>JANAVB010016400.1:5619964-5662464 GCA_029216955.1 Iris pallida | reverse complement strand
CTTCCTCTAGGGCAGGCAGTAACACTAGTCGGTAAGCCACTTTACCGAACCTCTCCAGGATACAGAAAGGTCCGTGAATCACGGACTAAGCTTTCCATCTCTACCAAAGCGAATCGTGCCCCATGTCGGAGAAATCCACAGGAACACAAGATCACCAACCTAACACAAAACACAATCTTAAAACTTAATCTTAAAAATAATCTCAATCAGACACACACTAGAAAATCAAAACTATACCTCAAACTCCAAAGGTCTCTGGTGGCTGTCGACCCAATGTCGTTGTATGTCCTGCACCACCCAAAGTCGGTCCCTGATGAGCTTGACCTTATCAGCTGTAACCACAATCATCTCTGGGCGAAGCAAAGCCCTCTCGCCGATATCATCCCCAGATAAGGGAGTACAACACCTCCTTCCGTATAGAGCCTCAAATGATAACATCTCTATAATGGCTTGGTAGCTGTTGTTGTAAGCAACCTCTACCAAATAGAGATGGTCTTCCCAAGCTCCCCCAAAATCCAGAATACAGGTACGAAGCATACCCTCGAGAGTCTGAATAGTCCTCTCTAATTGCCCATCCATCTGGGGGTGGAATGCAGTACTAAACTTGAGCTGAGTGCCCAAGCTAGTCTACAAACTCCTCCAGAAGTGGGAAGTGCAATGACTATCCCGATCCGAGACTATGCTCACTAGAATCCCGTACAATATGACTATCTACCGCACGTATATCTCTGCCAGATTCTCCATAGACAAACCTACTTTGAAAGGCAAAAAGTGGGTCGATTTGGTCAATCTATCAACGATGACCCATATCGCATCTTTTCTTTTTGGAGACCGCGAAAGTCCAGACACAAAGTCTGTAGTGATGTGCTCCCACTTCTACTCTGGAATGGGTAGTGGTTGTAGCAGACAACCTGGCCTCTGTCTCTCGGCTTTCACCTGCTAGCACACCAAGCATCTAGAAACAAACTGAGCCACCTTCCGTTTCATGTCATACCACCATACGTGCTGTCTCAAGTCTCTGTACATCTTGTTGGCACCAGGATGCATAGAGTACTGAGAACGATGAGCCTCCCGAAGAACCTTCTACCGAAGCTCTCTATTCGGTATGCACAGTCTGGCACTGTGCCTCAAGGACCCATCTTTTGCGATAGAGAAATCATCCAATAATCCTGCCTATACCTACTCCCTGATGACCCTCAGAGTCTCATCATCAAACTGTGCGGCTCTGATCCTGTCCATCATCTCAGATTGAACCTGTAAACCCCACATCCGCTTTTCAATTCCAGGGATTGTAACCTCAATGCCCAAACTCTCCAAATCTGCTAAAAGGTAAAGATCCGTCATCAAACACATGGCTACCGGATACCTGCTCAAAGCATCGACAACCACATTGGCCTTTCCTAGATGATACTGTAAGGATATATCAAAATCCTTCATCAGCTCCAACTACTATTTTTGCCTCATATTCAGCTCCTTCTGTGTAAACACGTACTTCAAGCTCTTGTGGTCAGTAAAAATCTCCACACGCTCTCCGTACAGATAGTGTCTCCACCGTTTCAAGAAAAAATGACTGCTGCCAACTCCAAATTATGAGTCGGATAGTTTTTCTTATAAGGACGTAACTGCGTGGATGTATAGGCAATCACCTTCCCATGCTGCTGAAGAACACAACCCAAACCCTTTCTCGAAGCATCACTATAGATCGTGAATCCTTCGGACCCAGATGGCAACGTCAGAATATGAGCCGATGTCAACCTCTTCTTCGGCTCCTCGAAGGCGGCCTGACATTTCTCGGTCCAAACAAACTCCTCGTCCTTCCTGGTAAGTCGGGTCATCGGCTCAACAATCTTGGAAAAGTCCTATACGAACTTCCTGTAATAGCCTGCCAGACCCATAAAATTCTGAATCTCTGCAACTGAGCTCGGTGTAGACCAGGACTCCACTGCACCAATCTTCTTCGGATCTATAGAAATCCTATCACCAGATACAACGTGGCCCAGAAACTCCACTATGTCCAAAAAGAATTTGCACTTCGACAGCTTCCCATACAGCTATTCCCTTCTGAGAGTATCAAATACAATCCCCAGGTGCTCTTCGTGCTCCTCTGGTGTCTTTGAATAAATGATAATATTATCAATGAAGGCCACCACGAACTTGTCAAGGTACTGATAGAATACCTTATTCATCAAGTTCATAATACCGCTGGGGTATTAGTCAACCTAAACGGCATGATAGTAAACTCGTATTGGCCATAACGAGTCCGAAAGATAGTCTTCAAAATGTCCTGTTGGCCCATTGGTCATGGTCAAACCTGATTTTAATAATTGATCAAACTCTTTCTCGATATAAGGGCTACTTAAAGAAGTTTTGGACTCTTGGACACTGTCAGAGAATAGCTATCCGATATGTTGAAGACCGAAGCTGTGTTTGCCACTCGAGTTTGTATTTCCTTTATGTAATATAATTTTTACTTTTATTGAGTCTAGGAATACAGTGTACACCAAGTCATACTGGCAAATAGGCTATCCTAAAAATGTTTTTAAAATATCCCATGTTTTGAAAAATAATCCCTATTTACAAAAAGCTCCTAACTGCTTAAAAGAATTTTAAAAAGACCAAAAATTAATTTACAAAAACAATGACTAAACCCTGAAAGAACTCGGCCAGAGTTCGGTTAGTGACCGTTTGTTTTTCGAATGTTTGAAAAATTGGTCTCCCTGTAGTTACGGATCCCAACGAGATTTTCTCATATATTTTTGTCCAAATTCTGCCCGAATTCTGCCAGAGTTCTACCTTTGGAAAAACTATAAATAGAGAAGGATTTCAATTATTTCAATTCACTCATTCACTCACTTCCATCTCTTCTCTCTAAAGTCTACTGCTCTATGTTTGCCATTGATTGTAAAAGTACAGAACAGTTTTATGGGAGGACTGAACTTAGACTCACAACACAAACTCGCTTGTACAAAGAAAGCCTAGGGACGAAAGCCTAGGTACAGCAGACTAAGTACAATTGTTTATTTTAGATTCTGGAGGGTGACGATAGAGGCTCGGGAAGGCGACGACAGCCCTGCCTTACTCCTTGGACGATCGGTGTGCAGCCTTGGCTCCAGAAAATTTGCTCAACGTTGAAGAAATGCTCTCTTTGCTCTCTCTCTGCTCTTCTCTCCAAGTACTCTGGTGCTCTCTCTAATCTCGAAAAGTGCTCCTGCCTCTCTCTGTGTGTGCGTATCTCTTGCAAGGGAATGTCACCCTGCTATTTATAGAAATACGGTGTGATCATTAGGGTTGCAAATGATTGCTTCTTGGAGATGGCGGCGGCCTGTGGATTGGTCAATCTAGGCCATTAGTTTTGATTGTGATGAATCTGGACCATCAAGTATAGATTACACCAAATCTCATCAGCAATTAATACTGATTGGAATAAATCTTCCTCATAATAATCTTCTGATGTCTGCAAATAAATTTGATTTATTCTCCTGCCACGTGTCCCAGATTATTGAGATTTGACCCAATCTCTGATTGCAATAAATTTGAGAGATTGATCGGCTTAGGACACGTGTCCTAGGAGCCACTGGGGGATCTGAACCGCATGACGATTGAGCCGTATAAGATTTGGGCCGCATAAGGTTTGGGCCACGTGTCAGGGCTGCTTGGGTAGTGGCTCCCCCCTTCGAACCCTTGAACCGCATGGAGATGATCATTGCGAGCCGCATAGGGATGCATCCGCCTGGGCCGCATGGAAATGGTCCTCTTGAACCGCATGGGAAGGCCTCCGCTTGAGCCGTATGAGACTGTTTCGGTCTGAGCCGCATGGAATGGCTTCATTCTGAACCGCATGAGAAGTCTTCGCTCGAGCCGCATATGATCGTCCACGTGGCAAGGCCACGTGGCATTTTATGGATCTCGGGAGATTTGTGTCAGAGATCTCTTTCTCTTCCCTAGGGGACTGTCATTATGACAGAGTCATAATTACTTCTTTTGTATCAGGGCTGTCACTTTTTCAAAGTTGTCAGCCGTCAAAGTAATTAATGCAGCATGGGTCGAAGGGGAGCACTGTTATGCCACGTGTCTTCTGAGCCGCATAAAATATTTCAGGCCACATAGTCCCTGAGCCGCATAGTCTTTCTGTGCCGCATGGGTTGTCTGAGCCGTATGGGGTTCCCTGGCCGTATGTATCATTTTTTATGCTTCTACAAGACCCCCTTCAAAATTTTCAATTTGCAAAATTGAAATACTTTGAATAAGAAGCATGGTTGTATTCTTCTGGCCGTATACGGAGTCCTGGCCGCATGGATGTTTAAGCCGCATAGATAGTTCAGCCGCATGGATGGCTTAGCCGCAGGGGACTTTTCGGCCACTTCATCATTGCCACGTATGACAATCTTTTGCATTAAATGCTGTTTGATTTGCTGTCAGCTTTAAAGGCCACTTTTTGGTACGGGATCTGAGGAGCTTGGCCTTCATTTTCGGCGGCTCACCTTGATAACTGAGGAGTCGGCCTTCGTGTATGTACGGAGATCGAAACGCTTCACTTTTGTTTATAAATATGGATGAGTACGGTCGGGGGATTTCTTTACTTCCTCCTTCGTCCAACTATTGCTGTCTTGCCTTTCTTTTCTCATTTCCCTTCTCCGATCGTTGGTCATGGCCCCCAAATCCTCTAAGGTTGCTTCTACCGCCGCGAAGGGTAAGAAGGCAGCTTCTTCGTCAGTCGTTGTGCCAGAGGCGCACCCTGATGTCCGTCCAGCCCTTAATGGTAAGAGTTGTATTTGGATACTTTGAATCCTATGAATTCATGGCTCTGTTGCATATCTATGCACAAGCCTTCACCCAAGTTCGAGTATGATAGAGCCGCATATGCTGCGTGACCCTCTCATATTCGAGCCGCATAGGAGATGCCTTATGTTTGGGCCGCATGAGAAGGGTTTGAATCTCTGGATATAAACCGCATGGAGTTTCCTTTGAATGCAACCGCATAAGCTTCTGACAGACTGATTCGTATAGCATTTAGCGTTGCTATCCAGCCAATGTTACTTGGAATTCCCGATTGCTTTGTGCCACATGAGGTTGTATTGACCGATCCTCATAAGCTCCCTTGGGGCCGTGTCATCTGGAACTCAATCAAATTTGAGCCGCATAGGGCTTCATTTGATCTGAGCCGCATAGGCTCGCAGGAACTGAGCCGCATAGGGCTTCATTTGATCTGAGCCGCATGGGCTCGCAGGAACTGAGCCGCATAGGGCTTTATTTGATCTGAGCCGCATAGGCTCGCAGGAACTTGAGTTCAGTACCCATCTTTTAATCCTGTTTCTTTTTGTCCTTTTTTCAGTGAACCTCCCGACCAACCCAGCAGGAGAACTTCTTGTGGGTTCGGCTCAGTTTGCCGTGGGCGTGCGGCTCGACGACTTAATCCATCATATAGTTGATCAGCTTCCCACTAATGATCCTAGGGAGAGGATAGCTGTCATTAACAACCAACCTTTCCACTTTCTCTGTTCTATGATGAATTCGGGAAGGCTGGACGGGGAATATCGGAAACTGGCTTTTCTCTTTGGGGATGCCTTTTCCATAAAGAACTCCCGATTGCTGGATGTTTCAGAGAACTGGGATTTTTCTGTAGACGGAGTAGAGATCCATATCCCCGAGATGGAGCGGCATTATCCTCTCTCATGGTTTAACATGGTATCGCTGGGCAGGACAATAGTGGGCTCTCTGACTCCCACCCAACCGGGAATGTTTGTGGGCAACATTCACTACAACAGGCGTACCGGTTCAGCATGTGCGGGCAAGGATTCAGTTAGTCGGAGTGTGATGGGGCTGCTCCCTGGCACTTTTGTAAACGTGACTGGTCCTAACTTTACTTTCATTCGAGCTGATACGTTTCTGAATCAGCTTGCTCGCAAGGGATCTTATCCTGTGGGTAGGTTGTCGTTGCTAAATTGGATCAACCCCATTCCTACATGGGCCAATCTTACCTCGTGGATCTTGAGGAAGTATGGGGAATTCCTTCGAGAAATTGACCTCTACTACGCCGTCCGGGGCACCTGCTACGGGTTGCCCATTAACAAGCCTTTGTTCATGGCTCTTTTGGAGCTGTATAATCGGCGTACGGGGACTTTCTTCGCCCCCGGAGGAGAGCTGGGGCTTGCTCTCCATGAGATGCACGCTGTTTCTAAACTGCCGTGGGGAGGTGAAGCTTTTGAAGTATATACCCTGACGAATGAAGAATTTGAAGACCTGGATCGACGATTTCCTGGTTTCGTTGCCGTGTACCAAGAACTGTTGTGCCATCATATCATCTGCCACCAGATTGCTATCAAGAAAGAAAATAGTTCAGAAGGAAGCGCCCCTCACACCACGGCCTGGGTTTCGTATCTTTTCAAGTTACGTCCCTCCAACCGAGTTTCATCTCGAAGTCCTCAAACCCCGGAGGAGGTGAAGGACATGATGTTGAAGGTCAAAAGGTCGAGGTGTACCCGTGACAGGTTTGGGAGCCGCACTGACTCCCTCAGTTACTTCCACTATGGTACCCGGGAAATGTCCGATAAAGTGATCTTAGCTGGGTTCTTGATGGTGTGGCTACGCAATTGTGTAGTCTCTGGCGGCGCGGGTTCTATGGAAAGGATCAGCCGCCATTTCATTCTCCCTGCTGTGAAATTGGTCTTCAAGGTGAGACTGGCCCTTCTTCCGGCCATGGTGTGCAGTATACACCACAGCCTTCGCACCTTTTCATCCAAAGTCATTGCTCGTGATACGATGCTGGACTTTGAACGGATAGAACTACCATACCACTACCTCATGGGGTGGTTATTACTGTACTACCGGTCGTTGATGAGGCCAGGAACCGAAGAAGATGTTACTACTAACGACGCCTTCATTTTTCAATACTGTCATCAGCCTTGGGAACACGATACCATGCCAGCCTGCCGGAGGGCATTGGCGAGGGTTGACGGGCCCGAGTTTTTTGTCTCTCTTCCTCAATTTACCCCCAGGGAAGTGAGAGGAGTACATGTCGACAGCGTTGATTCTCCCCAACTTTTATCTGAGAAGATGCTTCTTTGGTTACGCAACATCCGCCCTGCGCACCTGGTGTATCGTTACTGGAATAACGTATACCTGGAGCCTTATCTGCCCAGTAGATTTTCCCGTCAATTTGGGTATAGTCAATTGTTCCTGGATTGTCCTAGCGCTTGCTTGAGCTTTGAGGGCAGTGTACTTGATGGCGTCCAGGCTTGGCATTATTATAATACGGTCCATACCCGGGCCAGCTTCTCAGTCCCCGACGCCAAGACGGCAGGGGATATTTTGTATATAGCGGCCCTTTATCATGTCGCAGCGAGCAAGCCTCCTGTCGATTTTGATATAAATACTAGCTTCATTGCTGGCACTGGTTTGGCTGAGAAGCCAGAGGGATCCAAGAAGAGGAAGAGGAGGGCGAACAGGGTTCCTGCGCCGAACTCAGAGTCCACTAGGGCGGATGAGGAGGATGATGAACAAGACGCCGATGACTCGTCGCATTCTTCGGACGAGGAAGTTGGGAATCAACCTCCTATTATGCCAGATGAAAGGGCGGCGGGTCAGCCGTCTGCTTGGTCTGACGAGGTAGTGGAGGATCAACCATCTGCAGTGCCTGGCCCTTCGTGTAAACGAAGCAGGCGCGTGACTACCGCTGATGACCGAACCTATTCCACCAAGCATGCTGTGGTAAGACGTCGCAGGCTATTTATTGTTGATATGGACGTTGTTCCTGAGGTGATTTAAGTTTCAACTATCTCTTTTCTTCTTTTTCTATGTTATGGCCTAATCGTTTGTTCCTTTTGCTCTTTATAGGCGTCGGATGAGCTCGCTCCTCAGGACCCGATTGCCGAGGCTGATCCAGTCCTGTCTTATTTGGTCAGTGATGTGTGCACTGCTATCATTGCTGCTGGGGTTCTTCCGGTTGCGGTCGAGGATTCCCACCTTGTTGGGACCTCAACCCAGGGGCATGGGGGTTTTACCGCGCCCGTCCCTGAGACATCTGAACCCCAACAGGATGACACTGTGGGTGGGGAAACTACGCCGGCTGTGAACGAGCCGCCGCCTCCATGCTCTTCCCCTGGTAATACAAGTCAAACCATAACTCGTGAATAAGCCTATGAACTCCGTCATCCTATTCTTCAGATTACGTTGATTAATGGTTGCTTTGGATGTTCAGGTCCCCACCCAGTGATGGACATTGCTGGGGCGGACCCTACCGGAGAGGGTCTGGCAGAACCTCTCTGTATCGAGGGGCCTCCATCTGGGTCGAGCTCGGGGGCCCCGGTAGCAGTGCAGCTGGGACAAGGGACGATGCTCCCTGCGCCCTCTTCTGCGAATGTAGTTTCGGGGGTCAACCTTTCCTCCCTGCCGAGCATCCAGGCTCTTCGGGTGGCGGAAGAGGAGCTAGCCGCCATTCAAGTATCTTTCCGCACGGAATTTGCTTCTTTGGTGGCGGGGGCAGTAATTTCTGAAGCTACTCCTTCGGTACTGTCTGCCACCCTCCCTCTGACGCCATCCTCTACAGAGGTTTTGGATGAAGTCTCTCAGGATGTGGTCGACAGTTTCTACCGTCACCTGAAGAGGGGGATCGAGGCAGCGGTGGAAAGGGGGACTCCCTTTACTCTGGCCCGTCGATGTGCCGGTGGCCAGGTTAATATCCTTAGGACTCTCCCTGGTGGAGGGGAACTGGCCACGCTTCTGGAGCCTAAGTTGTTAGAAGCTGATCATCTCGTAGCCCGGTTTCGCATGTTGCAACAGGCTGATTTACCCGCGGTCATAAATCAAGAGCGCAACTTCCTCATTATCGTGGTGGAGAAGGTGATGGCTGCCCGGGAATTTCTCAAGCCGGCTATATTGAAGGACCGCCGGGATTTGACTCGGTTGTAGGATCAATGGAGCCGTCGAACAGAAGACTGTACGACTCGGGAAGCGGATGCCTCCCGCGGGGTAACCGACACCCGAAAATAGATTTTAGAGCTCCAAAGAAAGTTGGCCTTTCTGGAGTCCGAGCTTGAAGCTGCTCGTGCTGAAAAAGAGATTACCATTCAGGAGGCTGACAAGTTTAGTAGGGCTTCAGCCAACCTAGAACTTGCCCTGAAAAAGATAGAGAACGACTGGCAGGCGTATATGTATTTGAATGACGCAGAGCAATTGTCCCAAGAGGCCGAGCGTCGAGCCAAACGGAGGCTTGAGCGGGGGACTGCATTGGTGAAAAACCGGCTCCTGGAATTGTGTAATGCTGAGCTATAGTCGGTCTTTTCTTCTTGTTTTGTTCATGTTTTCTTTTTGAAAGGGACATGGTCCCAAAAGATGTAATGCTTTTTTCTTCCTTCAAATAAAGAGTACTTTCCATTCTACCTGTCACGCCCCAGAACCAGAATACTGGAGAGCGGGGGCAGACATAGCCAGCTACGTATATTGAAATGGATTCCATCTCGCTATACGGTCACGGCTGTCTAGATACATGAGGGTTTATCTACAAGCCAGCAGTCTCTTAAGGTCATGAACAAGCCTATTGTCTCAATCACAAGCAAGTAAGTAAAAGTTACAAGATGTATGATCATTAAATATACAATAATAAGGCATCCCAAATATTACATATTCAGCTGATCATGAAGCTAGTCGTTACAAAATGTGAGGACTAGCAAGAGTTTAGTCATACATGATCAACCCTAGGATCTGTCAATCATGTTACAGCCCGTAGGCAGACAGTAAGTAAATACAATCGAGCTAAACAGGTGCTCGTCGGCTAAACGCCTCAAAAGAATATTTTTACAATAAAGTGGGAGAGCAAAAATAAACCCACTCGTTGCCCGGGTTACGTCTGGTGTTCACCATCGGGCTGGAAAAACGGTGGATCCTCTGGAGCTGCTCCGAAATCTGGCCATACAAAACCAGCTGGGTCAGATCCCAGAAAGAGCAAGTGCCACAAAGGAAGCTTTACTTAGGAACTAAAACCAGCAATCAGCACAAGATATAAATAAAAGTAAGAACTGGAAAATAAAGCAACACATCAGGATGATATACGACGAGATAACCATGGAACTATTCAGATAACCAGGTTACAACCCGTAAACCAAACAAGGACCGGGGTTGTAACCCTTCGTCTGAACAGAACTTGGAATTCTCACCATTTATCGGTAAAATAAATACAAGCATTCTGGTCATGCAGTAGTCTGGAACAGGATCAGGACAAGGCTAGACAGGTTAGACTCCATCCAATTACTTCACGGCCAAGCAAGAATTACGGCTTAATACTTTAACTAACTAGGGTTGTCACAAGCCTAATTACTAACAAGATGCAGTAAGATTATTCCACAGCCACAAGCCCTGCAGACCATCCAGGTTATCCAGGTCGAAAGATTAGGGTTGAATTCAGGTGGGTACACCGTCCAGGAAACGCATGTACCCTTAGGTAGCTTGAAAGGTGCAACATATGACAGTGTGCTGGAAATGTGCCCTACTCGACGGCAGGCTACAGATCCCAGGCGCGTCCAGGTAACGGGATTGCCTGTAGCTGGGAAATCTCTTCATGACTAATATATTAATCTAGTTATTAGCCTTAGTCCATTTCAATAGGTACTCCTGACCGTGGTACTCAGGAGTCCCTCCCTAGACATGATACAAGACAGGACTGGTTTATTTGTACAAGCACAATCGCCCACGGTGTCCATGTAATTTATACAGGTCATGTCATGTCAGGTAGCCGTCGCAACAGCTTCTCAAGATATATCATGTCAGGTTATCATGTCAAGTGTACTTGTCAGGAGTGCGCCACGGCGGGCCACTATCATGTCATGTCAGGTTAGTCATGTCAGGAGTGCACCACTACGGGTCACTGTCAGGTCGTGCTCAATTATCAGTTCCAAACATATCAAATGAATTCATGATTTTCAAGTTCAGGACAAAAGGCGTAAGGATATAAAATGGACGTTAAATATCTAATAAAATATCAATATTCAGGGCTATAGAAGAGCCATACGGCTAAAGCATATGCGGTCAGGAAATGGTAAGACTCATGCGGCCCAATTAGAAGAGCGCATGCGGTTTATAGGAGCCCATACGGCTAAGTCAACATGGCTGCTTATGCGGCTGAGAGTGAAAGGTACATATGCGGCTGAAGGGACAGGAACCTATGCGGCTGGGAGTAGGACTAGCTCCCATGCGGCAAGCAGGAAGGAAGGCTCCATGCGGCCAGGATGAATTAGACTCATGCGGCTCTCGGGGTAGGGGCACATGCGGCTAGCGGGGAACCAAGCCTATGCGGTCCGCAAGTACTAGAGTTCATGCGGCTCAAGGAGATAGGCGCATATGCGGCTGAAGGCAAGTGGGACTCCATGCGGCAAGAAGGAACTGAGGACTCATGCGGTTAGGTTCAATTCATATTCATGCGGCCAAGGATGAAGGCAGACTTATGCGGTTGGGAAGCAAGGGCCTCATGCGGTTTAAGAATGAGACTCAGCCCATACGGCTAGAAGTCTCATGCGGCTGAATCACTTGCCGCATGAATTGTCATGCGGTCAAGTCAAGCACTATTCTTCTTCCCCAAATTTCAGAGAAGAAGAACACCATGAACCCAAGCTTCCAAGCTCTATAAAATCTTCATCTAGAGCCCAAATCCGAACTTTCATAGGTCAAAATAGGGTAGAACAAAATTCTCTACAACAAGGAACCATCAAAACTAGGAAATAACAAGATTAAATAGATCAAAACCCAAGAAATCCGAAAATGAAATAAATTTAGATCTACAAGAGTCCAGCCATGGAAATAAGAAATGTCAAATACGAAAGTACTTTATAATGTAGTAAAGAAGAGAATGGAGCAATAAAATCAGAGTTCCTCCATGAAGCAAGTTGCACTTGCCTAGACCTCTTTCTTCTCTCTCTGGTAGGTAAGAAGTAATGAGGAAGAAGAAGATGAGATTAATGAAGAGAGAGAAAAGAATGGGCTAATAAATATAAATGGTGGTGGTAGGTAGGGGGTTCACATTGGTTCATATTGAACCAAAGAAAACCGAGCCAAGCCGAACCAAGCCAAGAAATAACCAAGCCAAGATACAAGCTAACAAGGAATCATGCAAATACAGAATAAAATACGTACACGTATTCCAGAAATACGTAATACGGACCACAGGCATTACACCACCCTTCATTTGTGTTGCTTGTTGTTCCTGTGATATGATAGTGGTGTTCGCCCCGCGCGGGGGACTTGTTTGTGGACTCGTCATCCATGGCATACCTTGGTTTTAGGTATGGATAACAAGTTTGGTTAGGATACCTGGAACAGCCATGGCAAAGTGGTCATGGATGTTCTTGGTATCGGGAAAAAGAATGCCGTAGAGCAGCTGGGCTCCCGGGGCATGATGAGATGGTGGGCTTGTGCTAAGAAACTTAGCAGAGGATATTTGTGGGCCTATTATCCTTGGTGTACCCTGGCTTAGGAAACGGATAGTAGGGTGAAATAGAACCGACATATTTGCTCAGAGGTTATGAGGACATGGCAAGTATGATCTATCGTAGAATCTTCCTGCTCAGAGGTAATGAGGACATGGCAGGAGTAAATTTACGGAGGATATTTTGTGGTCAACAGAGGACATTTGTGGTCAACAGAGAACATTTGTGGTCAACAGAGAATATTTGTGGTCAACAGAGGACATTTGTGGACCTATTATCCTTGTCGTACTCCGGTTGGGGGTACAGATAATAGGTTGAAAGGGAACCGACATACTTACTCAGAGGTAATGAGGACATGGCAAGTATGAAGGTTTTTTCTACGGAGCCTTCCCACTCAGAGGTAATGAGGACGTGGCAGGAGTGGGCTCAATGAAGAGATGGTACATAGAACGACTCAGAGGTAATGAGAATATGGAAGTTCTATGTAGGGGGTGATTTGTTTTTGGCAGAAATGAAACGACTCAGAGGTAATATGGACATGGCCGTTTTAGAAATTTGTGGATCGCTTACCCTTTTTGGTGCACTGGAAGTGCGGGTATTGGATCATGAGGGAGGATCTCTTCCAGGAAGAAAGTTCAGAGGTATGACCATACATGACTTACTATCTGAAAGAGTGACCGGGATGTGAGTTCAGAGGCACCATCGGGTACATGACTCGATATTGTGAAAGTGTGAGTTCAGTGGCACCCGCGGGCACATGACTCGATAATTTGGGATGTTGTGGATGTGAGTTCAGCGGCACGAGAGGGTACATGACTCGGGAATCGGAAGAATGGTGAGTGTGAGTTCAGCGGTACCAGCGGGTACGTGACTCGATGATTTGGAAAATTGTAAGGGTGAGTTCAGTGGTACCAGCGGGTACGTGACTCAAAGATCTAGAAAATTGTGAGGGCGAGTTCAGTGGTGCCAGCGGGCACGTGACTTGAAAATTTGGAGAATTACGAGGGTGAGTTCAGCGGTACCAGCGGGTACGTGACTCGAAAATCTAGAAAATTATCGTCTAGACATAGTATTTCTTTAGGAACTTGTCGTTGACGGGCAACATGAGCAAGTCTCCGTTTTGCTTGGCGAGGCGGTAAGCATCGTTGGAGAATACGGCCTCGATGATAAATGGACCTTCCCATTTTGGTTGGAACTTGCCGGCGGTCTTGTGAGTCATGACCATCGGCCTCCGGACTGCCAGAACAAGATCGCCCACTTGGAATGTCCTGATTTTGACCTTCTTGTTGAAGGCTCCAGAGATGCGTGCTTGGTATAGCTCGATCCTTTGCTGAGCCAGGAGGCGCTTTTCATCTAAGGCCTCCAACTCTTGTAGTCGACGTCGGTAGTTATCATCCGTCGTTAATTGATAAGTGAGGGCGACGCGAAGTGAGGGTATTTGAGTCTCTAATGGGAGAACTGCCTCACTCCCGTACACCAGGGAGAATGGTGTGTTCCCGGTAGCTGTTCTGACTGTAGTACGGTATGCCCATAAACATTCACCGAGCTTCTCGTTCCAGTCACGTTTGTTGGAAGAGACAAACTTCTTGAGGAGTTTGATGATTGTTTTGTTGAATGCCTCTGCCAGCCCGTTCGCTGCCGGGTTGTATGGTGTCGAAGCAATATTCTGGATGTGATGTTTGTCGCAAAACCGATAGAAGGCGTGGCTTGTAAACTGCGAACTATTGTCGTGGATGATCCTCCGGGGTAGTCCAAAGCGATAGATGACGTGATGCTTGAGGAAGCTGATCACGTTCGAAGTCTTTACTTCTGCAAGCGGGACAGCTTCTGCCCATTTGGAGAAATAATCCGTGATTGCAAGTATGAAGCGATATCCACGGGAGGAAGGTGGAGTAATCGGACCGATGATGTCCATCCCCCATGCTTCGAATGGCCAGGATGCCACTGTCGGATGTAAAAATTCGGATGGTTGGTGGATAAAGTCTGCGTGGACTTGGCAGGCTTTGCACCTTCTAGCATAGTCTATCGTATCTGCTACCATCGTGGGCCAGTAGTAGCCCATTCAGTGAAGACGGTCTTGCAATTTAGGACCAGGCTGATGGGCCCCACAGATGCCGTCATGAGCTTCTCGTACGGCTTCTGCGGCTTCTGCGTTTGACAGATACCGAAGCAATAATCCATCGTAGGATCGCCGATACAGCATTTTAGTCTCTGTATCGTAGAAGAATCTGAGAGAACGTCGTCTGATGGAGGTGGCTTCCTTCGGGTTCTCGGGCAGGATGTCGTAGACGGCGAAGTCAATGAATGGTTGTATCCAATCTGGGACATCATTAATTGTCTGAGTGGAATAACTTGCCACGAATTGAATGTTGTTCTTGGGGCAGACCAGTTCGTGGCCTACTACGTCTACTGATTGATGAGTATGATTTGGCACTGCTAAGGAAGCGGCCAGACCTGCTAAGGCATCGGCTTCGATATTTCGGAGTCTGGGGACGTGTTCGATGAAGAACCCCTCGAACGACGAAATGATGTTGATTGCTATTTGGTGATAGGGAATCATGTCTTCGTGGCAAACTTCGTATGAGCCTCGGATTTGATTGACTATTAACTGAGAATCGCCGTATGCTTCAGGATATTCTACCCCCAGCTCCCTTGCAAGTTGGAGGCCAATGACCAGAGTGTTGTACTCGGCCACATTGTTAGAGCAGGGTTCTGTGAGAGAGTAAGCATGGTTGATCATCAATTCAGTAGGAGAAACCAGCACCACCCCGACTCCGACGACGATGTTGCCTTTAGGTCCAGTTCTCGAAGCGCCGTCGAAGAACATTCGCCATATATCATCGTAAGAGGTTGCATGCGAGTCGGCGACCTCATCTGGGATCTCTTCATATATCCTGGACGACTCCAAGCCCGGGTGGGCTGCCAAAAAGTCTGCCAGGGCTTGACCTTTGACCGCCTTTTGTGGGACAAAGATCATGTGGTAGGAGGATAGCAATATTACCCATGTAGCGAGGCGAGAGCTGAGTGCCCCTGGTTTAGTCATGAGGACCCTGAGAGGGTTGACTCGTGAGATCACATGTATCGTTTGTCCGGTGACATAGTACCGCGTCTTCTGAATGGCGAACACTAGGGCAAGGCATTCCTTCTCCACAGCGGTGTATCGGTGCTCTGGCCCAATCATCATTCGACTGAGGTAATATATGGCCTGTTCATGGCCTGCATCGTTGTTTTGTGCTAGCAGAGCTCCGAGAGAGTGCTCCATTGCTCGTACGTAGAGCAGGAATAGTTTTTCAGCAACCGGGGCCACCAGGACTGGAGGGTTCGACAAATATTCTTTGATGCTGTCGAAGGCCCGCTGGCATTCTTCGTCCCATACGAACGAGATGCCTTTCTTCATGAGGTGGGTGAATGGCCGACATCGTCCGGAGAGGTTAGAAATGAACCTCCTGATGTACGCTAGCCTCCCTTGAAGGCCTCTGAGTTCACGGAGATTTCTCGGGGGACCCATCTCCATAATTGCCTTTGTCTTCTCAGGATCTACATGGATACCCTGGACGGTGATGATGAAACCCAAGAACTTCCCGCTGGATACGCCCAGGAAGGACTTCGTAGGGTTCATTTTCAAATTGTGCGCTCGCATCAGGTCGAATACCGTCCTCAGATCCTGCAGATGGTCTCCCTTACAGCGACTCTTGACGGCGATGTCATCAACATAGCACTCCACCGTCTTACGTAAGTGGTCCCTGAAGATGATACTCATGGCTCTTTGATATGTGGTGCCAGCATTTCTTAAACCGAAAGGCATGACTGTGTAGCAATACGTGCCAATCGGTGTTCGGAATGATGTGTGCTTTTCGTCGTCAGGAGACATCTTGATTTGGTTGTACCCCGAGAAGCCATCCATGAATGACATACGTTCAAAGCTGCAGGTATTGTCAATCATGATGTCCGTGATAGGGAGGGGGAATTTATCTTTGGGGCATGCCTCGTTCAGATTGCGGAAGTCGATGCAGATTCGAATCTTCCTATTCTTCTTAAGGACGGGTACTATGTTGGCGACCCAATCCGGATGTTATTCCTCACGAATGAAGCCGCTGGCTATCAGTTTATTGACTTCGGTTTCGATCGCATCCATGATGCCTGGGCGGAAGCGTCGCTGTTGTTGCTTGACTGGTTTTACGTCCGGCAGAATATTGAGTTTGTGAAGAGCAATATCGGGATTTAACCCCGGCATGTCTTCATAGCTCCATGCGAACACATCAATGTATTCTTTGACAAGTTCCAGCAGTAATTCTCGCTCTTCGTCTGTTAAGCTTTTACTGACGAAGATTGGTTTTGGAGAAGATTCGCTGCCGAGGTCGACCTGTATAACCTCATCTTCAGTAGGAGGTTCCCTCAGTTCGAACCGCTTTTCCCATTGTGCATCCAACTGCTGGGCCCATGGCTCTAGCTCGAGAATTTCGGGGATATCTTCGTCTTCTTCATAAGTGTCGGCGAATGCCATGTTGACTGACAAGACTTGTCTGAATACATCTCCGATGCTGGTATCAGAGTCAGAAGTTGGTGACCCGATCGAATGTGAATGCCAGTCACATTCTTTATCTGAACTTTCAGGGGCCGTTGGGGGTGTTACATACCCTAATCCACATCGAGTCTTGCTATAGTAGTCCCGTGGTTTGCCAGCCGGGACCGGGGGCTTCAAAGGTAATCGTCGTCCAGTACCGTAGTTTAAACCCGGCATCGTTTCCAGATCATACCCCTGTTTCTGCATGAGATATTTAGATTGGGGGCTATAAAGATACAGAGGTAGTCTCCCGGTATCCGATCCAAGGTTGACTTCTTCTATGGTGAAGGGATGCGAATCGTCCTTCCGGCCGAAGATGATTGGATGGTCCCCTCCCTCGATTATTCGGTAAGCGTCTTCTGCTGCAGTAAGCTGGATTGTGGTGTAGACGTTTGTCACCTGTGTGTGTAGGTGAGTGCCTATACCGTGTTCCATAGCGTACATTGTACAAAGCTTATTAAGCTCGAGGTAGTTCAAAGATAGCCCTTTATTGATGAAGTAAGGTATCTTTTCTAGGGAGATTACATCATCTGCGGAGGGAATATCAGTATAGGCAGCCACATACTTGGTTAGATCCGGTTCCTCTTCGGCTACCCCTTGTGTAAATGAAGACTGAGAGGACGACCTGGGCAGCTTGATCGTCAGAGGTTCAGCTGATGGAGCAGAGCGTGGAGTTGTTGGCAGACTAGTGACCCCCAGTTTGGTACTCGGTGTGGGGCGAGGAGTGGCTGGTTCGCTAGAAGTGTCAGACTTTGCATCGGGGTGACGACCCTTCTTGGGAAGGCGTATCGTCAGTGGCTTGTCGGAGGGATTGAGCTTCTCCGTTTGGGGCTGACCGACTCTCGGCAGTCTGATTGTCATTGGCCCCGTTGTGGGTCTTGGCACTTGGCCGGACCTTGGCAGCCGGATTACCATTTGCTCTTCTTGTGCCGAGAGGCTGATTGCGTCCTTTCGCAGAGTGGCAGTAAGGGGTGCGGACCTGCCCGGTTTGCGAGCTTGGAGGTAGATCGTCAGAGGTTCTTCTGATCCTGTGGCTGCTTCGGTACCAGCTTGTACATCTCCTTCACCAAGATGTTTCTTCGATTTTTCGTACAGGCAGGAGTCTGAGTAGTAGGATTTGACCCCTTTAAAGGGATCGATATCAGTAAATTCCGTCCTCACGAAGCCGTGTTTGTCGACATACTTGAAGCATTGGTGCAGCGTGGAAGGCACGATCATATAATCGTGTATCCATGGACGCCCTAAGAGGATGTTGTAAGAAGTGTCTGCATCTATGACGTAGCAGGTGACTTCGGATTGGAGGTCGCCAATTTGACACTTCATGACGAATCTTCCCAATTAGTAATCCCGACTACTTGAAAACGTCGTTAATGACGTCGCTAATAGTAATTAGCGACGTAATTTTCCTTTTTAGCGACGTCTTTACGCATTGCTGAATTGACAGATTTTAGTAGTGTCAGACGAATCTTCCCAATTGGGTAGCTCCTGCCCGAATTGAAACCGCTGATGGCGGTGCTTGTAGGCGTCAGGCGATGCATTGGGATGCGGAGATGATGTAGCAGACCCTTCGGGATAATGCTTATGGAAGAGCCAGGATCAATGTGCATCCGATCCACCTTTACGTCGCCGATGTATCCAGTGTAGTATAGTGGGCGATCGTGCAGATTAGTTTTGATGAGCATGTCCTGCGGAGTGAAGACGATGTTGGGCATTGCTCCCGTGCAGGCGCTGTCTTGGAGATCTGCAGGCGGGTTTTCTCCCGTGAGGTTGACTTGAGCCAGGTATGCGTCGGCATTTTGGAGTGCATCGCTCAAAGCCGCACGAACATCTTTGGAATGTCTCAGGAGCTCGTATAATGACAACTTGGCCGGTGTGTTGGCCAATTGTGCCATGATGTCGAAGTTGTAGGGCTTCTCCAGTCCTTGGGCTACCTCTTTTCGGAGGGATTTGTCGAAGCGAGTCTCCCTCGGCCTAGGCTTGTCGGTCGTCGGAGGCTGAGCCGGTCCCGGAGCATCAGTTATAGTAGGTTGATGATCTTCAGCTGGATTGTCAACCACAGGTTGGGATTGCGCCCCAGACCGCGTGACGACGGCTGTAGCTTCTTTGATGTCTGCCGAGATTGTGCGGCAGGACCTGATTTTTCTATTCTTTTTCTTGCAGATAGAAGAAGATATGGGCCGAGTCACTTCCGATACCAAGTCTGGATGGATCCACATGACCTCTCCTCGTGATGTGGTGAGGGGCACTAGACCAGCGGCCTGATCTCGGGAAGGAGGAAGATTAGAGATCTCCATTGTCGCCAGAGGGATGGGGACCACCCCGTCTTGAGTTTCCGTCAGAAGGAAGCTGCCGAATTGTACGGACACCATGTTGGCTGCCCTCTTCGAAATCGATAGCCAGAGCATTCGAATCGATGAGGTTTTGGATATACCATTTTAGCTGGTAGCAGTCGTGTGTAGCATGGTGGACGTAGCGGTGATAATGGCAGTACTTTGGGTTCTCCATCTCTGTCGGCCGCGGTTCCCGTCTTGATGGAGGAAGCTAGATTCTGTCTCCTTGTATGAGCATGTCCAAGATGGGCTTGACGTGACCGTCTTCGAAGGTGTAAGTGATTTACGGCCATTGTTTATCTGCTGGCTTTGGCTCAGGTTTCTGTGCCGTGTCGGCCACCATAGCCTGCTTTCCCCTGCTGTCCCGATTGTTGGAGGGGCTACCCCCATTGTCGTTGTTGGGACGCTTGCCCGTGTTCTCTCCGTCCGAGATGTGCAATCCCAGTTGGCGAGCCTTCTTCAATCGTTCTTCGGCGCTTGTTGCGCTAATGATGAACGTCTTCCAGTCCTTGAATTGACTTTCGCCCATCCAGAGACTGATTGTTGGGAGCAATCTCTTTTGGCAAATTTCAATCAAAGAGGAATCCGGATTTCCAGATGGCAATTTCATTGTGGTTTGGCGAAACCGTTCGATGTAGTTCCTTGTCAGCTCCTTCTCTCCATGGACGACGTCCATAAGGGTGGACATTGTGATGTCCTGCCCTACTTCGTAGAATCTCTCCAAGAACATCCGTTTGAAGCCGGCGAAGGAGTGGATGCAGTTATCCGACAGATTGCGGTACCAGTCGAAGGCGACCCCTTCCAATGCCCCGATGAATAATCGTGTGAGAATGGCATCATCATGGGGTAGATGGTCGGTGGTGACCTCGAAGTAAGTGATGTACCGACTTGCTGAGGTCTTGCCATCATAAGGATTGATGTTGAACGGCTTATATCTTGGTGGGAATGGAACATCCCTCCATGGAGCAGGGTATGGTTGCCGTATTATGAGGTCTTGAGAGTTTTTTCGAGCGTGGAACATGGCTCGGAGCTCTTGTACCTCTCTTCTCGCTTTGCGGGCCTCGTCCACGGCGGTGGGAGCCGTTGTTTCAGGAGGATCGTTGCCCGGGTTTGGTGCCGCCGAATTCGAGTCCGTATTGACCGCGGGACCCGTGCTTGTTTGGCCAGGCGTTCCTCCTTGCAGAGTTGGAAGGGCCGCTTTAATCTCGTTTACAGACTTGACCAAAGCAAGCAATATGGCTTCGAGACTGTCGATGCGTTGGCGATCACTGGAACCACCTTGGTTGCTGTCTGTCATGAATACCGTCTTCACATGAGGAGAGATAGACGGAGCGGTGGAGGAAGCGCCCTCCGAATCGTATCCCTGTAGTGAAAAGTCATCGGGGTATGTGGGTATGTTCCCTTCTGATTCAGACTCGGAAGGAACAGTACCCCAGTCTCCGAGTTTGCCTCGTCTTGAGAGTTATGGACGTCCTCGGGGACGTTGAGGTTTGCTGCCTCCGATGGAAGAGTTGTCTCCCCCGGCTCGTCTTCTTGGAACATCGGATTGCTGTGGAGGCTCGGAGGGGTGCTACCCCCAGTCCCAGCAATCCCCTGTGTTATGGACGACGAATCTCCTACTGTAGCAGATTTCGTCTTAGAGCGAGTACCTTGGAAAACTCCGGTGGTGGGCATCCGCTTAGACGACAGTCTTTTAGTCACAGTGGTTGAGATCTTCGGGCTGGAAACATTTGTCTTCTTTTCCCTTCCATCAGCGGGGACTTTCCGAACAGAGTTGCAGGAGACGACGGGTAGTGCCTCGTCTTCTGAAGATGGCTGTTGCAGTCTTTGAAAGATAGACTGTCGATCTTTTCGTATCGTCGTGCTGTTGCAGCAGCAGTTGACGATGACTTGGGTGCAGTGACGTCCGTGGGAGGACTCTTTGCACCCCGATGCATCCTCTCTTTCCTTGCGTTTGTGGAGGATGGCCTCACGCAAGTCAGATGGGTCTGGACCGACCGTGTTTGCTCCCGGGATTTTGAGAGACTTTTGCGAACCTCTCTGTCCGTCTGCCACCGGGGGCTGGACTCGAGTGGTTCTGTACAACTTCCCATCCGAGGCCCGCGTAGCAGTATGCGGAACGCTCGGATGGTCAGAGGTCAGATCAGCGGGCCGAACTCGCCAGGCTCGTGCTGCTTTAGACTTCTTCGCTCTAGTGCGTAAGGACACATAGTAGGAAGAGTCTAAGTGATACTGGAGAGAGTCAGACATATCTTCTTGGGAGCACAAGAGATCAGGACCGTACGAGAGGCGGTCGAAGACAGAGCCGCGTGGAGTAGGCGTCATGCGGCTGTCATCATTGGCCCGTATGCGGCTGGCAGACGTAGCCGCATAGGTCTTCTTCATGCGGCTGGGAGTCTCAGCCGCATGGGTCTTCTTTATATGGCTAGATGATCTGGCCGCATGGATTTTCTTCATGCGGCTGGTAGATCCACCCGCATGAGCCTCCTGCATGTGATTGGCAGATTTGGCCACAGGAGTGCTCGGCTTCTTCTTGGGGCGCATAGAGTCGCTCTTTGTCCCAGCAAGTCCAGCATCGTAGTGCTTTCCTTTGCCGGTCTTGGGGACAGCAGAGTTCTCTACGGCTCGAAGTGGAGCCGCATGAGAATCGCCCTTGCCGTCTTGGGTAGCAGAGAGTACCCCGTCCAGAGCTTATGGGGGAGCAAATGATTTTGGCCTCCACTCGCAGCGAGCTTTCTTTGTGCATGTTCGCTTCTGGATCGGACCAGCACTTCCTTCAGAGAGCATCTCTTCAAACGCTTGTTGGTCGAAACGGACGACCATCTTCTGTTACGTGGAGCCAAGCTTGGCTGCATCCGACTGCGTCACCAACTCCTCAGCCGTGGAGAAGTTTGTCCCCAACAGAGTCGCCATCATGTTTGCCATTGATTGAAAAAGTACAGAACAGTTTTATGGGAGGACTGAACTTAGACTCACAACACAAACTCGCTTGTACAAAGAAAGCCTAGGGACGAAAGCCTAGGTACAGCAGACTAAGTACAATTGTTTATTTTAGATTCTGGGGGGTGACGATAGAGGCTCGGGAAGGCGACGGCAGCCCTGCCATACTCCTTGGACGATCGGTGTGCAGCCTTGGCTCCAGATGATTTGCTCAGCGTTGAAGAAATGCTCTCTTTGCTCTCTCTCTGCTCTTCTCTCCAAGTACTCTGGTGCTCTCTTTGATCTCGAAAAGTGCTCCTGTGTGCTCCTCTCTCTGTGTGTGCGTATCTCTTGCAAGGGAATGGCACCCTACTATTTATAGGAATGGGGTGTGATCATTAGGGTTGCAAATGATTGCTTCTTGGAGATGGCGACGGCCTGTGGATTGGTCAATCTAGGCCATTAGTTTTGATTGTGATGAATCTGGACCATCGAGTATAGATTACACCAAATCTCATCAGCAATTAATACTGATTGGAATAAATCTTCCTCATAATAATCTTCTGATGTCTGCGAATAAATTTGATTTATTCTCCTGCCACGTGTCCCAGATTATTGAGATTTGACCCAATCTCTGATTGCAATAAATCTGAGAGATTGATCGGCTTAGGACACGTGTCCTAGGAGCCACTGGGGGGATCTGAACCGCATGACGATTGAGCCGCATAAGATTTGGGCCGCATAAGGTTCGGGCCACGTGTCAGGGCTGCTTGGGTAGTGGCTCCCCCCCTTCGAACCCTTGAACCGTATGGAGATGATCATTGCGAGTCGCATAGGGATACATCTGCTTGGGCCGCATGGAAATGGTCCTCTTGAACCGCATAGGAAGGCCTCCGCTTGAGCTGCATGAGACTGTTTCGGTCTGAGCCGCATGGAACGACTTCATTCTGAACCGCATGGGAAGTCTTCGCTCGAGTCGCATATAATCGTCCACGTGGCAAGGCCACATGGCATTTTATGGATCTCGTGGGATTTGTGTCAGAGATCTCTTTCTCTTCCCTAGGGGACTGTCATTATGACAGAGTCATAATTACTTCTTTTGTATCAGGGCTGTCACTTTTTCAAAGTTGTTAGCCGTCAAAGTAATTAATGCAGCAAGGGTCGAAGGGGAGCACTGTTACGCCACGTGTCTTCTGAGCCGCATGAAATATTTCAGGCCACATAGTCCCTGAGCCGCATAGTCTTTCTGTGCCGCATGGGCTGTCTGAGCCGCATGGGGTTCCCTGGCCGCATGGATCATTTTCCATGCTTCTACACTCTATTCTAAAGAGTTCTAAGCTTTAATTTTCAAATCCCAAGCTAGTTACAATCCTCTAGTCGATTTGCCAGTACGGTACGGTCTAGAAGCTTTAGAGCGATTGTAATCAGAGGCTTGATTGAAGAAAGACTCTTCACAATTGAAGTTGGTCGAGTACTTCGGATCAAAGCTCACATTGTAGAAGTTGCAAGAACTTCGGATGAAAGCTTGTGGTATTTTTCAATAGTGGATTCAACTGGAAGCTAGAGTTCTTCCGACTGGACTAGTCCTTACAAGAGGAAAACCAGTATACATCGCCGTTTTTGCGTTTGCTTTCTAATCTCTGCTTTAACAGTTATTTACTTGTATATATATATATATATATATATATATATATATATATATATATATATATTTTTCTTATCTCTGCTTTAACAGTTATTTACTTGTATATATATATATATATATATATATATATATATATATATATATATATATAAGAATATATATATATATATATATATATATATATATATATATATATATATATATATATATATATATATATATATATGTGATCTTGCTGCTAACTTTTTAAATTAGCTATATTTCGCTGCCTACTCTATTCATCCTCCCTCTAGAGTATTGTGGTTTACAAATTCGTTCCTACAATTGGTATCAGAGCGGGTTATACATGTAAAGCAAGGTAACATTGCAGTTATAATTTTACTATTCTTAATTGTTACATAGATCACATTACAACACATGGCAACTGTGAAGTTCACAATTGAAGGCCAAGCCACAAACAGACCTCCTCTGTTTGACGGTACAAATTATACCTATTGGAAAACACGGATGTGTTTCTTCTTGAAATCTCTAGACTTTGACTTATGGTCTATAGTTGTTGATGGCTACAAAAAGCCTTCTCGTAATTTTATTGAAGATGTTTTGGTTGAAAACCACATGATAAGTATACTAATGAGGGAAAAAAAGGCTAGTCTTGACGCACGTGCTATTAACGCTTTATTTTGTGCCTTAGACATGACTGAATTTAACAGGGTGTCTACTTGCACGACATCAAATGAAGTATGGAAACTTCTTGAAGTAACCCACGAAGGTACGACATAAGTCAAGAAGTCAAAGATCAGCAGACTTACTCAGGAGTATGAGGCATTCAAGATGAAGCTGTCACGCCCCAGAACCAGAATACTGGCAAGTGGGGACGGACAAGGCCAGCTACGCAATCCCAAAGTACACCAGTACTCTGAAATTACGTATAAGCTGTCAAGACATGGGGGTTACTTCTACAAGCCAACAGTCGATCCTAGGTCAAACAATTCTAGGTATCTCAATCACAGGCAATTATACAAAGTACAAGAAGTATGATCATCAGACATACAATAGTAAAGCGTCCCAAACTATTTATACATGGACGATCATGAAGCTAGTAATACAAAAGAGAGAACTAGCCAGAGTAATAGTCATACATGATAAGCTCTAGCTATAGTCTAGAATACGCACATCATGTTTAGGCCCGTAGGCTAAATATCAAGAACCAAAACATGAGCTAAACACGTGCTCGGAGGCTAAATGCTATAAAATAATAATGTACATATCAAGTGGGAGAATGAAACAAGAAACCCACTCAGGTACTCTGATGCTCCGGATGGTCACCGTCGAGTAGATGGTACGAAAGATCCTCTGGGCTCCTCTATCAGATATGGCCAAACAAAACCAGTGGGGTCAGACGCCCAATAGCAAGTACCACAAAGGAAGCCAAACTATGAAGTAAAACCAGCAATCACTAACATCAACAATTAGAGATACAAATGAGTAAGGGTAGATCGAGACTCGTGCACTACCAATGCACTTATCCCGAACATAGAAAGACAATAAGTAAGCATCTTGGAGCATAAAGTAATTATCATGCAACATAATGTAAAGTGTAGACATGTTAAGTAAACAAAATCTTGAGAATATGTAAAAGCAATTGAACATATGAACTTGTGAGATAGCCGGGTCATAAGAGCATGGTGACCAGCATAGGGAGTCATATATAGCTTGTGAGATAATTGAACATGTGAGCATGTAAGAATTATATAGAAATACAATGATAAGTGGTTAGGAACTAATTCGGAAGTCAAGTTACAACCCTTAAACCAAACAAGGACCTGGGTTGTAACCCTTCTCCTGAACAGAACTTAGTCTCTGATCATTGTATAGCATAAAGATCATGTATAGAACGTGAGTACTAAATAGGACGACAAGGATAAGATAACTTAGGAACAATTCAGAAAGCCAAGTTATAACCCGTAAACCAAACAAGGACCGGGGTTGTAACCCTTCTCCTGAACAGAACTTAGCCTCCGATTATTTATCGACAAGGTAAAGCATAAACCATAGTGTACTGAAATAAACATACGGATACTGCCTAGACAAAACTAGACTGGACTGTACTGACTCCATCCATCAATCACGGCCAAACAATGAGTACGACTTGATACTTTAGCTAACTAGGGTTATCACAAGCCTAGTTACTAGCGAGATGCAACGAGATATCCCTACGGCCACAAGCCCTGCAGACTATCCAGGTTATCCAGACGCAAGGTTCATGCTAAGAGTTATAGCGAATACTGTTTTCCATAAATAAATTCACTTTATTTATTGTGTATCTGGGAAAATTACAACTGTAGGAATCCGATCTAGAAGACGATCGCTTTATCCCTTAGACAATACGAAGAAAAAAAGCTCTCAAAATTTCAACAGCAATTTAGATATCTATGTATCTGTGCAATGAATGAGAAAAGAACTCTATTTATAGAGTCAAAAAAAATAACTGAAAAGATAACTGTCTTCACAACCTGTGCATAGTTGAAAATCACGCAGGATTTAACATATGCAAGGTTATGAGCAGTTACTAGATGTGGCCTGTAACTGTTGGACACATGGCAATCGTGCATGAGTCGTGTGCAAGTTACAGGACACGCAGGTGAGAGATTGGTGGCATGGCTGCCACGTACTCCAATTTGATGAAATCCACGCAGGCTTGTTGAGGACGAAATTCACGCAGACTTTGGTGCAGAAAGCTTCAGAATCCACGCAAACTTGGGGCAGAAAGCTTCAGAATTCACGCAGACTTGAGTCAGAAAACTTCAGAATCTACGCAGACTTAGTGCAAAAAGCTTCAAAATACACGCAAGCTTGAGAAAAGAACATAGAAGTTCAAAATACACGCAGACTTGAGTCAGAACGGCCAGCTGTCTTGATTCGACGTGCCTCGACTGACACAAAATCTCTGACATTGATTGCCTTTTGTCAGTCGTATTAAATGACAATAAGCTCTTTTGGTACGCCAACTTGATGAAGGCTGAGTCTTGTTGAAGAAGATTTCGAAAGTCAAGCAATAGTCGGCTATGATCTCTCGAGTTCCGTGCATACGTGGCATACGAGAAGACATTCTTTGACTGTCGTGCTGTCAGTCATAATGACACTCTGACAAATGATGAGCTGTCTCTCAGCGTAACTTTTTTAAACATTGTCTTGATCAACTCAGCGTGACTTTTAGACTTTAGTCTGATCAACTCAGCGTGACTTTTAGACTTTGTTTTGATCAACTCAGCGTGACTTTCATTTTTGAGGCCTACAAAACCCCCTTCAAAGTTTTCGAAAAATGATAAATTATTTCGAAATACTTTGAAATCGAGATGATAAAATGAATTTAGTCACGCCGAGATGACTTTAAAGAGAGATTTACTCCAAAATGATTGGACTGTTGGGATTCTGTGCAGTTAGGATCCCGTGCAAAAGCTCCTAAATCGAGGCAAATAATGATGTTGCCGTTTGGAATTCTTCATGAGCCTATAAATAAGCCATCAACCACTTCTTTGTTTCTTTACTACTTTAGAGAGAGAATCCACAGAAGAGAAACTTCATCTTCCCCGACGAACTTCATCTTCCCCGACTTCTTCTTTCCTTTCTCAACAGCAATGGCTCCTAAGAAAACCGACGCTCAGGCCAAGGGGAAAGCTCCTGCGACTTCCTCGCGTGCCACTACTGACAGACTCCCTCGACGCGAAGTCACGCATCCTCCTATGCAACGTAAGTGATGGATGGGGATATGAACTGTTTGAAGATGACTTGATGAAGATGACTTTGATGAAGATGAACTCCACATAGAAATTTTAGGATCTTAAGACAAATAATAAACTTCAGAAATATATCCCCCCTTCTTAGGGCAAAGGATATTAATAAAGTATGCCCCCCTCTTTAGGGTCGGCCATACTTCACATCTTCGTGTTTACGAAGCTCTGTGTTTCACGCAAATGAGCATGGCTCTCATGACTCTGCGTGATTTTTCATGTATTGACAGGGATATCAATGTTTGAATTATTCACGCAGCTTTCATGACTCTACGTGATTTTTTACATGTTGGCAGAAATGTCAATGTTGAATTATTCACGTAGCTTTCATGACTCTGCGTGATTTTTCACATGTTGGCAGAGATGTCGATTTTGAAATAGTCACGCAGACTTCTGAGAGTCATCCCCTGGATAGATTAGTTTTGATCTGTCAGCGTATATTTTGTCATTTTCACTTCAATGTGATTCTGGCAATGATGCGTGACTTTTTATTCTAATCTGTCTAGACTTTGCGTGAATTAATCACATGCGTGAATAAATCATTCAGCATGTCTTGATAGTATATATGTCTGAAGTCTGCATGACTTATGAAATTTCCTTCAAACACTGCTATACACGCATAAGGCTCGTAGACACAGATTTTAGTGAAACACATCTGACCTTGTCTTCTTTTATTTTCTGTAGTGAACATCCGAAGTGAAGAGGCAGATTATGAAGGGCACTTGAGTTTTTCATTTAAATATGATTTATTTCATGTGCAATTTTCTCAGTTTGACCTTCCAGAAGCCAGACTGTCGTTGTTGGCAAATCAAGACCATACAACTTTACTCTGTCTGATGAATGGTCAACCTTTTCAGAGTCTTGATTTGGTGTCCCACAAGAAACCAGCATTTCTGTTCGGGGATGCCATAGCACAGATGTCCCAACCAAAGGGCATCAGAGAGAAGGTCTGCTTTTACTTCGAAGGTGATGCAAAATAGCCTATGTACTGGCCGAAGGTTTCTAGGGGCTTATCTATCATGAGATTTATGCATGCCAGCTATCCCAGAAAGATGTCCTGGCACTTAACAGAATATCAGCAGGCAAAGGCGAGCCGTATCATTTACAGGAAGGAGGGATTCTTTAGTTCCCCAGAGAATCATGTATCCGTGTTCCGAGGTTTGAAGCCGGGATGCGTACCTCCTGAAGACTCATCAATATTAATGCCATTCAGAATGCCTGTTTTCATAAATGAATTCATGGCAAACGAGAATGCATTCTACCCCACTGATTCGACGTCGAGGATGAACGGCTTAATGAATCAGGAGAACGTGAGATGGAGGACTTTGGTCCATTGGGCTCTGGAGCAGTTTGAGAGTGAGCTGAAGAAGATAAAGCTTTATGACGCGATCGTCAATTCCTCATACGGCTTCAGACCCAACCCCTTTCTGTTTCTAGCTTTGGTTGAGAGGTATAACCACAGGACGGAGACTTTTATGACTCCCAAAGGGGAGATGGGCTTTGCCCTTCATGAGATGGAATACATCTCGCATCTGCCTTCAGGCACACTACCGTATGAAGAGTATGTGCCTATGACAGAAGAGCTGAACTTTCTGTCGGAGAAGAATCCAGAGATGGTGCACCTATTTGAAGAGATGATGTGCCATTTCGGCACATGTACTCTGTATTACAAGAGTTCTAAAGATGAAGCCGGCAACCACATCCAGAAGTGGATGTCTTATCTTTTCCTGAACCGTAAAAAGGATGAGAAAAAGATAAACGAGAAGAGATGGTACCAAATTAACTTCTTCAAGCCTCTCTCTGAGAGTGAAATCATTTATATACTAGAGAAGTATGACTGCAAGGATTTCACGATCACTGAAGACTGGTGTGAGTTTAAAGCTGGAACCACCTTCAGCTCGTATGTGAGGCAGAGTGGAAAGATTCTGTCAAGGAACGGTCATTTAGCCGGATTCCTATCTCTTTGGTTAAGAAGATTCGTCGTTCCTGGCTCCAGCTCTCTGGACAGGATACATAGAGGCGTTATCTTTGCAGCGGTGCGCCTTATGTATGGTTATAAAATGGACTTATTATCGGCGATGACCTGTAGGCTGAACGCAGGTCTTCGGAATTTTGTAACCAATATGCTATCTACTCAGAGGAGGATGACTGATGAATTTCTCAGAATAGAGATGCCCTTCACATATCTATATGGTTGGCTTCTCCTCCATCATGATGGTTTGATACCTCCAGGAGCAGGAGGGAGTGGCAGTCTCTTTTTGGAGAAGTACTCTGGAGAGACTTTCTGGAAGGTTCACACTCTTCCAGAATGTAGAAATATTCTGAATCGAGCGTCACATTGGTCCATTCAATGTGTCCCTCCACCATTGGGTTATGAGAGCATGCCCTTGAATATGATAGACGGAGATAGAGGGAACAGGCTAGATGATGTAGCCTTTCAGTGGTTGCAGAGAATCCGGCCTTCTCATCTGGTGTACCGTCATGAAGAGATGACGTATCTGGAGCCGTATCTACCGAGCAGATTTGCCAGGCAATTCGGATATGACCAACTTCACGTTGGGAATGCCACCACTTGTCTTTCTGCTCGTGGAGGGCTTATTGACGGAGCTCGGGCCTGGAGATACTTTGCGGCTAGAGATACAAAAGCTGTATTCTCTATGCCTAATCCTTTATCCAGCACGGGGACGAAGATGCTTTACACATATGCTCGCTTCTATGTTTCGTCGAGCACCTTTATGTCGAGCTTCCATCTGAAGAGTTTTGTTGTGGAAGATGACCCAGCAAAGAGGTCGAAGAAGAAAACTGTTATTCAACAATTTCCTCCGGAACCTGAAGATGAGACAGCGGAGGTTGAGCCCCTATATGACTTATTTCAGGAGGGAAATTTTCTTGATGAAGTTCTTCCTCCCATATTTGTATCCCTTTCTAAGAGGAAGCGAAGCGATGAATCTAAGACAGTCTCCAAAAAGAGTACTAAGTCTCAGACATCTAAGAAGAAGAAGAAAGGAGTCTCAGTAACTGCCACTTCATCTTTAGGTGGCATCTCAGTTGACGAAGATGACGCCGCCGATAAAGACGAAGATACAGATAAAGACGATGCTCCTTTGATAACAAGGAGGTCGAGAGGCAGGTATGTCAAGAAGACCGTTGGCAAAATGAAAGGCAATGAACTCCTGGAAACGATTATGAGTGGAGGGGTCTTGCCAGAGATTAATGAAGCGGCTTCCACTGAGAAAATAGAATCTGATAATGTGCATCTTCCAGCAACTTCCGCTGAACAGCCTGAGGTAGAATCTACTCGAGCTCAGGGAACGACTGCTCCGACAACAAGTGGAGTAGCTATTGAACCCTCAGAGGTGAGGATGATCCCTTTTGAACATGGGACTGAGGGCGTCATCCAGGCATTGGATAACCAGATTGAATATTCTGAAGAAGAACCAGCCCCGGTAGAGGTTATGAAACAACCGGAAGTTCCAGAAACTCAGGTTGAAGAAAATATTTCTTTGGCCAGAGGCGATGAAGGCGTGCCAACGTCCGAGCTACCAGCTGCTGATGACTTGTTAAAGAATGTTTGTAAAGACATCATTCTTTGAACTGATATTCCAGGAAAAACTGAACCGGCAGTTGATACTGAGCTTGCTATCATTACTGTTCCTGAGATTCATTCATCTCAAGGACTAGATGAAGATGTGAACATCATGGACTCCGGATCAGAGACTCATCCTGAAGCCGGGGATGAAAAAGAGTCTGAAGAAGAAGAAGAAGAAGCTGAAGAAGGAGATGATTGGCATGCTGGCACTTCTACTCCTTATGATGAAGATAAAGTCAAAGGGAACAGAATGGAACTCAGCCCCGAACCTACTCAATCTCTGGACAACGCTCCAGTACCCAGTAATTCTGGAGCTGGAAGCAGCCACATGAAGTAGGTGTCGGACACCATCATGGACCGGTTACGAGAAGACGCAAGACTCCCTCACCACATAGAATATGAACCTCAGCCTGGTATGATTTTATTTCAGATTCTATTTTTACTGTTTCTTTTAGATGCTGATTATTTTTTCTTTGACTAATAGGAACTGCTGCAGCAATGAGTTCGACTCATGCTCCACTTGTCCAGACTGATGCTGATGAAGGAAGCTCACAATTGCCAACTTCTCCAGCAGCACATACTTTCGTTCCCAGGATAGAAAACATACAAGCTTCTTCTTCAATGATGACAGCGACTCCTGGGTTCGAGACGGGACTGGCAAGAACTCTGGGGATGTATTCAGATATTATCTATTCATATCTGGATACGTACTCCAAGCGTTTCTTGAAAGACGAAGCTATGCCCTTCTCTGAGCTTCGAACTATAATTAATTTCCCGCTCATGGCATTGCGACATGCTGGTTGCGAATCTCAGTGCATCTTTTTCGAACATCTCCTGGATGAGTTGGAAATAACTATCCGAAAATACTGGGAGACTAAGAAGGAAGACATTCATTCGTTTATGGTGGCTGAGATCAGTCAACTAGAGCATGAAGCCCAGTCCCAGCAAGCTGCATTAGAAGTATTTCTTGCCTCTTCTTCTGAGAAATTAATAGAAAAGGGTGAAGAAATATTAGCTACTCGTCAGAGAGTAGAGCTTCTGGAGAAAGATAAAGCATCCAAAGCTGAAGAGCTGAAGAAGTTGAAAGAGGAGTTGGCTCGTCTTCAAGAGCGAATTGCTGTCATAGAAACAGAGCAAGCTGAGGTCATTGCTGCTTGTATTTCTGAAGCCGAACGCTGTGAAACTCTTCAAAAGAAGCGAGAGTAGATGCAGACAGAGCAAATTGAAGAAGTTAATCGTCTCCAATCTGCTATTATCATTTTTGATGAACAAAATGTCGCTGTTGAAGCAGCAGAAAAAGTTCGAAAAGCTCATGAAGAGAAAATGAGTATTGTACTTGATCGTATTAAGGAGCTAATAACTCCTAATAAATAGATCTCGTAATCAACATTTTGATTTTGAATAAAGACGAATGAGAACCTTTGATCTGATTTTTGACTTTGTTGTTTTGATAATGATATATTTATAGATAATATGTTCAGAGGTAAATAATACATGACACATTTCTATAGAATAGAATGTACAAATGAACTTTGTAATTCTATCAGATGATATTAAACCAGAGATGATCTTAGTTTAATACTGATTAGAAAAAATAGAATTCAGACATAAAAATATCTTTGAACTCAATTTTTATGATCTTTAGACTCGAGAATCAAAAGACTAGATATCATTTTCATAAATATGATACTGAGATAGAAAATTCAGAGGTAATATGGACGTAATTTTCTAGATATCAAATTTGCTAAGAAAATGATACAAAATAGAATATCTATTTCCACTGGGGATAAAAGATATCGAAACGATTCTTGTAAAGAACAATGACTTTGTATTTTTACTAGCTGGGGAATGATAGGAGAACAATCTTGATAGATGAAAATATTATACATAATATTTTTTCAAGAATTTGCCATTAATGGGCATCATAGTGACTTTACCATCCATAGTGGTAAGCTGATATGCCCCATTAGAAAAGACTTTATTCACATTGAATGGACCTTCCCATTTTGCATCGAACTTGCCTTTACTCATGTGTGTCATAGTCATCGGACGTCTGACTGCAAGAACAAGTTCCCCTTTTTGATATGCTCGAACTCTGACTTTCTTGTTAAAAGCTCTTGAGATTCTAGCTTGATAGAATCCGATATTTTGTTGAGCACATAACCGCTTTTCATCCAGAGCTTCTAATTCCTGAAGTCGAAGACGATCATTATTCTCGGTGGTAAGTTCATTAGCGATTGCTATCCTTAAAGAAGAAATTTGAATCTCTAATGGAAGAACAGCTTCGCATCCGTACACCAGAGAGAAAGGTGTACATTTAGTAGTATTATGAACTGTAGTGCGGTAAGCCCACAAACATTCACCAAGTTTCTCACTCCAATTACGTTTGTTGGTAGAAACAAACTTCTTTAAGAGTTTGATGATGGTTTTGTTGAAAGCTTCTGCTAATCCGTTAGCTGCTGGATTATATGCGGTAGAAGCCATATTGTTGATTCGATGATCGTCACAGAATCGAGTAAATTTCTGGCTGACGAATTGTGGTCCATTATCATGAATAATGTGTCGAGGAACACCAAATCTGTAGATGACATGATGCTTGATAAAGTTGACGACATTAGAAGTCTTGACTTCAGATAAAGGAATAGCTTCGGCCCATTTGGAGAAATAATCAGTTATTACGAGAATAAATCGATGACCTTTTGATGACGGCGGATTGATCGGACCGATAATGTCCATGCCCCAAGCTTCGAAGGGCCATGATGCTGCCGTTGGATGTAGAAATTCTGAGGATTGATGAATAAAATCTGCATGGATTTGATAAGCTTTACACTTCCTTGCATATTCGATGGCATCTGATACCATAGTGGGCCAATAATAACCCATACGTCGAATACGGTCTTGAAGTTTTGGTCCTGGCTGATGTGCTCCACAAATTCCATCATGTGCTTCGCGAATAATTTGTTGAACCTCATCACCAGCAACACATCGAAGAAGTAAACCATCATAAGTTCGACGATATAAAGTTTTTGTAGTATGATTGTAATAGAATCTGAGTGATCGTCGTCTGATAGATGCTGCCTCACTCGGATTATCTGGAAGGATATCATACAATACGAAATCTAAGAAAGGAAGTCTCCAATCTTTATCTGTATTCTGATTCTCAGCTGAATTACTGAAGGTGAATTCCATACTAGAATCAGATGAAGATGATAATGATTTACGACTTAATCCAAATCCTCTTGTTGCATTGACATCATGAGATGTTGATTCTTCAGTGTCAACTGGAAGTCCTAGAGTTAAGTTGTTTTCAAGATGAAATAATTCTCGATTGTAAACAATAATCATTTGTTGATGTCTAATCGGAATAGCCAATACTGCCGCGAGATTAGCAAGAGCATCAGCTTCTGTGTTACATGCTCGCCTAACATGCTCGATGAAGAATTCTTCAAATGAGGAAGCCATAGATATAGCCGATCTATGATAAGGAACCAGATCTTGATGGCGAACTTCATAAGTGCCCCTTATCTGATTGACAATGAGTTTAGAGTCTCCATACGCTTCCAAATATTGAATATTCAGATGTTTAGCGAGCTGAAGACCAATGAGTAATGCATTGTACTCATCAACGTTGTTTGAACATGGCTGATCGAGAGAATAAGCTCTTTGGATAGCAAGACCTTCTGGTGATACAATAACAATTCCAACTCCAGCGACAATGTCACCATTAGGACCTATTCTTGAAGCTCCATCAAAGAATAGACGCCAAGTAGAATCTTCTTCATCAATTTGATTTGAGTCTAGGACTTCATCTGGAATTTCATCGTAGAGTTTTGAATTCTCTGGAATTGAATGAGCAGCCAAAAAATCAGCTAAAGCTTGTCCATTGACCGATTTCTGAGGGATATAATGCATGTCATACTGAGCAAGTAAGATTCTCCAGTTTGCCAAACGAGAATTTAAAACACTTGGTTTTTTCATCATGACTCGTATGGGGTTAATCCTGGAGATGACATGAATAGTCTGGCCAATGATATAATGTCGTGTCTTTTGGACAGCGAACATCAGGGCTAGACATTCTTTTTCGACCGGTGAATATCGAGGTTCAGCTCCGGTCATAGTACGACTGAGATAGTAAATGGCTTGTTCATGACCATTTTTATTCTTTTGAGCGAGCAATGCACCCAACGAATGACTCATTGCTCGGGTATATAGGAGGAACGGTATTCCTGAGACAGGAGGTACCAATACTGGAGGGCTCATCAGATATTGTTTTATATCATCGAATGCTTTCTGACATTCATCATTGCAGACAAAAGAAACACCTTTCTTCATAAGTTTATTGAATGGTCTGCAGCTTCCTGAAAGATTAGAGATGAATCTCCTGATATAAGCGATCCTTCCTTGAAATCCTCGTAGCTCTTTTAAGGTGCGTGGAGGACGCATCTCTTGGATGGCTTTGATCTTCTCGGGATCCACGTGTATACCTTTCGAGGTAATGACGAAGCCGAGAAATTTGCCACTAGAGACGCCTAAGAAGGACTTAGTAGGGTTCATCTTTAATTGATGCTTACGCATTAGATCAAAAATAGTCTTCAAATCTTGGATGTGATCCTCTTTTTGTCGACTTTTGACTGCAATATCATCAACGTAGCATTCGACTGTTTTTTGCAAATGTTCACGAAATATAGTGCTCATAGCTCGTTGATAAGTTGCTCCTGCATTCTTGAGACCGAATGGCATAACTGTATAACAGTATGTACCAATCGACGTTATGAAAGAAGTGTATTTCTCGTCATCTAGAAACATTTTAATCTGATTGTACCCAGAATACCCGTCCATGAATGACATCCGTTCAAACCCACAGGTGTTATCGATCATAACATCAGTAATTGGTAGAGGGAACTCGTCTTTAGGACATGCCGCATTGAGATCGCGGAAGTCTATGCATACTCTGATCTTGCCAGTCTTTTTAAGGACAGGAACTATATTAGCCACCCAATCGGGATGTTGTTCCTCTCTAATAAACCCAGAGGCCATGAGTTTATTGACTTCAGCTTCAATTGCATCCATAATGTCTGGACAAAATCGTCGCTGTTATTGCTTGACCGATTTTGCATTCGGCATGATATTGAGTTTATGAGTTGCGATTTGTGGATCAAGTCCTGGCATATCTTCATAACTCCAAGAGAAGACATCGATGTATTCATGAATAAATTTGATCATGTCTTGCTTATCAGTTTCTGAAAGACTTTCACTGATGAATATTGGTTTGGGGGATCCCTCTTCACCAACATCTATTTGAACAAGTTTGTCTTCAGTCGGAGGTTCTTTTTGCTCGAATCGGAACTCCCATTGATTATCTAACCTTTGGGCCCATTGTTCTGATTCAGGTGAGATTTCAAACTCGTCTTCATTTTCATCATCTTCTTCAGAACTGTCAATGGAGACCATGTTGGAAGACAGAATGTTGTAGTAGAAATCACCAATACTTGTATCAGAATCCCAAGAGGTGGTACTAGAAGAATCAAATCTCTTATCTTCGTCAGATTCGGGATCTTCATGGACAGTATTGATAAAAGGAATAGGAGCAATATAACCCAATCCGCATTTCGTCCTTCCATATTTTAAAGAAGGAATCCGAACAGGCATTTTCCTTCCTTTTCCATTATTGAGGCCAGTTCTGAAGTCATAGCCCATATTTTTAATGATGTCTTTAGATTGGTGACTATAACGACGTAGTTGTAATCTTCCAGTATCATCGTTTTTGTCATCATCTTCTAAATCAGAAGGATTCTGGGGCCCTTTGTAGAAGAATATTGGAATGTCTCCTGGCTTTCTACTAGGAACCAGAAAGTATGAAGTTTGTACTGATTCTAGGGATACGTCTATATGAAAAGTCTGTACAACTCCTATGGTTATTGTTCTCAAGTCATCTAACAAATGCAAATAACTATGAACATGATTACACACATCGATATACTGCAAAGATGGGGACTTTTTATTAAATTTAAAAGCAGTAGTATTTACATTGGGAGAAGGTTGAGCCTTAGAAATCTTAGCCAAATCAATGACTAAAGGGGGAGAAGAAGAACGAGAGGAAGTTTTGTTTCGATTAAGATCGATAACAAATGGCTCAGAAGAGGTGAGCTCCCTTGAAGCCTGAGATGGAAGAGTAGTCCGCCCTCCAACAGGGATTACCAGAGTATCCTGTTTTATATGTGAAGATACAGGAACTGTAGTACGCCCACTGACAGGAATGATCAGTGTATCATGAATAGACGACTGAGGTAATGGAGAGATCCGTCCGCTCACTGGAATAATGAAAGAACCTTCTCTAGAGGGTTTAGGAGATTGCTGCTGAGTAGTTCGACCTTTAACAGGAATTATCAAGGTCTCACTTTGCGGGTCCTCTTTTTCCATAGCTTGTATCACCCTTGTATACTCTTCTTTGTACATTCGGGAATCATTGAAATAAGCTTCAACCCCATGGAAAGGATTTATATCAGCAACTTCCTTTTGTACTCTTCCATTGCTGTCAATGTATTTAAAACACTGATGAAGAGTAGAAGGCACCACATTATTTTCATAAAGAAAGGGCCTCCCCAGAAGAAGATTATAAGATCCCACGATCTCAATCACATAGAAAGTGACTTTGGATCTGAAATCGCCTATCTGAAGTTTCAAATGAATCTTTCCCAAAGGTTCGCTTCGGCTTTGATTGAATCCCAAGATAGTAGTAACCGTCTTGGAAAGCTTGTGAAGAGGGATTTTTAGTTCATCCAACAGACTCTTTGGCATTATACTTATAGCATACCCTGGATCAATGAGGATACGATTTATCTTCATCGTATCGATATAACCGGTGTAGTAGAGAGGCCGATCATGTCGATTATCCTCCAGTAGCATGTCGTCTTATGTAAAGGTAATATTTGGGATAATCTCCAATACACTGTTGCAATGTAAGCAAGTGGCAGGTTCTTCATCTGGCTTCTTTAATTGTGCAAGACAAGAGTCAGCCTGAAGAAGTGCCTCACTTAATGTCTCCCGAGTCTCTTTAGAAAGACGTAGAAGTTCAAAGAGGGACATTCTAGCTGGAGTATTAGCAAGTTGAGCTAGAATGTCGAAGTTATAAGGTTTCTGAAGTCCAAGAGGAGGAGACTTCTTGTTTGGCTTATCAAATCGAGCCTGTTGTTTGCCTTTCTCAAGAGCTGTAGGCTTGGAAGGAGTAGGTTCAACCGGTGCAGTTGAAGGAACTGGTGCAGTAGATGATTCTTCTTCAAGAGGAACATTAGAAGCATTTTTGTCAGCAGAAGGGATATCAAGAGTATCCTTAGGACTCTTGGAATAATCCTTTAGATAATGTTTCCCTGTTCTAGTAGCACCAGCAAGTGCTTCTGATTTATCTTTTGATTCTGTGTCGGGAGTAGATCCGAAAGAAGTCATATGACATGACTTAGTTTTCCCAGCCTTCTTAGATTTTCGGGAAGTAGTCTTTTGAAGAGGAGGAGATTCAAAATCTGCTACCAGATCAGGATGAATCCATATGATTTCTCCTGTTTCCATAGTGATTGGTACTAATCCTTCAGACTGTGGAGGAGGAATATTCACTATTTCAAGAGTTGCCCTGGGAATTGGAATGATCCTACTTTTAAGGAGTTGAGGAGGGAAATCTCCGAATTGCATAGAGACGACATTGGAGGTGACGGTCTTATCTTTCGGAGTAAGAGAGATAGCTCCAGATTTAATCATTTCCTGGATCTTTCCTTTCAGTACATAACATGTACGAACTGTGTGACCCAATATTCTGTGGTATGGACAGTATTTAGGATGATCCGTCTTACCAGCTTCATCAGGTTTCTTGATTTCAGGTAATTGTATTTTATTACCTTTCAGCAGACATTCAAAGATACCAAGGACATCATCGTCATCAAAAGAGTATTCTTCTTTGGGACGAGGTGCTCTTGGTTGTTGAGTTGTAGAGGCAGGAGGAGTTTGAACAGTCGATGCATCTTTACTCTGAAGATTAACTTCAAGGGTTTCTTTTCCCTTGCGAGTATTGGATTTAGCATTATTGTTAGTACTTTGACCTGTTTCTTTGGGAGTCATCTGCACTCCTAAACCTTTGAAGGTTTCAGCACTAATTTCTACGGCCTTGGCACTAACTATGAAGGAAGGCCAATCTTGAAATTGAGTAGATCCTGTCCACATGCTGATGATTGGCAACAAATTTGATTTGCATGTGTCGATGGTGACAGCATCAGGAGTTCCAAGAGGCATCTTCAGAGCTTCTCTTCGAAACTGTTCAATGAATTCCTCTATAGTTTCATTATTTTTCTGCTTGATTCTTATAAGAGCAGACATAGTCATATCATTGAGCCCTTTATAGAACCGTTCAAGAAACATTTGTTTAAAACCGGCAAATGAGGTAATACACCCATCCGGGAGACTTCTATACCATTCATAAGCCGTTCCTTTGAGACATCCGACAAACACCCGAGTAAGGAGGGCGTCACTTGGTTGTAGCTGGTCAGTCATCACTTCAAAATGAAATAAACTGACTCGGAGAAGTAGTTCCATCATAGAATGAGATAGTAGGAGGTTTGTATTTAGGAGGATACGATACTTGCTTCCATTCTATTGGATAAGGTTGCTTGATGCCTAACCTTTGTAAACCATCCTTCTGTTTAAATGCCTCAAATTGAGTTCGGAGATTCTTCAATTCTTCAGTAACAACTCCGGAGGATTGTGGAGTTGTAGCTTGTAGAGAAAAGTTGGGAGGAGGAACAGCATTATAAGCACTACCCCCAGCTCCAGAGTGACTTGGAACCGGTTGAGCTTGCCCAGGAGTATTGGATTGTACTGCTGGAGGAACATGTACTGGACTTACACCAGTGTCAATTGGTATGGCATCTGGTACAGTCTGTCGATTTTGTAGCTGGGTTGCCATGAGTTCATACATTGACTTCATAGTATCAGCCATAGATTTCATTTGCTGTTCCAAAGAAGCAATTCTTTGTTCTTGAGGAGTCATGGAAGAAGAAGGTTCATCAGTATTTCCATCAACCATATAAGTCGTGACTGTACAAGGGATTATTGATGAACTGGTGGATGTTATCTGTTCTGAATCATTACTTTGTGTATCAAAGTCATTTATAGGAGAACTACCCCCAGTAGGAAGAGGTAGGAAGTTAGATTCTCCAAGGAATTCAGAATCATCTTCAGAAATCAAAGTCCTTTAATTAAAAGCCATGACTCTTGATCTGGTGCCTCTATATACTCCATCTGGACTATCAGTTCTACCCCCAGTATCCCGAGAGGTCATGTTAACAGAAGCAAACAGAGGTTCATCTTCATCAGACATAGGTTCACACTGAATCCGATTGAAGATAGATTGTCGTTTAGTTTGACATCTGCATTGCATCATGACTCTTGGCTGGAAGTCACATTCATGATCAGCATGGTCATGATCCATTGATTGACATCTGCATTGAATTATGACTTTTGGTTGGAAGTCACATTCAGCATGGTCATGATTCATTGACACAGAATTATTCCTTCTCTTCTGTTGAAGATGTTCTCGTAAATCTGTATGTGAAGATTGAGGTATATCTGAAAACATTCTTTGTGTATTTTTAGGAATATATTTCCAATTCTTGGGTCTTGATGGCTCTTGATTATATAGAGAGTGATTAATCTGAGCCACGTAATTTCTAGCATACTCTGCATCTGGATCTTTTGCTTTTGTTCCCGTTTGGTATGGTTTTTTGACACCAGAAGTGCTTACCAAACGGGTTTGATTAAGTTTTGTTCTTAGGTCAATTGGAGGTAAAATATTGGTTTTTGATACTTGGAGTTTTCCTTCCATTGATCTGGATATTTGCAGAGAAGGAAGAGTTGAACCATCTCCTTGATTAGGAGTTGGTAACAGACCTTCTTTTATAGACAAATTTTGTGCCCAATTCGAAGAAGTCGTAGAAGAAGACATTAAGAAATGTTTCTTCTTAGACTTATTCAATTTTTGAGACATAGAATGTCCAGAAGGAAGAGTAGTCAAAAGACCATCTCCTTTTCTTTGACTAACAAAACTGTCAGTCAAAGCTGTTCCTGAAGTAAACACTACAGGAGCAGAAGAAACAACTAAAGAGTTGTTTCTTTTCGAAGGGACTTTGTGTGCCATTTGTGAAGGAGCTTTAGCAAGACCACCCCAGTTCTAGTAGAAGTTGGCAAGGAAGAAGAGATAGCTAAAGTGCTATTCTTCTTAGATGATGTATACGGAATACACGCTGAAACAGGCTTGGTTAAAGAACCAGTGCTGTTAGCGTGACTTTTGAATTTAGAAATACATGCTGGAACAGATTTGGCTAAGGAGCCAGTGCTGTCAGCGTGACTTTTGACTGCTGTCGTCTTCGAGCACACAAGGGCGTGCGTGCTTGCAGTAGAGTCCTTGCCAGTGTTAGGAGTAGACACTGTGGCAGAAACTTCACCATTGGTTGCCAACAGATTCTTAGGGACGTAGACAGATCGTCTCTTCGACTTGGCAATGGTGATGGAGGCTGAAGTGGGCTTGCCACCCTTAGCTCGCTGCATTTCTTCGTAGACGAGTTGATCGAATTGGATCGATATCACCTTCTTCGTCGAGCCGACTAACGAAGTGTCGCATTGAGTTGTTGCCATCTCAGAAGAGGAGATGGTTTTCTCCAGCAGAGTCGCCAATTTGTTTTCCATAAATAAATTCACTTTATTTATTGTGTATCTGGGAAAATTACAACTGTAGGAATCCGATCTAGAAGACGATCGCTTTATCCCTTAGACGATGCGAAGAAGAAAAGCTCTCAAAATTTCAACAGCAATTTAGATATCTATGTATCTGTGCAATGAATGAGAAAAGAACTCTATTTATAGAGTCAAAAAAAATAACTGAAAAGATAACTGTCTTCACAACCTGTGCATAGTTGAAAATCATGCAAGATTTAACATATACAAGGTTATGAGCAGTTACTGGACGTGGCCTGTAACTGTTGGACATATGGCAATCGTGCATGAGTCGTGTGCAAGTTACAGGACACGCAGGTGAGAGATTGGTGGCATGGCTGCCACGTACTCCAATTTGATAAAATCCACGCGGGCTTGTTGAGGACAAAATCCACGCAGACTTTGGTGCAGAAAGCTTCAGAATCCACGCAAACTTGGGGCAGAAAGCTTCAGAATCCACGCAGACTTCAGTCAGAAAACTTCAGAATCCACGCAGA
>JANAVB010016400.1:5572464-5614964 GCA_029216955.1 Iris pallida | reverse complement strand
CGAGAAGAATTTCTTCTTGAACTGGGTCTTGAACTGGTCCCAGGTGGCTCTACCTCTCGCGAACAACGGCTCATTCCTGAACCAGACTCCGGCTAAGTCTATCAGCAGAAATCCTGCTGCCTCGACCTGAAGGTCATCTGGCATCCTAACTCCCAGAAGCTTCCTCTCTACTGAATCTAGCCAGTCATCAGCTACTACTATGCCCTCAGTCCCTGAGAACTCCTTGGGATTCAGACCCATGAAGTCCTTGACCGTCCCCGCTTTCTGCCGTGGCTCTACATGTGGTGGGACCACGGGACGTCCCTCAGAACGCTCCATGCTCTGGCGGAGTAGGGTATTCTGCTCCTGATGGGTTGTTAGGAACCCCTGGATCAGTGTGAGCAGCTGGGTCCCGTCGAGTGTGACGGAAGCCTGGGTGGGTATAGTGATAGGGGGTGGTGGAGGTATCGGGTCCTGCTGGGACTGGGATGTGGAAGGTGGTATCTGGGTCTGTGGATCTGTGGAGTGGGGGAAAGTGGTAGGTGGAGATGCATCAGTCAACTGGTCAGCTGACTGGATATGGAGGGCCCCATTCTCGGGGGTAACATACTGGGACGAGCGAGTAAGCACCATCTAAATTACACATAAAAAGACTTATAAGGACTTATTTAAAGTAAGTAATCATATGCAAGAAAATCTAATTATAATAGCAAACATGTGATGTATTTCCTATGTTGCAATCCTAGCATTCCTCTAAGTGTTCTAAGCGTCTTTCCTAGTGTTGTCTAATTACCTTAAGTTCCTAGTTGCAGGCATGCTTGGTACAATAACGTAACCAAACAGTTTAGTCAGGACCTTGCATGGGCCGCCAAAAAAACATGTCACGACCCGTTACCCAAATTGTTGGGCCGGGCCGAGCCATGTCCAGCCTACGCTTAAGATAAAGCGCAGTAAGCTGTTCTAGAGATAACAAGACAAGACTAAATGTGCTAACAGTTCTATAAGTGAAGAAGAATCATAAATGCTCCAAACACAAAAGTCGTCGTATATAGTGAAATATCCAAGTACAAGTAAACTGAAATGTAAAACTGGATACATGTCCAGTTACAAAATGGTATAGTCTAATACATGACTACACTAAGTATCCCAAGCAGCTAAGCAAACTAGACGAGTCTTCCCGCAGGAACATCCTCGTAAAGCAGAGCCGGGTCCTCGGCAGTGACTCCATAATACGAATCACAGAGCAACTCCTTCTCAGTAAGTATACCTACAACGTTATCCTGTCAGGACGGGAGCAAGTACAACCTCTACAACTAAAGTACTGAACATATAATGAAAGAGATGTACAACAAGAAACATGGTGTGATAAGTTTATAAACAGGAAATACTGGAAACATGGCCTCATGGTACAACTGGGATCATAGTATCATAGTAACATAGGGAACATGGCATATCATGGTTTAATTTGTCATTTCTACAAATGACCACATATAGTTTAAAAGTTTAAAACCGTAGCATGTACATGAATCGGTCAATAGGTGATTCAGGATGTACTGTGGTACATATCAAGTTTTTCTGGTGTGCCCACACGTGCACGAACGGCATCGGTGTATATCCATACACAAACGCGAGATTCAGAAACATACGGCAAGGTCGCATATAGAATGTCCCCGAGCGCGGTAAGTACATACGGAGAAGGGGGTCGTGTTCACGTACACTACTAGCAGTTTCCCCTTAACCCGTTATTTAACATGTGGGAGATACGAGAGCAGTAAAAACATGTGAATACTCAGAGCAGTCTAAAGCATAGTGAAACTTGTACTGAGAACCCGTAAGAAGCATGTGAAGATATAAGAGCTGTACTAAACATGGCCGGTACTGAAAGTGATACAACATGTGAAGACATAACTTGCTACCTCAAGGATCAGTCTTTTAACAGGGTTAATACATGTTCTAGCATTAAAAGACAGTAAATGAGTATGTAGATGTACTTGCCTCTAGCAAAACAAGCTACGATAAAAGTGCTATGGATGTCTGGTAACTCGTCACTGTAGAAATACATACAATAACTTAGCTTTTACACTAAGCTAAAACACTAGGACACTAATTGGTGCGACACGACTTGTGATTGGGCACCTAGCCAAAATGATGATTTGGCACAGGAGACCAATGTGGGGTGACACACTATGTTAACTAACTTTCTAGGGTCTTTACACTAGTGAGGGATGGGGTTCAATACGACTAAAACTCCAAATAACACAAAAAGCTACAAGTCGTAATTAATCAATAAATAAATCAAAAGATCATTATTTTCTAACAATTTTTAAAGTAGACAAAAAGCCTAGTTTTGCATAAAACAAAGTACCAAAACGATCCTTGCTAACTATAGAAATTTATTATAATTTTTCTGGAATTTATTATCCAGTACAAATATTTTATAAAAATCAGTTTTCCTAAGTATACAGAAAATGAGTTTTGGTTTCATATGCCAAACTAGTGGCAAAACAGTAAATTAAATACCACAAAAATTATACTAAATTAGCTAACTTAACAAAGTATCTAAAAACTATTTTTCCATAATTTTAGCAATACTTTAAGTATTTTAGAAAATCAAAAACAGCAATGCACACAATAATTAATTTATCTGCGTATTTTGTCCATGTATATAATTTGAACCAAAGTTCAAATACAGGACCTAAGGCCATGAATCAAGTCCAATATGACTTGTACAGGTCTTGAATGTGTGAAAACACATTTGAGCCCAAATACCCATGCTAGGCTTGGACACCAAATGGTTGCAGTAATTTAAATACAATAAAATACAATTTGAAAATAGTCAAAATAATATTATTATTTTAATAAGGCAAATTTATACAAAAGAATATATACATACCTATGCTAAAAGGATGTATATAGTTATATAAGGAAAAATACTTAATTTATAAAGTATATATATATATATACAAATATATATATATATATATATATATATATAAGAATACACTTAATAATATAGTGTATATATATATAATATATATATACATAGGAAAATATATATATATATAAACATATATATATATATAAAATTACTAACTAATAAATATATACCTATATATTAAATACTGTTAAAATACAGTATACACACATATATATATATATATATATACTAATATATATATATATACATATATATATATAAATATATATATAAAACTGAAAAAAGAAAAAGAAAAAGAAAAGAAAAAGGAAACTGAAAAGGGGGGGCTCGAACTCAGCCCAGCACAGCGCGGGGGGGGGGGGGGAGGGGTTTAATTCGTTCGGGCTGGCCAGTGGGCCAGTTGGCCCGCTATGTTAGAGATAGGATTTTGTTAGTTATATTCTGATTAGGTTAGATTATACATAAAAAAATATAAATTTCGTCCTGTGTCCAGACAGTTCAGGACACAGGTATCCACGTGTCTTCGCCTAGCACGACACGCACGAGCGTCCAACAACGTGTCCGAGTATGGGACGAGGGTCCCCGTGTCCTAGCGAACCACATACGTGGGTTCGAGACACGAAATGACACGAAAAGCGACTGACACGTACGTGTCCGATGTCGAGCGGGCTACTGTGGTTGCTGCTGGCGGCTAGGGGCGTCGGCGTCGGGGCGCTTGGGTGGCGCTGTGGTCGGCTCGGCAAGGCGCGTCGAATGGTGGTGGTGGCTGGCGACGGCGACGGCTGTGGAGGTGGCGTAGGGGATCGTCGGAGTTAGGGTTTAGGCGAGGGTTTAATTGGGGAAGACGGGCGGAGCTGGGCGGAGACGGGTCGGGGCTGGTCGTGGTTGGGTTGGGGGAAGAGAGGGGGTCTTTTTATAGGGTTTTAGGTCGGTCGAAGTCGGTCGGGACGTGGGGGGGAGCAGCTGGCCGGTCGTCGGCAGCTGTCCGGTCGTCGGGGGTAGGTTAGGGTTTTTGTACTAGAGTCCCTAGGTTTTAGGTAATTGCATTTAGGTCCCAACCCTAACTGAATGCAAATTATAATTTGCATAAACAATTCATAATTTACAAACGGCTATGAAAACAATTGTAAAAATTACAAAACCACATTAAAACAATTTTAAAAATTGCAAATTGATATAAAAACAATTCTACTTATTACAAAACAGTATTAAAACAATTCTAATAATTGCAATTTGATATTAAAACATTTAAATAAATTACAAATTGATATTTTTTATATATAAAACTTATTTAAAAATCATTTAAAAATTCTAGAAAAATTCCTAAAAATCTAAATAATTATTTTAAGGCTAATTTGTCACAAAAAAATAATTAACACTAATTAAAAATAAAATTTGAAAATCAGGGGCTTACACGTCGGCAGGCTACAAGTCCATCAGAGAAGGCGCCCAGATAACGGGATTGCTTGTAACCGGAATACCTCTCTATATGAACTACTTGATCAATCTAGTCATTAATCCTAGCCAGATTCAGTATGAATCCCTGACCGTGGGAAATAAGGAATTCATATCCTAGACATGATGTAATGCAGAACATGTAGCTTGTACAAACACACTCAAGAGAAACACCCATGGTGTCCAAATCATTTATTACTTATAAGCCAATAAACCGTCGCAACAGCATTCATGGTTCATGTGATGTCATATCATGTTACTTGTCTGGAGTACATCACGACGGGTCACTATCATGTTAAGAGTACTTGCTAGGGGTGCGCCACGACGGGACACAATCATGTTAAGCAAAGAAGTGACATGTGACTTGAGTTCACCGCAACGGGTCACTATCGTGTTAAGCAAAGAAGAAAGACATATATTATGAGTGCACAACAACGGGTCAATATCATGTTAAGCAAAAGAAGGAAGACATAAATCATGAGTGCCCCACCACGGGTCACTATCATGTTAAGCAATCATAGACGTAAAAAGCTTGTAGGTAGATCTTGATAAAAGGTGCATCATAACGTAAGAGAAGGAATAAATGAGGTAACTACTTGGCCTAAAACACCAATTGAATATGTGCTAGTGTTAAGGGTATAAGAGGGGTACAGTCATTCTCTAATTGCACAATATTATCAAATCATGTTAAAAAATTCATTTATTAAAGAAATATTAAGCTATTAAGTAGGGTTGTCGCAATTTAGGCCAAGATAGAAAACAAGCAATGCAATCATAAGCTCCATATCAAGAATAAAAGAAACTTGCATAAAATAGTTGGTAACATATTCTTGAAGCCAAGGAAAAGATCTAAAACTTTTATGTTGGGAGTTGGGAGAAATTCTGGCCATAAATCAGCCAAATAGGACATAAAACAGCCAAAAACAGCCAAAATAGGCACTATACGACACTATACAAGCCATGCGGCACTATTCATCCATGCAGCACTATGCAAGCCATGCGGTACTATGCATCCATACGGAACTATTCATCCTGTGTACTATGCATCAATGCGGCACTATGCAAGCCATGCGGTACTATTCATTCCTGCGGCACTATAAATCCATGCAGCACTATTCATTCCTGTGGCACTATTCATCCATGCGGCACTATTCATTCCTGCGGTACTATGCATCCATACAGCACTATTCATTCCTGCGATACTATTCATGTGGCACTATTTATTCTTGTGGTACTATTCATGTAGCACTATTCATCGTCCCTGCCAAAATCAGGACAGATGAACTAGAAAATGTCCAAATCTTATTTTGGCCATAACTTCCTCAAAACAAGTCAAAATTTAACTTTTCAAAGGTCCATTTTGGGTAAAATCGAATTCTCTACAATATAGAATAATCAAAAATTGAAAATAATGAAGTTTAGTAGATCAAAACCCAAAAAAACTGAAATGTCTATAAATTAGATCTACAAGAATCCATCCATGAAAATCAAAAACTCCAAGTTCTAAAGATGCTTAGAATCATGTAAGGAAGAGTTTAGAACAAACAAAATAACATTTGTCCAATATTTGGCAAGGTGTACTTGCCTTAGGTTGGAGGAAGAAGATGAAGAGAATGAAAATAATAGAGGAGAGAGAGAGAGGAGTTGGGTTTTTATATAAAACCCTCTCATCTCAAATCCACCTAAACCAAACCAAGCCCAATACCAAGTTGAACCGAACCAAATTAAACCAAGTCAAGTTTAACCTATACTTTAATTTTTTTTTAAAATATTCGAAAACCAAGAAATACGAAATATGGCTCAAAATACGTACCTGTACATAAATACTGATATAGTGAGACGAGTCTCACATAAGCCAAATGAATCTGTCGCCCAAATATTTACGGGATTCTTGGATATTATAAATCCTCTATCTTCATTAGGCAAGGATTACAGTAACCATGAGAAGATTCATAAACTGTTGCGAGTTCTCACGAAGAATTGAATTTCGAAGGCTACAACAATTATTGATGGGAACGACCTCTCAATAATGTCTCTTAAAACACTCATAGGTAAGCTACTCACTCACGAGCTGGAACTTCAAGACTTTGAAGATGCTACACCAAAGGAGAAGTCAGAGAAGTCGATCGCTTTCAAGGCTCAACATAGAAGAACTGTAGAAGATGATTTCGACGACAGTGACTCTGACACTGAGGATCAAGCTCTTATGGTGAGAAAATTTAAGAAGTTCATGAGATTCAACAAAAGAACAAAAGACAACAACAACAATAGCAACAACAACGATGAAGATCCTAATTGCTATAGCTGTAAGAAGAAAAGACATATGAAGAAGGACTGTCCAACAGCATCATCATCAACTAGAAAGAACAACAAATATGACAAGGGCCACCTGCAGAAGTCTACGTCCTGAAGATATGCCAACACAAGCATATGGCATGAAAGTGAAGCTAGCGACTCAGAAGACGAGCAATCAGAAAATGCTACAAATGTATGCTTGATGGTGTACGATCAGGTAACCACTAACCCCCTGTTTGATACTTATGATGATTTTATCTTTAAGCAACTAGGAGAAGCCTTTACTGACCTCTTAGGGGATTACAAAAGACTGCATAGTAAATATCAGACCTCTAAGAAGGTACTCAAAGAGTAAAAGGTGAAATAGAAAGACTTATCGACCTACTAGCTGAGGTTAGAAGTAGTAATTGTTCTAGTGAGGAAGGTGAGCTTTTTTCTGTTAAATTGTTATTACACGAGACCCAAAGACTATCCGAAGAGAAGGACAAGACCAGTACCCAATTAGAGGAAGACTTAATCAAAGAGAAGAAAAGTCTCTAGCAAGCTACTGTTAGAAATAATGCACTCACTGCTAAATATAGCTTGTTATATGATACCTCCAATAATTTAGAAATTAGGATAGAAAAACAACCTGAAGTTGCTGCTTCCTACCCTAACACGTGTCACTTATCGAATCATCGGAACATGGTCAAACCCAATACTGTCAGACCTAATCAAACCAAACCATTGCCCAAGAAGATAAATAGACATGCATTCTTTTACACTAGAAAACCTAGACCTACCAATAATGTACAACACTCTGCTTTCAATACTAAGCATGCTAGATGTCACTATTGTGGTACCATTGGTCATATTTTTTCTTCATGTAGAGTTAGAAAGCTTGTTGATTTGAAAATATGTGCATGGATACCAAAAACTAATGTTCCAGGACCCTACAAGAAATGGGTACCAAAGTTTTCATCTGTAAATTCTTTTGTAGGTGAAACGCCCTTCACATGCTAGAAGCAAATGGATCCTCGACAGCGGTTGCTCACGGCATATGGCCGGTGATGCTTCATTATTCGTAACACTGTCGAAGAAGAAAGAAGGATACGTCTCCTTCGATAATAATTTGAAAGGCTACATAATTGGTATTGGTAATATTGGTAAGGCTCCCTACCCAGTGATTAAAGTTGTCTGTCTAGTTACCGAGTTAAAGCATAATCTGCTCAGCATAAGCCATTTAGCTGATCACAGTTATGGCATTAACTTTGTCAAAGATAAATATACTATAATTGATAGCTCAACTGGTAGTACTATCTTTGAAGGTATCAGGGAAGACAATATATATATTTTCTACCTGTTAGAAGATGCTAACAAAACAGGTAGATGCTTGATGGCCAAAAGTGATGAGAGTCAACTAGGGCACATGAGACTCGGTCATGCAAACATAGACAAAATTTTAAGACTATCCACAAAGAAGCTGGTACGAGGCTTACTGAACATTTCTTTCAAGAAGGATATGGTATGTAGTGAATGTGAAAAGAACAAAGCTATCCGATCCCCTTTTAAGTCCAAGAATGCTGTAAGTACTACCAGACCTCTATAATTGCTGCATATAGATTTATTTGGACCTAGTAGAATTGCTTGTCTAGGTGGTAAGTTATATGCATTTGTAATAGTAGATGATTTTTTTAGATATACGTGGGTATATTTTCTTGCACGCAAGAACGATACATTATCAGAATTCGTCCCCTTTTGTAAGAAGGCTCAAAATGAAAAGGGTTTCATGATCACTCGTATTCGAAGCGATCATGGCGGCGAATTTGAGAATATAGAGTTCAAGCAATTTTGTGACACACACGGTTATTTGCATGAGTTCTCTTGCCCTAGGACTCCATAACAAAATAGAGTTTTGGAACGTAAGAACAAGACTCTATCCGAAATGGTTAGAGTAATGTTAAATCACTTTAGTCTACCTAAATACCTATGGGCTGAAGCTGTAAATACAGCATGCTATGTTCTCAATAGGATTCTAATTCGACCTATGTGAAACCGGTAATTTTATTTTTTATGTTAATTTTATTTGTTAGAATAATGTTATCATTTTTAAATTGTGAATTGTTAGTGTAGATATTAATTATTATTTTTCAAAATAATTAACATGGAATTTTTGCTTGTTTGGCCAGACCCGATCCTAAATCATAATGCAACTTAAATTATTTTTTTTAAAACAAATTTTTAGAATTTTCAAATATTGATTATATTTTAAAAAAAAAAAAAAAGAAAAAAAGAAAATTATTTTACTATTGGTTTTTGGCCCAAAACTTATTCTTAAAGCCTTAGCCATTTTTAGACCCAAACACCTTTGGCCCAAACTCATTAGGTGAATAATTAGCCCATAAACCCATTTAATGGGTCACAACCCATTAACCCTTTGACTCATGGTTGCTAACTTTGCTTTTATCAGGGAATGAATGAGCTCATTCATTAGTCTTTCCATTTATTAAGATTGGTGTTTGCTGTTGCTTGTTCTTCTTCAAAACCGAAACTCATCGGTTTGTTTCCCGATCCAAACCCGTCGACCTCTTCACCTCCCCGCCGTCGGCCATCAAGGCTGGGATGGTCTTCCACCTCCCTCTCCGGTAACCCCCAAATCCTTTTCTCCTATAAAAACCCCTACCACCATCATCCTTTTCCCCCACACCTCTTCTTCCCCAAATTATTTTAAATCCCTAGACCTCCGGCGACCACCCATTTCCGGCCAAGCACCACCCGCCGAACCCCTGGCCGAGCAACCCGAGGCCGGCGCCTCCTTCCAGCGCGACCCGAGCCGCTACCCGGCGTACCCCCAACCCCCGCCGCCGTCCACCGCCGGCGTACGCCTGCATGGCCTTCGCCCGTCGACCTCGCTTGCCTCTGTCCGTGTCCAGCGCTGACTGTTGTGCCGTTCGACTTCCGAGATTCAATTCGGGATTTTCTTTCGATTTCGGTTTTGGGTATAATTCTGGAACTTCATTTCTTTTTGTTTATGATGATACTGGTCCACCCAATTCCATTAGGAATCTGGGATTTCCAGTAACGTAACAATTACGTTACTATTTTTTTTATTTCGAATTTTCTTCGGGATGTCGGGATTTCCGAGGGTCCTTCGGAAGGAGCTCTGGAGAATGATTAGAAATTCTGGGATTTACATTTCCTTTCGATCTCGGGATTTCCGAGATTGATTTCGGAAAGTTTCTTTTTATATATATATGCTATGCCTTGATTGCTGTTGGTTAATTTCTTTGGATTGATGTTTTCTTTGGTGCTGGAGATGTTCTGTTAGTATTTTGGTGAAGTTGGAAAATTGGTTTTAACTCTTGTTTCTGTTGAAAATTCTTTTGGGTTATATGTCAATGCTGGAATGTGAGTTAGTATGCTAGTTTTGATTTGGAAAAAAATATTATTTTGAGGAAATATATATTAAAAAGGGAGTTTATGGAGCTATTTGTAGATATCGGACGCGTTTCCCAGTTTTGGGTTATCCCGAAAACAGAGAGAATGCTGCCGAAATTTTCGGGAATTTTATTAAATGATTTTCGAAATGATTTTTCGAGTTAAATATTATTTTTATAACATTTTGGGTGACGACCTTAACGGTCACTGGGCCCCAGCGAAATGCAAACGCACCGGTTCGACCGGACGTTGAGGCAGAGTAGCTAAACGTGAAGAATGGACCAGAGTCTGAGACTCACAGTTTTTCTATAATTTAAAATTTGGAATTTTGAAGAATTATTAATATTTAATTTTAAGACTAACCATTTTGTCTTATTTAAATTCGTGTAAATTGGTTTGTAAGGGCATAAGCCCAATTACTTATGCGTGCTGTGAAAATGTAATAATTTAGGACTTATTTCTATTTTCTTTTCTGGGTATTGTAGTGTAACGTAAATAGTAGATTATTAGTAGTTAATTGATAAATTATGATTTTTCTCACTTTTTAAAATAAATAATAATTTATGTACAAAATACAAAGTTTAATAAATTAAAAGATAATTACAAGTTTTCCTGAAAAAGCAAAATAAAATGGAATTTCCAAAAGTACAACTCACTAGTAAACGTAGTGATGTTGTGTTAGTTAGCTAATAACTAAAATAGACTAGGAAAGACAAATAGAGATTGCAACTAGATTTTTCTGGTATTTGTATTTCTGAGATAAAGTTCCCCGGATTGTAGGATTTCAAGGAAGAACGTGACCTTTCGAATCCCGAAGTACAAATCTCGACCAATTGAAATTCAAGGCAAGTACAGTTGTGATTGTTTGCAATTTAATTAGTAATAGTAATCTTGCATGCTTAAACCACAATTCTACACGGAACTCTCTCCTAGAGTATTGATTGTTATTGTCTCATTGCCTCATTGAATCTAATTGACTCGGGATATTGGGGGAGTAGTGTAGCGTCTATGACCAATACCCTAAAACTTTTAGTAATAGGATTGTACGAGCTTACCCCTCTCACACACGGGGATAGGCCGGATCATATCAGTGAATCATCCCAAACCGGTCATAGTCGTTACTTACTCAAATCACATGTTTTCAATTGTAGAACTGTTGGAAAATATTGCATTTCTAAATTGTTTATAATTGCAAATTATTAATTATTAGTTGAATTGTAGATTTTCATAATTGTACTTTGCTCCCTCCTGACTGGAGACCAACATTTTTAGGTTACACTGAGGATTGCCTGTTCCACGAGGATCTGAGGCTAAGGAGCTAGTTGCTTGAGTTGTTCTTCATGATAATTGTATAAATTTTCAATTGTAAGAAATTTTTCTATTGTAAAAGTTTTTATTAATCGAATAAAAGTTGTGGCAATTTTATTATGTTGTTGATGTTACCTGCAAACGGAGATACAGCTTACTGCCGCCGTCTCAACAACGGTGCAGGCTGGGCATGATCCGGTTCGACCCAAGAAATTGGGATCGGGTCGTGACATGTTTTTAGTGGTGGCCCATGCAGGTCAAAATCAACAACTTAGGAGAATCATGTTAGAAACAAATAGAACACTAGAACATTAAATTGCCACAACCTAGGACCGGTATATAAATATATGATAAATATTTTGTTTAATTATAGACTGGTAGGATACCTTGCTTATGTTTGCATCCTAAACCTTCCAGAGAATGACCACTGACGAAACCAATCCTGCTGTCAATGAGGTGTCATCTCCGGATCGAACCCCGCCTCCTCAACCAAATCCAAGCTTTACACCCCACCAGCTGTTTGATCATCCCCATAATTCATCTAGTGAAGTTCTCACTACACTGGCAAATCCTACCTCTTCTCAAAATGGGTTACTTTTCCTTGGGGAAGTACCCATTCATGTTGCTCCACCAGTACCAGCAAATACCTCCCAAATGGTTGCTCTATTTCAAGAAATCCTGGAGTACCAGAAAGCTCAAGCTGAAGCCCAACAAGAACAGATGGATATCACGAGAGAAGTCATGAAGAACGTCAACGACGTCACCTTAGCTATCCTAAACCAAGTTGGAGCGGAATCTCGTCCAAGGAAGGATAACCCTGAATATAGAAGATATTTGGGCCCTATCAAGTACTCTACTACCCGGCATTCATGTCGTAAGAAGTTATTGGTTTGCAACTTCTGCAAAAGGCCTGGTCACTTCGCCAATATTTGTCGCAAGAGATTGGGGCAATGTTTGGCATGTGGATCTGCTGAACATCGGGTAAAGAATTGCCCCTTACCCTTCCGTCAAACTAGAGCACCTATTCCAGCAACAACTGTTATGCAACAACCTAAGGACTCTCTTCATGTTCAGCAGACCATGCTTACTACACCCACTACAGGAAGGCATGAAGCAGACTCAAGGATCATAGAAGGTGAAGCAGTTGGAGACTGCTCATGCAAGAGTCGGAGCCATGAAGAATAGTACCTAAGACTGCTGAGTAGCAATATCTATTAAAGATGTAACAAGATGTCCTTAGATCAATTATGAGAGTTTTGTTGTAATACTTTTATATGAATAAAAATCTTAGTTACATCTTATGGTAGATGTCCTCTCTAATATATCTTCTGGATTACTCTAGACATTCACCATTGACCTAGTTCTCGACTCTTTTTCTATCTCTAAGGGATGCTATAGAGTCAACCTGAAGGAAGCCAAGAAGATGAAGGATCAGAACTATGGACTAAAGACTTTAAAACAGAGCTTCACCCTAGGGAGCACCTGTGTCCAAGAAGGATGAAATAATACGGATGTGTATCGACTATCGGACACTGAAGAACAAGTACCCTTTTTCCTAGATTGATAATCTGTTTGAATCAATTTGAGTGGACTTAAGGTGTTTTCCAAGATCGACCTCAGATCTAACTACCATCAGATCAAGGTCAGGAAAGAAGACATTCCCAAAACGGCATTCAAATAAGAATAGTTGTTGGTCATGTCGTCTGGACTGACAAATGCTCCTGCTGTGTTCATGAATCTCATGAACCGAGTCTTTTATGAGTATTTGAATCAGTTTGTTGTCTTTTCCATAGATGACATTCCGATATACTCGAAGACTGAAGAAGAGCATGAAGAGCATATGAGAAAAGTTTTGGAAAGAGGAAAAGCTAACTAAAAGTGAATTTTCTTAGACAAGGTGGTTTTGCCCATATTGTCACAAGAGAAGAAATTTCGAAGAATCTTAAGAAGATAGCCACTGTGGAGAAATGGTATACCCAAGATTTAGTAGCTGAGGTTACGGCTGACTAATACCGGAAGTTGTTCGCCAAGATTGCTGAACCAATGACGAAGCTGACTCGGAAGAATGAGGAATTCGTCTGGACGGAGGACTGCCAAGCAGCGTTCGAGGAGTTGAAGAAGAGGCTCACTACTGCACCCATCCTTGCGCTACCCGCAGGATCTGGTGGTTTCACAATCTATAGTGACGCCTCGGGCAAAGGATTGGGTTGCGTTCTTCAATAACATGGGAAAATAATTGCTTACATATCTAGGCAATTACAGACTCATGAGAAGAGCTATCCCACATATAATTTGGAACTTATTTTGAAGATATGGAAGTATTATTTTATGGAAAGGGAGTGAAAATATATATACGGACTACAGAAGTCTGAAATATGTCTTCACTCAGAAAGAGCTGGACATTAGGCAACGAATATGACTGAATCTGATTTCAATATCGATCTGCAATACCGATTAGAAAATGTGGAAGTTGATATTGATGGTGAAGATTTAACCAAGGAGCGGAACCTGCTAGAAGACATCAGGAAGTTGGACTGGAAATAGAAGGGTGGAGCTGGATGCTAATTCAGAATTGATGAAGTTGCAAGTATGCTCGACTTTGATGGACAAAATCAAGGAGACTCAGTTTCAAGACAAGTCACGATGTACATTTAGAGATCAAGTGTTAGCAGAAAACAATTGAGGATTTCTCCAATGATGGAGCTCTGAAGAATGGTACGAGGTTGCGTACCATCTGGCGATTGGAGGAACGAGCTGATGAAAGAAGCACACCAGTCACAGTATCTCACACTTTCAAAAAAAAAAAAAAAGAGGTCTCGGAACATGCGTATCATTAATTGGTGTTATAGAATGAAGAAAGACAAAATTCCAAGTATGGAGTTAGATATTTTAATTGGTCAACATAAGGAGTTTAGTAGAAACCAGCAAGCTTGTTGCAGCAGCTGGACAATTTGGAAGTGGAAGTTGAAACACATAAACAATAAATTTTGTATCAGGATTACCCTGTTCCCAAGGAGGGAAGAACACCAATTGGATTTTTGTGGATTAACAGACTAAATCAGATCACTTTATTCCCTACAAATTGATTTGTTCATTTAGAAGTTGACAGCATTGTACGAGGAGTATAAATTGGCGGAAAATCAAAGAGGTCAATCCAGATGTTTGAAGACATGCCAAGGATCTTGCATTTTGGAATCTAGAAGATTATTTATTTTTGGTAGAGTGTTCTTACAACAACTACCACGTTAGCATCATCTGAAGTTCTGGACGTTGTTTCCGTATACAATTGACATGGGACGACGTAGGAGAAAGAGTACTGTTGGATCTAGAGATGGTGACTGACGCAGAAGAGATAATGAAGGACAAGCTTAGGATTGCCAAGATAGACAGAAGCGTTGGGATTAAATGTAGTCGTTGATCAGTGAAGTTTGAAGAAGGAATTAGTGTCTGTGTGAATATCTCTCCTACCAGAGGAACGACCAGTTTTGGCAGAGCAGGAAAGTTGAGTCTAGTATATCGGACCATTTAAAGTTTTGAGAAGTAACACACAGTTAGCTCTACCAGCTAATCTTGAGAGTGTACACAATGTCATCCTTATTTCACTATTCAGAAATTGCATCTTGAATCCGGGTAATGTTTTGGACCATTCAGAGCTGAAGAATAAATCAAGCTTTACAGTACCAGAGAAGCCAATAGCAAGCGTAGACAGAGGTGAGAAGAAGATCAGAAACTCTGAGCCACCCCATAACTCATATTTCTTGCAATCATTATCTTTCGTTCTAAACTTGACTAATGCTGCTAAGTTAGCCTAGTTTTACAAGCTTATTTCTCTATCGAGCTTGATCATGACAGTATCTTATTGGATGCATCCACTAATATATTGTCTAATCAGAACCGGTACATGATGGTCTGATCAACCTCGTGTATTTTGGTTCGCTTTTATATATTATTGTTCTACGTGGATGGCGACATAGTTAAAACTTATCCCTGAACGTCTCATTCACGACTGCCTTGGCAATTCTTATTGTTGGACCTGAGTTACGAGCTCAGTACTTGTACCTGCTTGATTTGTGATAATCTTGTCCTACCCTACCTATCCTTAAATTTCGAGGACGAAATTTTATAAGGAGGGAAGGTTGTGAAACCCGTAATTTTATTTTTTATGTTAATTTTATTTGTTAGAATAATGTTATCATTTTTAAATTGTGAATTGTTAGTGTAGATATTAATTATTATTTTTCAAAATAATTAACATGGAATTTTTGCTTGTTTGGCCAGACCCGATCCTAAATCATAATGCAACTTAAATTATTTTTTTTAAAACAAATTTTTAGAATTTTCAAATATTGATTATATTTAAAAAAAAAAAAAAAAGAAAAAAAAGAAAATTATTTTACTATTGATTTTTGGCCCAAAACTTATTCTTAAAGCCTTAGCCATTTTTAGACCCAAACACCTTTGGCCCAAACTCATTAGGTGAATAATTAGCCCATAAACCCATTTAATGGGTCACAACCCATTAACCCTTTGACTCATAGTTGCTAACTTTGCTTTTGTCAGGGAATGAATGAGCTCATTCATTAGTCTTTCCATTTATTAAGATTGGTGTTTGCTGTTGCTTGTTCTTCTTCAAAACCGAAACTCATCGGTTTGTTTCCCGATCCAAACCCGTCGACCTCTTCACCTCCCCGCCGTCGGCCATCAAGGCTGGGATGGTCTTCCACCTCCCTCTCCGGTAACCCCCAAATCCTTTTCTCCTATAAAAACCCCTACCACCATCATCCTTTCCCCCCACACCTCTTCTTCCCCAAATTATTTTAAATCCCTAGACCTCCGGCGACCACCCATTTCCGGCCAAGCACCACCCGCCGAATCCCTGGCCGAGCAACCCGAGGCCGGCGCCTCCTTCCAGCGCGACCCGAGCCGCTACCCGGCGCACCCCCAACCCCCGCCGCCGTCCACCGCCGGCGTACGCCTGCGTGGCCTTCGCCCGTCGACCTCGCTTGCCTCTGTCCGTGTCCAGCGCTGACTGTTGTGCCGTTCGACTTCCGAGATTCAATTCGGGATTTTCTTTCGATTTCGGTTTTGGGTATAATTCTGGAACTTCATTTCTTTTTGTTTATGATGATACTGGTCCACCCAATTCCATTAAGAATCTGGGATTTCCAGTAACGTAACAATTACGTTACTATTTTTTTTATTCCGAATTTTCTTCGGGATGTCGGGATTTCCGAGGGTCCTTCGGAAGGAGCTCTGGAGAATGATTAGAAATTCTGGGATTTACATTTCCTTTCGATCTCGGGATTTCCGAGATTGATTTCGGAAAGTTTCTTTTTATATATATATGCTATGCCTTGATTGCTGTTGGTTAATTTCTTTGGATTGATGTTTTCTTTGGTGCTGGAGATGTTCTGTTAGTATTTTGGTGAAGTTGGAAAATTGGTTTTAACTCTTGTTTCTGTTGAAAATTCTTTTGGGTTATATGTCAATACTGGAATGTGAGTTAGTATGCTAGTTTTGATTTGGAAAAAAATATTATTTTGAGGAAATATATATTAAAAAGGGAGTTTATGGAGCTATTTGTAGATATCGGACGCGTTTCCCAGTTTTGGGTTATCCCGAAAACAGAGGGAATGCTGCCGAAATTTTCGGAAATTTTATTAAATGATTTTCGAAATGATTTTTCGAGTTAAATATTATTTTTATAACATTTTGGGCGACGACCTTAACGGTCACTGGGCCCCAGCGAAATGCAAACGCACCGGTTCGACCGGACGTTGAGGCAGAGTAGCTAAACGTGAAGAATGGACCAGAGTCTGAGACTCACAGTTTTTCTATAATTTAAAATTTGGAATTTTGAAGAATTATTAATATTTAATTTTAAGACTAACCATTTTGTCTTATTTAAATTCGTGTAAATTGGTTTGTAAGGGCATAAGCCCAATTACTTATGCGTGCTGTGAAAATGTAATAATTTAGGACTTATTTCTATTTTCTTTTCTGGGTATTGTAGTGTAACGTAAATAGTAGATTATTAGTAGTTAATTGATAAATTATGATTTTTCTCACTTTTTAAAATAAATAATAATTTATGTACAAAATACAAAGTTTAATAAATTAAAAGATAATTACAAGTTTTCCTGAAAAAGCAAAATAAAATAGAATTTCCAAAAGTACAACTCACTAGTAAACGTAGTGATGTTGTGTTAGTTAGCTAATAACTAAAATAGACTAGGAAAGACAAATAGAGATTGCAACTAGATTTTTCTGGTATTTGTATTTCTGAGATAAAGTTCCCCGGATTGTAGGATTTCAAGGAAGAACGTGACCTTTCGAATCCCGAAGTACAAATCTCGACCAATTGAAATTCAAGGCAAGTACAGTTGTGATTGTTTGCAATTTAATTAGTAATAGTAATCTTGCATGCTTAAACCACAATTCTACACGGAACTCTCTCCTAGAGTATTGATTGTTATTGTCTCATTGCCTCATTGAATCTAATTGACTCGGGATATTGGGGGAGTAGTGTAGCGTCTATGACCAATACCCTAAAACTTTTAGTAATAGGATTGTACGAGCTTACCCCTCTCACACACGGGGATAGGCCGGATCATATCAGTGAATCATCCCAAACCGGTCATAGTCGTTACTTACTCAAATCACATGTTTTCAATTGTAGAACTGTTGGAAAATATTGCATTTCTAAATTGTTTATAATTGCAAATTATTAATTATTAGTTGAATTGTAGATTTTCATAATTGTACTTTGCTCCCTCCTGACTGGAGACCAACATTTTTAGGTTACACTGAGGATTGCCTGTTCCACGAGGATCTGAGGCTAAGGAGCTAGTTGCTTGAGTTGTTCTTCATGATAATTGTATAAATTTTCAATTGTAAGAAATTTTTCTATTGTAAAAGTTTTTATTAATCGAATAAAAGTTGTGGCAATTTTATTATGTTGTTGATGTTACCTGCAAACGGAGATACAGCTTACTGCCGCCGTCTCAACAACGGTGCAGGCTGGGCATGATCCGGTTCGACCCAAGAAATTGGGATCGGGTCGTGACAACCTATATCGAAGAAGACTCCCTATTAATTATGGTTTGATATAACTCCCTCTGTTTCTTATTTCAAAGTATTTGGTTGTAAATGCTTTATAATTAATACTAAAGATAATTTGGAAAAATTTGACGAAAAGGCCGATGAAGGTATATTTTTAGGATATGCGACAAAGAGCAAAGGGTACAGAGTCTTCAACAAGAGAATGATGATCATTGAAGAATCAATAAATGTTAAATTTGATGAACTCAATTAACATTCTGTCAATGATGATGATGAAGACATAAGTACACCTAGTACTGCTCCTACAAAATCCTCATACAAAGCACCAGCTGAGTCTCCAAGCAAATCACATACAGAACAAGAAGTCGGAACCAGCAATCCAGAGGATATGCCAAAAGAAATAAGATTTTTGGCAGACCATCCAAAGGTCTTGGTAATAGATGAGATTATCAGGGGTGTAAGTACTCGTTCCTCTAGTAAAGATATAGCTTCATGTGTTGCTTTTATTTTACTGCTTGAACCCAAAAATATTGAAGAAGCATGTAGTAATAATTTTTGGTTAGATACTACGCAAGAGGAATTGAACCAATTCGAACGGAATCAAGTTTGAGAACTTGTTCCCAAGCCCATTGATCATCCGGTCATTAGCACCCGCTGGGTATTCCAAAATAAACTGAATGAGAATGGCTTAGTGACTCGTAACATGGCTCGACTCGTAGCTCAAGGATACAATCAGGAAGAAGGTATCGACTACGATGAGACTTATGCCCCAGTTGCGAGATTAGAATCTATTCGCATTTTATATGCATTTACATGTTTTCATAATTTTAAGTTATTTCAAATGGTTGTTAAAAGTGCATTTTTGAATGGTTTTATTAAAGAAGAAGTTTATGTAGCTCAACCTCCAGATTTTACTGATTTTAAAAATCCTGATTATGTTTTCAAGTTAAAGAAGGCATTATACGGCTTGAAACAAGCCCCTCGTGCTTGGTATGATCGTTTAAGTTCTTTTCTACTTGACAACGTCTTTTCAAAAGGGAAGGTTGATACTATACTATTTATAAAGTCTTTTAATAGCAATCTTCTTTTGATTCAAATTTATGTAGATGATATTATTTTTGGATCTACTGATGAATCTCTTTGTCAAGAATTTTTAAAGTGTATGCAGAATGAGTTTGAGATGAGCATGATAGGAGAGCTAAAATTCTTTCTCGGACTATAAATCAAACAAACCAACAATGGGACGTTCATAAATCAAGCCAAGTACATAAAAGATTTATTAAATAAGTTCGATTTGGAAGCAGTCAAACCACTTGGCACTCGGATAGCAACTTCAACCAAGCTTGATATTGATGAACAAGGCAAACCTGTCGACATACGTAAGTATCGAGGTATAATTGGTAGTTTACTTTACTTAACTGCTAGTCGACCTGATATAATGTTTAGTGTTTGCTTGTGTGCACGTTTTCAAGCCAATCCTAAGGAATCATATTTGTACGCGGTTAAGCGTATCTTTCGATACCTTAAAGGCACTTCTTTTGTCAACTTATGGTATCCCAAAACCATGTCGTTTGACCTAACCGGTTATTCAGATGCTAATTTTGTTGGATGCAAAGTAGATAAAAAAAGTACCAGCGATACATGTCATTTCCAAGGCAAAGCTTTAGTCTCTTGGTTTAGAAAGAAACAAAATTCTGTCGTATTATCAACAACTGAGGCTGAGTATATCGTCGTAGGACGTTGTTGTGCACAAATTTTGTGGATGAAGCAAACCTTAGAAGACTTTAGCCTACTATACACACACATACCTATTTTCTGTGACAACACTAGCACTATCAAATTGACTAAGAATCTAGTATGTCACTCTCGCACTAAATATATCGAGATTCGATATCATTTTCTTAGAGATCATCAATAAAATGGAGATATAAACCTTGTATACATAGACACAGAGAATCAATTAGCTGACATCTTCACAAAACCTCTAGCGAAAGATCGTTTCAATTATTTACGTCGGGAATTAGGAATTTTAGATGTCAATAATATTAATTAATTTTGTTTTGTACAATTATTTTTCAATACTCAAAAACTATTTTTGAGACAAACCTACAAAGGGCTGTCTGTCACCACGACTACGGTCGAAGCGAAGCGGTATTTAATTGTTCCCCGGTGAACTCCCGTTAGATGGGATAATACCCCTACAGCTAATCTGAAATAGTCACCATGTAACAAAATTTAATTTATAAAATAATATTAATTATATTAATTGAAATTTTAAAATTACTAAACTTAGAATTAAATAATTGAAAGAGGATGATGAAAAGGATGTGGCCCACAAAAATACTTTTTCAAAATTCACCAAAAGAACCCTAGGCAAATTCGGCCCGAGTTCTATTGGTGGTATATATTTTTAAGTTAGAACCCGAGGCCCCCTCCTCTTCATCTCTTCCAAAATCCTCTTCATATTGCTACTGCTACCCGAGAGCCCCTCCAAACCCTAGAATTTCTCCAATCCATTGCTCCCAATCCAGTTGGAGGTTTTCATCCAAATTTTGGATTCGTGCGGAGAATTCCTGTCTCTACAACATACTCGATTTCTGGAAGGTATAACTCTCTCCTTCCATCTCCTTCAATTTTATTAGTCTTAATTCAATTTTGGGAGAAATGCCTAAGGGATTCACTCCTTCCAAGTGGAAGAAGACCAATGTCAGTGAAGAGGCATCGTCTTCGAATCCACCAGCAATTTCTCTCTTTTTCTCGGTCTAATCGGCCGACGGTACATACAATGAGTTCTACTTTGTAACTTATGACCAATCATTGCTATGGTATGGTGATTTTATCATGCGCAACATATGTACTGGCGCCCCGATTAAGTGGACTGCGTTTCCTGACCACCGTCCTTACTTTGAGGCATTAGGGTTACATTGACTTGTCACCGAAAAATTCTCTATAGCTACTAATGCCATTAGATTGTTTTACTACAACTTTGTGTTAAACACTTTTGATGTTAAGACTCATGTCGGAGGTATTGACATCGAGTTCAATGATGTCTTGTTAGCGGAAATCCTTAGTATTTCTAACGAAGGTGCCCCGCTCGATGATATCACTGACTTCGATTTTTTCGATGGCACGACTCTTCTCAGCTTCAATAACGATCTTTGTGCACCTGCACGTGTTGGTTCTGGAAAGTTTAAGGCTGCAAACTTGAACTTGTTTAACTATGAATTATATCGCATCATCTATTCCACTATTCTTCCAAAATCCACTTTAAAAGATGATGTTACAAATCTTGAACTATCTGCCCTCTACCACATCATCAAGGGAATTTCATTTTCGGTTCCCAAGAATATTATCCAGATGATGGGACGATGTCGCACAAGAGATCGAAATCTCTCTTATGCGATATTCATTCCACGTATCTTTTAGCGATCTGACATCGATCTGTCTACTTGTGCTATGGACCCTGAGCCCAAGTACCTCCAGTTATTCCGTCATAGCACTACCATACCTCCTACACCTCCTACTATACCTGCTCCACCGCCTCAGGCATACCCCATGTCTTTTGAGTGTATCCATCAGCACCTTTCTGATCTCCGAACATTCATCACTGATACATCCAGGGAATGCGAGTTCTATGATGTGACTCGGTTTCAGGTACTAGCCAACTCCTTCGCTGATCTCCGATTTGCTCAGACTGGACATTCTACCAGTTCTTTTCCCCGAGATCCAGCTGTCTCCGGTTACCGCTATGAGGATGAGGCGGGACATACTCTCTTCCAGCCCGGTAACGCTTATGATTGGTACCGTGGTTCGGGTGCTACTCCACACACCTCTAGAGCTGGCACTTTTGGAGCTGGTCCATCCAGACATGGTGGATGTGCTAGCACTGCAGATGATGATGATGAGCATTTATGATCTAGACGTACAACATTTTATCTTGATGATCACTTTTTGAGACTTTGATTATGTCTTTGTTACTTGAAAATGCTCCAACATTCCAAGATATTATTAGTACTCTATCCTTTTAGTTTATTTTGAACTGAGATTGTATTTTTCTGAGATGATATTCTGTGAATATGTTTTATGCTTTCTTTAGCATATTTTTATTCAGTTTAGAATTATTCCATACTTCTCACAGCACTATCTCTTTATGCTTCAATATACATTGCCTGTGAAATATTGTTTTTCTTTTTATTATGTTTATATTTCTTCAACGATTGTTCTTATGTATATTTTGCGAGGGAGCTTCTCTCTTTGCAATTATTTTGCTAAGTGACAACGAGGGAGAAATATGATAACATCTTTTGCAGGATACAGGAATATTTTTTTCAGGATACAGTATAATTTGCAAATTTTGATTGTCTTTCAAATCTTATCGATCAAAGATGTTATACCGGTCAAGGTTTGTCAATCATCAAAATAGAGGAGATTGTTGGCCCATTGGTCATGGTCAAACCTGATTTTATTAGTTGATCAAACTCTGTCTCGATATAAGGGCTACTTAAAGAAGTTTTGGACTCTTGGACACTGCCAGAGAATAGTTATCTGATCTGTTCAAGACCGAAGTTGTGTTTGCCACTCGAGTCTGTATTTCCTTTATGCAATGTAATTTTACTTTTATTGAGTCTAGGAATACAGTGTAAACCAAGTCGTACTGGTAAATAGGCTATCCTAAAAATGTTTTTAAAATATCCCATATTTTAAAAAATAGCCCCATATTTACAAAAGGCTCTTAATTGCTTAAAAGAATTTCAAAAAGACCAAAAATCAATTTGCAAAAACATTGACTAAACCTTGACAGAACTCGGCCCGAGTTCGGTTAGTGGCCGTTTGTTGTTCGAACGTTTGAAAACTTAGCCTCCCTGCAATTACGGATTCCAACGAGATTTTCTCATAGAGTTCTGTCCGAATTCTGCCCGAATTTTGCTAGAGTTCTGCCTTTGAAAAAACTATAAATAGCGAAGGATTTCGATCATTTCAATTCACTCATTCACTCACTTTCATCTCTTCTTTCTAAAGCCTACTGTTCTATTCCAAAGAGTTCTAAGCTTTAATTTTCAAATCCCAAGCCAGTTACAATCCTTTAGTCAATTTGCCAGTATGGTATGGTCTAGAAGCTTCAGAGCGATTGTAATCAGAGGCTTGATTGAAGAAAGACTCTTCACAATTGAAGTTGGTCGAGTACTTCGAATCAAAGCTCGCGTTGTAGAAGTTGCAAGAACTTCGGATGAAAACTTATGGTATTTTCTAATAGCAGATTCAACTGGAAGCTAGAGTTCTTCTGACTGGACTAGTCCTCACAAGAGGGAAACCAATATACATCGTCGTCTTTGCGTTTGCTTTCTAATCTCTGTTTTTACAGTTATTTACTTGTGATATATATATATATATATATTTCTCTGTGATCTTGCTGCTAACTTTTTAAATTAGCTATATTCCGCTGCTACTCTATTCACCCCCTCTAGAGTATTGTGCTTTACAAATTCATTCCTACATGTCCTCCTTCCTCACATTCAACTGATGATAACCAGACCTCAAGTCTATCTTAGAGAATACCATCGCGCCGCTCAACTGATCAAACAAATCATCTATCCTTAGCAGCGGGTATTTGTTCTTGATAGTGAGGTTGTTCAACGTCCTGTAATCAATGCACATACGCACTGATCCGTCCTTCTTCAGTACGAACAATACCGGAGCACCCCAAGGCGAAGAACTGCACTTGATGAATCCCTTGTCCTGCAACTCATCCACTTGCTTCTTCAGCTCCGCCAACTCGCTGTTGTTCACTCTACAGACATGCTGTGAGATGGGCTCTACGCTTGGCACCAAGTCTATAAAACTCAATATCCCTGTCCGGCGACATCCCTGGTAACTCATCCGGAAAGACATCCATGAACTCTGCAATCAACGGATGAGACAGCTCCTTCTCTTCAACCATAGCTCCACAAATAGCACCATCACTCTGCCCCGCTGCTCCCCTAGCAAACTAAAATACTGGTTCTCCTGGAGGACTGAACAAAACCCTGCCTCCTCTACAATCTATACTAGCAAAGTGCCTACTCAACCAATCCATCCCGAGTACAATATCGTAGCTCGGTAGTGGCATTACGAGCAAGCATGCACTCAATTCCCGCCTTCCAATGAAACACTCCGCCCCTTATAAACATCACCGACCAGGATAATACCTCCTCCAGTCATGATTTTGCAAGTCCTACCCAAATATTCAGCAGGTATACTATGCTTGAGAGCAAAAGAAATAGATATAAAGCTATGTGATGCACCACTATCAAACAAAGCTGAAGCTGGAATAGAATCGAGAAGAATAGAACCTGCTATCACATTGTCGACGGGCTCTGCCTTCTCAACTGCCAGTACAAACGCTCTGCCATGAGCACCCTTCTGATGGTGTTGAACAAAACGCTACTGCTGCGTAAGAAGTGGCGGACCTCTTGACTGTGCTGTAGGTGGCCTCGCTAGTGCCCTCTAAATTGTACTAGTAATACGAGGGTTCATGGGACACTCTCTCATCTGGTGTCCAGCGGTACCACAATAGAGGCATACCTCCAGCCTCCTCCTACAAACCTCCCAGATGTACCCAAGCTTCTTACAGAAGTGGCATGGAGTGGCATTCTGAGCTAGCCTCTGTTGCTGACGCTGCGCCTGCTGAACGAGCGTCCTGGCTGGTATCTGATGCTGTAGTGTCGACAATGAACGGAGCTGAAGCTGAGGACGCTTAGCAGCCCCTGCGCTGCTAGCAGTCCCCGAAAAAAAATCTCGGTCCCTCTTGGGCTTCGGGCTCAACTCTCACTCCTGCGTGCCTCCACAAGGATCTCATCATACGTCGAGTAGAAGGAGGGAATGCAGATCTTCACATCCCAAATCAACCCCTCTCTAAAATGGTTCACCCTGATCTCAGGGTCCCGTACCATGTACTCTGCATATCGGCTCAGTCTGCCAAATTCTGCAGCGTACTCCTCTACGGACATACCTTTCTGCTAGAGGTTCTGAAACTGCGTAGCTAGGTCTATCTTGTCCGTGGGGGAGAAGAACTTCTTCTAAAATAAGTCCTTGAAATCTGCCCAGGTGTGGCCCTGCAAGAGCCGGCTCATTCCTGAACCAATTACGTACGATATCTAACAGCTGTAGTCCAACCGCCTCGACCTTCAGGTCATCTGCGAGACATGAGCCCTCATAAGACGTTTGATATCATCGAGCCAATCATCTGCATAGACAACGCCTTCAGTTCCGTTAAATTCCTGAGGCTCCAACTTCTTGAAGTCTTAGATATTGCCCGGCCTTGGCTGCGCACCCTGTGTTGGAGCTCCTCGCTCCACGGCTGCTAGAGCAAGCTGGTGAGCATCCTCCATACCCTGATGCATTACGTTCGTTTGCCTCTGCTGAGCCTCAGTCTAGGCCCGCTGGGCCTCCAGCATCTGTCGAAAGAAGGCAAAAATCTGCCCCATGTCGGTAGGTAGTAGAGGCAGAGGAGGTAGATCCTCAGCTACAGACGAAGGAGTCCTCTGCATAGGAGGAGGAAGAACACATACGACAGCCCCTGTCCCAGCTCCCGATACTATGGTAGGAGCAACCGTAGCAACCTCTGGGACGGTCCTCGTAACTGGCGTAGGAGCGCCCCCGAATGCTACTGCAGATACTCCGACTATAGTAGATGCAACTGGATCATGTAAGCGGGATGTAGCAGACCTCTCAGTATCTATGTGTCCCGACCGCTATGATCTAGTCTTCGTCATCCTGAAGACAGATCGAAAGAAAGAAGTCAATATGGCACAAGATAGATTATATCAAAGGAGGACAATTAGAATGCAAGAATCAGTACCAAAAATGACAATTATATAAATCAATAAGTTGGAAGTTTTTCCTATTTGTGATTGAGTATCCTTAGCCTATAGCCTATAACCTATGTATATACAGGAGGCTCATAACAACACTCTAAGTCGAGCGCCACTACGACATCGCACTAATCGCGACTTCAGACCTGTATGGGCCACCACTAAAAATGTGTCACGACCCACACCTGGTATAAGGGCACGAATACGTAACAGCGCCCAGCCTACGCTGCAGAATCGGCGGTTGAACGCTGTAAGGGTCTACTATCTAACAATAATATAATAACCTGTCAACTCAGCTCATCTCCGAACGGAGGATAATATTGATATATATGTAATCTCAATCACAATCTAACAGGAAGAATATATGGCACGATAAAAGATAGTGATGAAACATCAGAGTATAAGTATCAAACACAATCCAGAGAGAGAGAGAGTATCATAATATAGTTATACAAGTCTGAAATAATATAACAAGCATAAAGTACTAAGCTCGAGACAGAGTCCAGTCAAATCCTAGTCTAACTGGATAACTGCTAGTGCCTCCTCGGTCGAAACTAACTCCTGCTAGACTAGGGTTTCTTGATCAATGCCCACTACATCATGAGGACCATAGTAGGTGGGGCACTCGTCATCGCCGTTGTTTGAAAAATATATCCAGTCAGGATGGAACGAGCACATCTCCAACAACAGTTTCTAATAAATGACAAGTACTATGAAATAGTAAATAGAGAGAATATACATTGTAATTGAGTGTACATGGAAATAGCGTGGTAAGGGTAAAGTAGTAAACTAGAGCAAGAATAAGAGAATCTAATCATGGTATGTACAAGAGTCAAGAATAATCTATCTATGTGAGTGAGTACTTGTTTCAACAAGTGACCGGTTTGGGAACTTGCATGGAAATATGGCCTGGCTAGTCATACGTGCAATGTATGAAAAACACTTACGGGAAAAATAATATCATACACGGGAAAGGTATGGTCAATGTCTATACTTCTACGAGAAGGTAACAAGTCTCCTTGAGAATCGATGTCCATATATTACACAAGAACTACAATAGGGCTTGCACAAGATACACCAAGGTACAAAGAATAACATCTCATGTCGGGATCCATAAATACCAATTCGTATGACCAATGTGTCAAGAATCATGAATATCTACACTAGATACAAGAAACATAGTAAACATCATGAATAGAAAATTATCAGAGAATGTACTCGCCTGCAAACTGGTGTGTAGTATCAACGTCATCCGATACGGCGTCCCGAAGACCTAAATAGGCAATACTATATCAATATCAAGTTTAAGATTGAAAACTAGTCAAACTAGTCAAATTCTAGGTCAATAGGATAATTCTAGGTCAATTGGTCAAGTTTAGTCAACTCTAGGTCAACTTGTCCAATTAGTCACTTTTTAGGTTGTACTAGCCTATGTCTAAGTTTTTTAGGTTGCATCTTAAGGATATAAATCAATTAACTAAGACTAGGTTAAGATAGCCTATAATATTATCTTGGTATACTTAAATACCCATATACTCAGTACTGATTAACTTGACAATCTACACATATAAATATGTACCTTACTGTACATGCTACAAGCTAACTCTTATAACACACACACATATGTCCATATCTATGCATACCTTAAATACCTATTGACATCTTACTTGGAAATACTATTACACTCACTCCCTCACTCTAGTTACTAGGACACAAGATACACACATAAATGCAGTGTTCCCCACACCAATGTGGACACACACAAAAAAGAAAAAGAAATACTGTCTTTTTTTTATTGGCGCAAGGTACCACAAATCGAGTATGCCTGAGAGATCCTGCGCTAAGGATCCCCGAGTACAAAAAGAATTCTGAGGAATGGGACGATGGAGATCGAGCGACAGTTGATCCTTTACTCCATTGACACTCCGATTCAAAAGTGGGAGAAAACCTAAGAAAATTGCTAACTCTGGGCTCACTGGCAAGAAGTGCAGTAATTTGGCTCTGGAAAATGCTCTCCGTTCTGTGTTTTGAAGAGATATGAGACCCCTTTTTATAGTCGTTCTTGTACTGGAATGATGTTATGAGAAAACACACAGGTTTTTATGTGGGCGCATAGTCCTGCTTTGGGCGCATAGGGTGTAGGCGCATGCAGAATGCATGATCGTTGGTTGATCGTGGTATTGACGTGGCCGCATACTTTGGTGCACGACTGCTCGTGGAGACTGACGTGGCCGTATGCTCGGGTGTACGATTGATCGTGGGTTTGACCGAGTCAGGGGCTGTTCTGGCTTGGGCGTATAGCCTGGAACAGGGCTATGTACCCCCTTCTGGAGTAGACTATAGTGGGTGCATAGTTCACTCTGGAGACTTGGGCGCATATGACTTCACTAGTGACTTGGGCGCATATGACTTCACTAGTGACTTGGGCGCATATGGCTTCACTGGTGACTTGGGTGCATATGTCTTCCCTGGCTTGGGCGCATGGTTGTCAAGTCTGCCATAATTTACATACTTCTACAAAGACCCCTTCAAAGTTTTTGATACTTGAACAAGTTCGAAATGCTTTGAAACAAGCATGGACCGTCTTCTCGTGATACAGTGGGCGCATAGTATAGCTCTCCCTTTGGGCGCATAGAGTTTGGCCAGTCTGTCAGAGAGATGGCTGTTGATATCTTCCGCAAAAATCTGAACTGACAGATTCATCGGGGTGGAATTTGAAGAGGTCCATCCTTCATGCGTTGTCCATTTCAGCAAGTGGCAGTCACATAGTGTACATGAGATTGGGTCTTCATGTGGGCGCATAAGTCATAGTGGGCGTATAATGCGCAGTGGGCGCATAGGCGCATAGAAGTAGTGGGCGCATAGTGGTTGGCCCATGCCTATAAATAGGCCTTAAAGAGAGAGAAAATTCATTATTCTCTTTTCTTTTAAAACTTTCAATAGACTTTTCATCTCCTCTCTGCACGAACCATGTCTCCCAAGGCCGCTAAGAGATCCGCGAAGGGTAAGGGGGCTGCACCGAGTGGCTCTCCTCCTGTGACAGCATCCTCGCCAGTCCAAGACCCGATCCTGGGTGAGGCTACGCCTCAAAACGAAGTCTTGAGCGTTAATTTGCGACGCTCAGACTTTTTTTCTGCCTGGGCGCATGCGTCCAAGGCAACATGCTTCTGTGAGCATTCATATACGCCCATAGAAGCATGCGCCAACAATATGGTGTGTTATGCGCCCACATGTTGCTATATGTTATACGTCCACATGCTGCTGCATGTTATGCGCTGCTGTATGTTATGCGCCCACATGTTGTTGTATTTATGCGCCCACATGCTGTTTTGGGCGCATAAGATTCCCCCAGTACTTAGTTTTTCCTGCAGGTTCTGAGTCTGACTTTCTTTTCTGTCATTGTAGTTAACATTTTTGTCCCGAAAGTTGATAGAATCCCTTTCGATTCTGCTTGTCAAGTCCTCGGCACAAGTCTCATAACCGACATGGTCAGCAAGGTTCAGGCCAAGATCAGTCATAACTAGCCTACGGAACAGACACTTGCCACATTTGAACAGGATAAGACCTTCTTGTAGCAGATGATTAACGATAAGAAGTTCTTTCTTGGAGGGGCACGTCATTTTAAGAAGCCGTACTTCCTGTTTGGCGACAGTGTGGGGTTCGAAGATGGCGAGACAATACGCTTGATAAACCCACTGGTGGTCAGGCTGAACAATCAGAGGATATGGCTACCATCGATGGAGCGTCAGTATCCTTTGTCTTCTTTTACTGTCTTAGCCGCACGACGACGGATGAAGTGGGAGCTAACTCCTGAGCTCCCCAGGGTCGTCTCTGGAAGAATACAGTTCGACTCAGGAGATCAGAAGAAGGACACTTTCAAGTGTGTCCGGGGCTCTACATCTTAATCTACGAGGGGGCTGCAACCTGGTACCGTAATGAACGACATCCCGACTGACCTCCACCCTTATGCTGCAGACGCACTTTGTAAACTGATGATGTCGGGGGACATGTCGTATCCCGTAGGGAAGATGCGGATGGAAGGCTGGAGGTATCCAGCTTCATTCTGGAGCAACCTCACTGGCTGGGTGCTTTCCATGTATGAAGCCACCCTGAAGACTGCTGGCCTTTTTATGCTATTAGGGCCACCCAATATGGCGTAAGGTTTAACTGGCCAATGTTTGTCTCTTTGGCGGAGTTATATAACCTTCACACTTGTACTTTCTTTACTCCGTGCGGGGAGATGGGGTTGGCTCTCTACGAGATGCAAGAAGTGTCGAAGCTTCCCTGGGACACGGAGCCGTATGAAGAGTACGTGTCTTGTGATGAGGATCTCCGAGATCTGGAGAACAAGAACTCCGAGATGATTGATGTATACAAGGAGTTACTCTGCCACCACCTCATCTGTCAAAGGATTAACAAAAAAGGGAGGACCGAGGGGGCCAATCCCCACACAAGAGCTTGGACAGGCTACGTCTTCATTCAAGGAGAATGAGAGGATCCGGCCTCTTTTTCGATTTTAAAACCTATGACCAAGTCCGAGATAGAATTCCGGATGGCAGATTATGATACGACGGATACTAAGGATAGTGATGATCCTGAGGGGAAGTCCCCGATCGGCCACTACTTCCGTCAAGCTGAATATCCATTGTCGGAGAAAGCTGTGCTGGCAGCTTTCTTGATGATCTGGCTTCGTGATTACATAGTCCATAGGGGTTCAGGGACTATTGAGAGGATGAGCTGGAGCGTAATACTTCCGGCTGTGAAGCTACCATTCGGATACCATCTTGCTCTGCTTCTCGCGATGGTCTGTGCCACTGGACGGGGTCTACGGAACTTTGTTAGAAATGCGGTGACTCCTGACGGCAGAGCCAACTTCGCCCGAACCGAACTTCCGTATCATTTCTTGATAGGGTAGCTGCTACTGCATTATCCTACCCTAATAAATGCTGGGCCGATGGCAGACTCTTTGGCGAGAGATGCCTTTCTTCGCAGATTCCGTGATGCGGATTGGGCCGTCACTGGTGTACCCGCTTGCAGAAAGGCTTTAAGCTTCTTGTAGAATTATGAGTTCTTCAAGGTATCTCCTCCGTTCGGTAGCGGTAGTGCAGGAGATATCTTAGTGGATGAGGGAGTTCATGCCACTAGTTTGACTGCTAGGGCATTTTACTGGCTTCAGTCTATTAGACCGTCGTATCTGGTGCTTAGAAACATGAACCATGCCTATTTGGAGCCATACCTGCCGAGTCATTTCGTACGGCAGTTTGGCTACAGCCAGCTCCTTTTGGGAAATGCTAGTCCACATTTGGAGTCAATAGGCAGCTTAATTGATGGGGCACGTACCTGGATGTATTATAATGCCGGATACACAGGGGCAATCTTTACCCTTCCTTTGGATAAGCCTGAGACCCACCTGTGCTATGCTGCCGCCAAATTTTATGTTCAGATCAATACTTTTCGTCCCCGGTATGATCGTGAACAGAGCTTGATATTGGGGACTCGGTTTGGCCCTTTTTCTGTGACACGTGCTCAAAAGGTGCCGAAGGGCCGTAAGAAGGAGAGCGCTGCTCCAACCGTAAAGCTAGCTGCAGTACCACGGCCGAAAGCTATCCTTAGGGAGCCGACAGTACCTCCAAAGGAGGACACGAAAGATGATGATTCTGCTCCTCCCAATTCTCCTCAGAAGAGGAAAGCTTCAACTGAATTGGCCCAGGAGCAAACTTTAAAGAGGAAGAAGAAGACTGTCGCCCTAAGGAGAGCCAATGAAGTCGGTGCTGGCTCACCTCCCTTGAGAAGGTCTTTCTGGAAAACTAGAAGAAGTAGAACGGCGTCGCGGGCCGTTACTGTTCCAGAGGCTGATCCCTTCCTACACTCCATAGCCGTTCTGGTCAAACCATTAGAAGCATTCTCACCCTTACGTTTGTCCTTTGCATAGGACCCTTAAGTTGAGGCAGGTGCCTCCTCATCTGAGGAAGTGGACGTAACAATAGTGTCCCCTACTTGTCCTCGACCGGCAGACGACGTTCAGCCTTCCCCAGTCAAGGAGGCTGAATCAAAGGATGATCAGGGCAAATGCCTGGCTTATTGTGGCGACCAGGGAGCAAGTCCTTCTTTCGATATCTTCTGGGGGGCGATGTCTGAAATCGGGGCCATACTGAAAGAGTTGGACGAGAATCAAGTCTAATCGGCTCATCCTCCTGCGGGTACGTTATTTTTGTGCCTATCTTCGGATGAGATTTTTTGACTTCGATTTTGCGTGCTCCTCGTGAGGCTTACCACGATTGTATGTTCCCTTATAGACGAGGAGAAGGAATCACTCGTAAAGATAAACCAGGCATTGGGGGAGAAACAGAGGTTGTCCACAGCTCCTCTAAATTTTCTGGTGAGGAGGGATCCGTCAGTGTACCGGCATCGGCTGCAGAAGGAGAGGGTGAACAGCCTACTGAGGGGGCTGTTGCTGAATCTGCTCCCGGTCCAGCTGGGACCGTGGAAGATACCCGGCCTGATGCTGTTCGAGGCCTTGATATTGTTCTTCTTGAACAGCCTGGACCTGCTCTCAATTTCCCTGAAGCCAAGACTGATAACTTAGCCCAGGCTGGCACTGAGCATACCGAAGGTACAAAATTACAATTCTTTTGCACTCCCTTTTTTGGTTACTGATGCACATATTATTTTCTTGTCAGGCTCGGCTTCTTGTCAGGCATCTCTTCTTGGAACGGAAGAGCCTCATCAAGCATCCTCCTCAACGACCTCCACTGAAGATGACGAGATGGCCCAGGAAGTCGTCAAAGCTTTCTATTTTATCCTGAAAGTAAAGCTTCCTGGAGTCCTAAATCAGAACGCCGCCTTTGGCCCTATGAAGGCTGTTGCTGAATGCCAAGTGGCGGCCCTTGAGAGCATCGTCGGCTATGAAGAGCGGGCTAATGCTCTAAGGAAGGTTCTGAATGATTTGGAGGGTCAGGTGGCCAGATTACTGGATGCCAAACAGCGGAGCCCGACGTCGCTGTTCTGCGTAGAAGACAAGGCTTTGGTCGCGGCTCTCGCGGAGGAGAAGGCTACTTTCCAAGCAAGAAAGGATGTCCTTGCTCGAGAAATCTGTGAATTGGTTGACCAGTATGAGCAGTTCCATGCTGCGAGTGAGGCACGTGCTGCTTCAAAGAATAAGTTGGCTACACAGATTACTGAGAAATATAATCACATTGCGTTGATCTAAAGCGAGATTGCTCAACTGGAGGCCAGCTTGAGGACAACGACGTCTGAGCAGGAGGACTATTTGGCCCAGGCTGCCATGACTGCCACCACTTCCGACCACTTAAAAGAACAGCTGGTGAAGTTGGAGGAAGAGCACATGAACCTGATCCCCTTCCAGGATGAAGCTGCTCGTCAAGAAGAGGCGTGCCGCCGAGCTACTGTCAAATCTCAGGCTGAGATCAAGGCTCTGAAGGATAGCATCAATCGATTGTGTATCCTTTAAGTCTTTCGTTTTGTAACTATTTCTTTTAGCCGTCAAGACTCTTGTATCTTTTTTTCCCGTCTTTTGATAGACGTTTTTAGATAAAGAATAAAGAATCTTTTGGCTTTCAAAATTCATGAATGTGGTTTTGTGAAATATCAGAACTAGAGGTAATATGGACGTAGTAAGGATATTTCTGGTGGGCATTCCGCTGGAGAATTTGATGTGGACTCATTATTCGTTTTATATTCAGGGTTTTTGAATATAGATAATAAGTTGAAAGAAGCTGCTAATAGAGGTAATATGGACGTAAAAGCAGAGGATGTTCTATATCTGACCAGAGGTAATATGGACGTGGAAAGATATATAACTGTAGGTAGGAGTGGATAATTCAGAGGTGATATAGACGTAATTATCTTTGATGAATGCTTTACTCAGAGGTTATATAGACGTGGCAAAACGTTTCTTAATCATTCCACTGGGGAAATAATTATCGAAAAACAATTCAGAGGTAATAGGGACGTGACTTGTTTTCGTTAAACCGAGTTTGGGCAGAGTCAAAAACGGAAATGATTCTACTGGAGAAACTTTTTAGAGGACTTATTATCCATGGCGTATTCAAGACTCTTGAAATACGGATAATAGTTAGATAATTTTTTGAATCACATAACCATTGCACTGTACATTTACATGACTGAACATATGTGAACATTGTTTATAGAAGGTTACACATAATATTTCTTCGAGAACTTGCCATTGATAGGCATCATGAGTAAGTCACCATCAGGCTTGGTTAGTCGGTACGCACCGTTAGAATACACTAATTCTATAACGAAAGGACCTTCCCATTTAGGCTGGAATTTTCCTTTTGTCTTGTGCGTCATGACCATTGGTCTTCTCACTTCTAAGACTAGATCACCAACTTGGAAGATTCTTTCTTTTACCTTTTTATTGAAGGCTCTGGAAAGGCGTGCTTGGTATAACTCAATGCGCTGCTGAGCTAACAAATATTTTTCGTCTAGTGCTTCGAGCTCCTATAGTCGCAGACGGTAGCTTTCTTTGGCAGTCAACTCACTGGCTAAGGCTACTCGAAGAGAAAAAATCTGGATTTCTAGGAAAAGAACTGCTTCGCTCCCATAAACCAGAGAGAATGGCATACTGCCTATTGGATTCCGGACCGTTGTACGATAAGCCCAGAGACAATCGCCGAGCTTCTCATTCCAATCGCGCTTGTTTGAAGACACGAACTTCTTGAGAAGTTTAATGATAGTTTTATTGAAGGCTTCTGCTAACCCATTAGCCACTGGATTGTAGGCAGTAGAGGCTATATTCTGGATTCGATTCCTATCGCATAACTGATAGAATGTATGTTATCATGGATGATCATGTGAGATAGGCCGAAGCGATAGATAATATAATATTTGATGAAACTGATCACGTTCGCGTCTTCATTTTGAAGAACGGTATAGCTTCCGCCCATTTGGAAAAGTAATCTGTTATAGCTAGGATGAACCGATGTCCTCTGGAAGATGGCGGATTGATTGGGCCTATGACATCCATACCCCAGGCTTCAAAGGGACAAGATGCTGCCGTCGGGTGTAGAAACTCCGAAGGTTGGTGAATGAAGTCGGCATGGAACTGACAAGTCCTACACTTTTTTGTATATTCAACATCATCTTCTATCATCGTGGGCCAATAATAACCCATTCGTCTGAGGCGATCATGTAATTTGGGGCCTGGTTGATGTGCACCATAAACTCCGCCGTGAGCCTCACGGAGTGCATATTTGGCTTCTGTGTCTGATAAACATTGTAATAGTAGCCCGTCGTAAGAGCGTCGGTACAACATCTTGGTAGCTGTGTCATAGTAAAATCTGAGGGATCGCCAGTGGATAGACACTGCTTCTTTTGGGTCCTCAGGGAGGATTCCATTGATAGCGTAGTCAGTGAAAGGAAATCTCCAGTCTTTAGCGTCGACATTTGTTTCCGTTGTGTAACTGTGATGAATATACAAAGCATCTTTCACACATGATAGTTCTCGACTAGACACTGTGATCGACTACTGAGTATTGGTAGGAACGGTCAGGGAAGCGGCGAGACCGGCTAAAGCATCTGCTTCTATATTCTGTAGTCGAGGCACGTGCTCGATGAAGAATCCAGCAAAAGTAGATGCCAACTCGATTATCGCTTTGTGATAGGGGATGAGATCTTCGTGACGAACTTTATAATCCCCTCTGACCGGATTAACTATTAGCTTAGAATTGTCGTAAGCTTCTAGATAGTAAACTCCCAATTGTTTTGCCAGTTGTAGGCCGATTAATAGAGCATTATATTCGGCCACGTTGTTGGTGCAGGGTTCCACGAGAGAATATGCACGATGTATAACCAGATGGTCGGGTGACACAAGCACGATGCCTACTCTGGCCACGATATTTCCTTTAGGTCCTGTTCTTAATGCACCGTCAAAGAACATTCGCCAAATGGGAATTTCTTCAGTTGCCGTGTTTGACTCCACTGCTTCATCGGGGATTTCGTCGTAGAATTTGGAATATTCTGGCACCGGATGAGCTGCTAGGAAATTAGCTAACGCTTGGCCTTTTACTTCCTTCTAAGGAACGAACAACATATCATATGGAGTCAACAGCATTGCCTATGTAGCAAAACGGGAATTGAGAGAACCGATTTAGTCATGAGTATTCTGAAAGGATTGACTTTAGATATGATGTGGATAGTCTGCCCAGACACATAGTGGCGTGTCTTCTGGATAGCAAATATCAGTACAAGGCATTCTTTTTCCACAGGTGTGTATCTGTGCTCGGCACCCACCATTGTGCGGCTGAGGTAGTAGATTGCCTGTTCATGGCCGCCTTCATTCTTCTAGGCTAATAGGGCGCCAAGAGAATGGTCCATAGCACAGACATATAGTAAGAAGGGCTTTCCCATTATTGGAGCTACCAATACTGGGGGACTTGTGAGATACTTCTTGATGTCGTCAAATGTGCCTTGACATTGTTCAGTCCAGACGAAAGATACGCCTATCTTCATGAGCTGAGTAAATGGTTGACACCTTCCAGAAAGGTTCGAAATGAATCGTCTAATGAAGGCTAGCCTTTCTTGAAGTTCGCGTAGCTCTTTGAGGTTTCTTGGTGGATGCATATCGAGGATAGCTTTCACTTTCTTCGGGTCAAGATGTATACCCTTTGAAGTGATGATGAAACCAAAGAATTTGCCACTGGAGACTCCCAGAAAAGACTTGGTTGGATTCATCTTGAGTTGGTTTGCACACATTAGTTTGAATACCGTTCTCAAGTCTTAGAGGTGGTTGCCCTTGAGATGACTTTTAATTACGATATCGTCTACGTAGCATTCCACTGTTTTGCACAAATGATCACAAAAAATTATGTTCATAGCTCGCTGGTATGTCGCCCCTGCATTCTTCAATCCGAAGGGTATCACCGTATAGCAGTATACCCCCAATGGTGTTTGAAAAGATATGTGCTTCTCATCGTCGGGGAACATCTTGATCTGGTTGTAGCCTAAGAACCCATCCATGAAGGACATCCGCTCGAAGCCGTCGATCATTACGTCGGTGATCGGTAGAGGGAACTCATCTTTCGGGCATGCAGAGTTCAAATTACGGTAATCGATACAGACTCGAACTTTACCGTTCTTTTTTATGACTGGTACAATGTTAGTGACCCAGTCAAGGCGTTGTTCTTCGTAAATGAATCTACTGGCAATAAGCTTCTTGACTTCATTCTCGATGGCCTCCATGTTATCTGGTCGGAATCGTCGTTTCTGCTGCTTCACTGGCTTAGCTTTAGACAAAATATTTAAGCGGTGCATAGCGACTTTAGGGTCCAAGCCTGGCATGTCCTCATAGCTCCATGCAAAGTTGTCAATGTATTCTCTTATAAGCTGTATAAGAGATTATCGTTCATCGCCAGATAGACTTTTGCTGATGAAGATTGGTTTCAGAGATGATTCATCTCCTAAATTGACTTGGACGACTTCGTCTTCAGCAGGTGGTTTACGTTGTTCGAAATGTAACTCCCACATAGTATCCATCTTTTGAGCCCATTGTTCAAGCTCGATCGATTGGACATCGTCAGCAATTTGGTCAACTGACACCATATTGAGAGACAAAGTTGCTTTGAATATGTCTCCAATGCTGGAGTCTGAATCCCAAAGACAGGAATCAGAAGAAAGAGAACAACGATCTACTTCAACGTCAGATCTTTCAGGAGTTGTTGGAGGAGTGACATAACCCAAACCAACACCATTTTGTTGATAATAGTTCTCGAGTTTGCCGGGAGGAGCAAAGTGACGTATTGGCAACCGTCGTCCCCGACCGTAGTTTATCCCCTGGTCGGTTTTAATATCATATCCCATGTTCTGGATGATATTCTTGGCCTGCCAACTATATCAAAAAATTTATATTTTTCCAGAGTCATAGTCAGCTTCGGTGTTGTAATTAGGCAAAATAGAGTCCAGAATGAACTTTCTTTCACCAATTATTCGACCGAAGATGATTAGTTCTTCATACTTCTTTCTAGCTGGAACGATGAAGTAGTGGATATCTTCTGGCCAGTCTTTTTTTTCGCAGATGAGGCGTCGTGACCGACATACAGAGGTGTGGTCCTATGCCATTCTCTAGAGCGTATATCGTATCTACATACTGGTTTACAGATTAGTAGACATTGGAGTAATTTAAAGATAAACCTTTACTTAGAAAATACGCAAGTTCTTCTTCAGGGATAACATCATCCACTGAAGGTACATTATTATGAGTATTGATATACTCATTGAGAGGATCATTATCTGGAAGAGGAGCCACAGTCTTGGCCAAGTTCACCACATGGGGTAACACTTCAGGATTGGGATGACGAACTTTAGCAGGTTCCACCCGAGGTGTCTTGCAGAGAGTGATGGTCAATGGTTTGACCTTATCACGGTTCTTCTTTTTTCACCCAGATTGTTAGAGGCTTTGGAGTACTTTTCGGAGTAGTACGTCCTTTGACTCAGATAATCAGGGGACCATCACTGGAGGATAAACTCGCTTCAGCTTCATCGTCAGCTTCATTGCCGTCATCCTTGGAGGGCTAAAATTGGTAAAGTACCGAATCTCCATAGTAGGCTTCAATGCCCTTAAAAGGATCGACATCGGCAAACTTCGTCTTCACAACGCTATCTCTGTTGACGTACTTGAAGCACTGGTGAAGTGTGGAAGGAACGATCATGTTCTCGTGTATCCACGGACGTCCCAATAAAACGTTGTAGGATATATTGGCGTTGATTATATAGCAAGAAACCTCCGTTCGGAGATCACCAATCTGGCAGTTGAGACATATCTTGCCCAGCGGGTGGCTTCGATCTTCCAGCATTGAAAGCCATGATAGTTTTATTGGTTGCAGATAGCTTGTGCAGAGGGATTCCTAGAATTTAGAGCAAACTTCTAGGAATGATGCTGAGGGAGGAACCTGGATCGATGTGCATCCGATCCACCTTAATCGCCTTGATATACCCTGTATAGTACAGAGGTCTATCATGACGATTATTTTTGAGTAGCATGTCCTCCTGTGAAAAGGTGATATTGGGTACCACTTCCATAGTACTGTGGCAGTGAGGACATGAGACAGGGTCTTCGGCGGGGGCTTTGACTTCAGCGAGATAAGAGTCGGCATGTAGTAATACCTCACTTAAGGCCTTCCGCGTTTCTTTGAAGAGTCACAATAGATCGAACAGAGACAACCTGGCAAGTGTATTGGCCAGCTGTGCCAGTATGTCAAATTTGTAAGGTCGATCCATGCCTTCGGGAGTTGGCACCTTCAGAGACTTGTCAAATCGCATCTTCTTCTGCTTGGCTTTGTCGGTAGTTGAAGGCTTCGACGGACTAGTTTTTGAACTTGTAGGGACAGCAAGAGCTTGAGAAGGTTCTGCTTCTTCTTGTGCAGGGTCATAAGTTCGTAGATAAGCCTTTCCAGATCACATCTCGCCAGATAAAACTTCGTAAATGGGAGAAGACACCATATGACACGATTTGTATTAATTGCCCCTCTTTAGTTTGGGAGATACCATCCCCTGCATTATTTCTTACACGAGATCCGGATGGAACCACATGATCTCACCACGTTCAGTCGTGAGTGGCACCAAGGTTGAGTTGCGAGCTGGCGGTAGGTTGACGACTTTTATTATTGCCTTAGGGATCGGGACTACGCCGTTTGGGACTTCTGTGGAAGAAAAGTTACCAAATTGAAGAGAGATCATGTTAGAAGATATGACCTTGTCTTCAGCTTCGAGGTTGATTACTTGGCTGTCGATAAGCAGTTGTATCTTCTTCTTCAGGACGATACAATCCTTGGTAGAGTGATGCATGTACTGATGATAAAGACAGTACTTGCGATTGTTGAGTTGGTTCGCCTCCGCAGGACGTCGTGGTGGAGGCAGTATCAGTTTATTACCCTTCGTCAATGTGTGAAAAATAGTAATAACATCATCTTCGTCAAAGGAGAAAGTCTCCTTAGGTTTGTCAGAGGTGCCTAGAGAATTGGAAGCTCCCTTGGAAGTGTCGACCTTCAAGACTTCTTTCCCGTTACCCCTACGGACAGGGACAGTTTGAGGGTGCTTGCCTTTGTCTTCAGATTTGGGTATTTTCAACCCCAGTAATTCCAGATTAGGGACGTCGTTTTCAGCAGCATCAGCAGCCCCAATGAAAGCGGGCATGTATCATACTTATGTATACTCAGACAAAACTTCACTGTAGGAAGGAAGGAAGTTATGTCGACAAGTATCCATAAGTTCTGAGTCTAGTATACCGAAGCGCATCTTCAATGCTAGCCGTCTGAAGCGTTCGATGAAAGCAATGACAGACTCAGTTCTCCTTTGCTTGGTCTCGATGAGGGTGGACATACTAACATTCATGCCACTCTCGTAAAACCTGTTGAGGGATAACCTTTCCAAGTCTTTAAAAGAATTGATACAACTGTCAGGCAAACTACAGAACCATTCAAAAGCTACCCCCTACAAGGTGCTAATAAACAACTTTGAAAAGAACAGATCGTCCCTGGGTAAATGTAGAGTCTGTTTGTAGAAGTATGTCAGACGAGGAGAAGTCATCCCGTCAAATGAATTTAGCGTCAGTAGCTTGTAGTTAGGAGGGCAAGTAGCATTCTCCCATCGGAAGGATAGGGTTGAGATATCCCCATCTTCTGAAGCTCGTCTTTGTGTGAGATGGTATCGAAATGGGCAATAAGAGAATCAATTGCATCCTATTGATTGAGCAGGTGTTGAGAAACGGCTATCGTACGGTTGTCAGGCATCGTTGGTGAAGAACCACCCCCAGTATTTGTAAGATTTGGAGGAGGCATAACAGAATGATACTCCTTCTGTAGTAAAAGAGGGTTGTTGCTATGAGCCGGACTAACGTATGCTGAGACATTTTGTTGAGTTGGAGGAACAGCCCCAGCAGCTTGGACCGCCATGATACTGGTAAGCATATCAGTGATCTTGGCAAATGCTGTTTCAGACCCTCTAGTCGTTTGTTGGTCTGATCACTAGTTTTTTAGGTCTCTCTCCATCCGCGATGTATGTAGATAACATGCAAGGACGAATAGAGGAAACAGTACAATTGGTGCTGATACTATTTGTCTCTGAGTTGAAGAGTCCCTCATCTTTAGGTAGGGGAGGTAGATAGTCGCCGTCAGACTCGGAGAGATCGTCGTCATCTGGAAGGCTACCCCCGGTGTGAAGGTCATCTGCTTCAGACTCTGAGGGAATACTACCTCCAGCTGAAGGATCATTACCTCCAGCTTGAGAGTCCTCGTCATCTATACAAAATCTCGTCCTCGACCGAGTACCCATATAGACTCCTTCAGATGTGACAGCCTGCTGGCTATCTGTTGGCAGACTTCTTCTTCTTCTGTTCGCAGAACTGAGAGAGAAAGTTGGGTTCGTGGTCTACCTTCTTTGATTGGGGCTTCCGTGAGGGGGACCCCATGAAGCCATGTTGGATGAAATACACAGTAGGTTTTCATCGTTAGAGCAATGCAGTCATTGAAACACGGACTGCCACTAAGGCACTCTTTTTGCTTTGGAGCAGCAACAGTTAATGACAATACTGGTGCACGGATGGGCGTCATGAATTGATGTATCCTTTCTCGCTTTACGCTTATGATTTATCTTGTCGCATAAGTCAGTGGAAGGGAGTTTTGCTTTAAAACCTATGTCACATGCATCGCCAAGCTTTGCAAATGGGTTTGTAAGGAGAGTTAGTACATTCGGACTTAGTTCGCATGCAGGGGCAACCCCCACACCTAAGTTCTGTGATGACCTTGAAGACAGCCCTGTGCTATACGCGTTGGGGCCTATCTTTTTGCTGTGGGCGCATAGGCCCTGGAATCTGCCTTTAGATGCATGCTTCTTGGCAGCATGCCTAAGCTTCCTCGATGTGGGCGTATAGTATGGATCAGTTGAGCTTGGGCGTATAGTCTTGGGCGCATGACCCTGGATACATAATCTGTCGAAGACAGAAGTCTTCTGGCCAGAGTTATGCACCCACACACCCTCTTGGGCGCATAGCTTTGGGCGAATGCTTGGTGGAGCAGCGTTATTTTCTTTCAGCTTTACCTCCTTCATTTGTGAGCCTCGCTGAGTTTGCCCAGAGTGTCGAACACTTCGATTCTTGGCATCGTAGTATTTTCCTTTGCCAATTCTTGAGCGTTGAACACTCTGTTATTGGTTGCACAAGA
>JANAVB010016400.1:5527464-5567464 GCA_029216955.1 Iris pallida | reverse complement strand
TTGCCAAGTCCTCGGCACAAGCCTGATAACCAACATGGTCAACAAGTTTCAGGCCAAGATCAGTCATGACCAGCCTACGAAACAGATGATCGCCATAATTGAACAGGACAAGACCTTCCTGAAGCAGATGATTAACGACGAGAAGCTCTTGCTCGGAGGGGCACGTCGTTTCAAGAAGCCGTACTTCCTGTTCGGTGACAGTGTGGGATTCGAGAATGATGAGACAATATATCTAGAAGACCCTCTGGTAGTTAAGTTAAATAACCAAAGAATATGGTTGCCATCGATGAAGTGCCAATTCCCTCTGTCAGCGTTTACTGATCTGGTTGTGCAGAGGCAGATGAAATGGGACCTGACCCCTGAACTGCATGGGATTATTTCTGGCAGGATCCAATTCAACTCTGGTGACCGAAAGAAGGATACGTTCAAGTGTGTTAAGGGCTCCACGTTCTACTCCATGAGGGGACTACATCCTGGGGTCATAATGAACGATGTCCTGACTGATCTTCACCCTTACGTTGCTGAGACTCTCTCCCACTTGATGCTGTCAAAGAAGGAGTCGTATCCGGGAGGGAAGCTGCGGATGAAAGGTTGGAGAATTTCTGTCCCATTCTTGAGCGACCTTACTGGATGGGTGCTCTCGACTTACGAGGCAACCTTAAAAGCTGCCGATCTTTTCTATGCCGTTAGAGCCACCCAATATGGCATTAAGGTTAACTGGCCAATGTTTGTCTCTTTAGCAGAGTTATACAACCATCGCATGTGTACTTTCTTCACTCTGGGTGGGGAGATGGGTCTGGCTCTTTACGAGATGCAGGCGATATCCAAACTTTCCTAGGGGATGGAGCCATACGCAGAACACGTCCCCTGTGATACGGAGCTCCTGGATTTGGAGAGGGAGAACTCCAAAATGATGGAGGTATACAAAGAGTTACTGTCACCTTTTTATTTGTCACCAGATCACGATGAAGGGTAATACTGAGGGGTCCCTTCCCCATACGAGGGCCTGGACCAATTACATCTTCACCCGAGAAGAAGGAGAAGGCCCAGTCTCTTTCTCGTCTCGTAAGCCCTCGACGAAATCTGAGATAGAGCAGTTGATGGCAGATCACGGGGCTGTAGACGCCGAAGATAGTGATGACCCTGAGGGGAACTTCCCGGTTTATCATTTTTTCAGGCAGGCCGAGTCCAAGTTGTCAGAAAAGGCGGTGCTAGCCGCTTTTCTGATGGCATGGCTTCGTGATTGTGTAGTCCATGGTGGTTCAGGGTCTATTGAAAGAATAAGCCGGGGTATGATACTTTTGGCTGTAAAGCTGGTCTTTGGACGCCAACTTGCTCTGCTTCCAGCGATGGTCTGCGCCATCCAACGGGGTTTGCGACACTTTGTTGTGAACGCGATGACACCCGATGGCAGAAAGGATTTCGCTAGGACTGAGTTTCTCTTTCATTATCTGATGGGATCGCTGGTGCTGCATTATCCCAGATTGATGAATGCCGGGCTGATGGCAGACTCTTTGGCGTGGGATGCCTTTCTTCGGAGATTCAAAGATGCGGATTGGACCGTTACAGGGGTACCTATTTGCAGGAAGGCTTTGAGTTTTCTGCAGAGTTATGAATTCTTCAGATTGTCGCCTCCATCTGGTAGTGGCCTCGCTGGAGACACCCTAGTAGATGAGGGAGCACTCACTACTAGCCTTCCTATTGGGGCGTTTCGTTGGCTCTATTCCATCAGGCCTTCCCATCTGGTGTTCAAGAATATGAACCACACTTTCCTGGAACCTTATTTGCCGAGTCATTTTGCACGACAATTGTCACTCCCCGTTTCCATAATACGTATTTTAATACGTATACTGCTTGAATGTATTTATTTAATATTTATTATATATTTATTTTGTATTTAATTCCTTTAATTTTATGCTAATTATTTTTCTGTATTTTATTTTCTGCTTTTGCTTAGCTTTCGGTTTATTTTGACTTGGGTTCGGCTTAGGTTGGTTTGTTTTAGTTTAGGGTGGTTCATCATGAACCCAACCCCCTACCTACCACCATTTCCATTTAAAGCCCAACTACTTTCTCTCCCTTCACTTATTCTCATTTACTCTCCTTCTTCTTCCTCATAACTCTCTCCACCTACCAAGAGCTTAGGCAAGTGCATCTAACTTTCACATGAGAACCCATTTTTATGGTTTGTTTATCTCCCTCTCGTGATTCTAAGATAATTTAGAACTTGACATTTTATATTTTGAAGTTTTATTTTTTGTAGATCTAGAAATTTGCCATTTTTGGATTTTGGTGGTTTTGATCTATTAAACTTCCTTATTTTTAAGTTTTGATCATTCCAGGTTGGTGAGATTTATGTTATACCCATTTTAATCTATGGAAGTCCCATTTTTGGCTTAGATTGAAGGTTTTATGAAATTTGGAGTTCTAAAGGAACCCTACGCCCACGTTTATACGTGCCTGCGTAGTATCAAACATTACGCCCACGTTTATACGTGCCTGCGTAGTATCAAACTCTACACCCATGTTTATTCGTGTCAGCGTGAAATCTGGATTACGCAAGTCAAGACTGTTTTACGCGTAAAACAAAGTCTACTCTGCCTTGGCGTAAACAAGCTGCACGTGTAGTCCTTCACGCGTATTCCGTCATGTGTATTCCTTCACGCGTATTCCTGCACGAGTATTCCTTCACGTATATTCCTTCACGTGTATTCCTGCACGAGTATTCCTTTACGCGTATTTCCTTTAAGCGTATTTTCTTTACGCGTACTCCTCTGGCTTGGCGTACTTCTTTCATGCGTAAACTTTATTCCTTACGCGTACCTCCTTTACGTGTATTTCCTTTATGCGTACTCCTTGGCTTGGCGTACTCCTTTGGCGTACTCCCCTGCCCGGAGGCTTCATAGCACTAGCATATCTCACCCCCTTGACCGGCGCAGTATGGCCCTGGCATCCATTGCCCTAGATTCACCTTTATTGGACGCATGTCACCCCTTATTATATCCTTACGCCTTTTTGACATGAACTCGATATAATCATGATATGTTAATATTTTAATACATATTGTTGTGTGGAGTGTGCACTATGTCTCGATTGGTTTATGGATACCCAGTATGACTGGAACTTAACCCTAAGAGTTATAGACCCGACCATACTAAATACTAGTTTGACTTTCATGCTTTGTCACGAATTGATATTGATCGTTACCTTGACTAAATGATTGATCATGCGTTCCTAGTTGGAACTAAAAGACTGGCTAGTCGTCTTAGCGAATTGAATGAGACACGTTCATATATTAACCATGAACCATTGCAATCGACTAGCCGATCCCGAACATTGGCATATGGATACATGTAGACTTCAACTTATTTTCTACAAAAGCAGCATGTGTACCTTACAGTCAAGGCATGATTATTTTGTGGCTAGGTTTGATTGTTGCATTACGCTATGTAAGACCTACAACCTAACCGCACGGGCATCGTTGTAGAGTTATGCATATCGTACTCTGTAGAACGTACTCATTCTGAATGACCATGATCCAAAGCATGAGATTTCAATTAACATAGGGACTATTAAGTTAAATAAAATAACGATTGCATTGAGAGAATGGATTTTCGAGTTCTTGCATGGCAGCCATCTCGGGACAATTAGTGCCCCGACATGCCGGCTGGTTCCCATAGATACTGCAAACCTGCCACACGGGCAGGGAGTGGTATCTGTTTATATATATTTTTTATATTGATGACGGGCATCCCACTGGGACACGTCTAATTTATGATTGGCTCAATTGATTATTGGGTAGACTAGCCTTGCTTGTACATTGTAAGAACTGAGGAATCCCTTATTGCATATTTCCAGGGCAACTTAGAACTTACAGTTAGCAAGCCGTAGTAGTTGTATTGCCGTTTAAATTGATTCGTTTGTATACTGTACCTACTCTGTTAACTACTGAGATGAGCAGAATGTCAGGGCATGACAGGTCAACTTCTGTCCTTGTTTGGTTGGGAAGTTGGCTTGAAGTGTCGTGATGTTGTGTGAACCCCGGTAGTAAGCAGAGACTTATTTATCATATTCTTAACTCATTCCACTGGTTCTAATTCCTCATATCGTGCTTCCTTGGGGTACTTGCTATTTGAGGTCCAACCTCTCTGGTTTTGCATGGCCAGATTTAGAGCCAGCTCCCGAGGACTCAGCTTACTTCCACCTCCAAAATGGTCAATACTAGAGGGATGATCGCAGGAGGACACGGGTGGGTTCCTTGCTTCCCTGCTCGTTTTACTACTTACTTTACTTTTTGTCACTTGGCACCGACATGTTGGTCGGACTGTCTTGCACTTACTTTTACATAATTGTAACTAAGTCAGACTGTAGCTGATAATGATTATGTATGCCTTGTCATATCATCTGGCTATATTTTGTAAAGCCAGACCTCAAGAACATTTTGACTGAGCATTTGGGATGCCTTACTGCTTTATCTTACATGTTCTCCATTACTGCTTCTTGTTTGAATAATTGAGACAATAGATGTTGAGTAACTCTAGTGAGACTTTCATGTAGTATGCATCCCCTCGTCTTTTAGACAACATTGATCGTATTATACGGTACTCTTCTACCCGCAATACGGTATTTTCCGGTATTTTGGTTCTGGGGCATGACAAGGTTTTAGTGGTGGCCCATGCAGGTCTGATTTCAGACTTGTGGGGTATTTTAATTTATAGGATGTCTCAATCACACATATTTTCCCTTGATCTCATGATTCGTTACTCTTGACCCTAGCTTGACATTCCGGTATCCTTTGACTTCATGGATCTTTTCTGTCCGATCGTTTGATTGCTCTCTTGTCCCTTTTCTTAGGGGCACCTCGTCCGCATCGGTCAGAGCTGGACAGCAACAACAAGGACAACGCGAACGACCTGACCATGTTGGTCAGCAATAAAGGCCAGTACTACCTCAAGAGACCATCCAAGAAGAGGTGATAGTGGAACCAACAGCTGGACTGCAGTATCCGGAGGTTCCAACACCACCAACAGTTTCGCCTACCCCTATGGCAGTAGACACACCAGCCCTTCTGGAAATCATAAGAGGAATGATGGCTACTCAGCAACATCAGATGTTGGCCCAGCAACACATGCACACTCAGCTGCAAGAGCAGAATGTATTACTCAACCAAGGATTGCAAACGGCTTTGGAAAGGGGAGTGAGGACTGACTCAGGGGCGTCAACCAGGTTCTGCAAGTACATCCTCATCGTTTTGAGGGCACAGAAGATGTCATTTCAGCAGAAGCATGGCTTAAGGACATCGAGGCTATTCTGACAGCGGCTAAGGTACCGACGAAAGAACGTGTGGATCAAGTGAAGCTGTTACTTCAGGACCTTGCACGTGATTGGTGGGAATCAGAAGAAGTGGGCATCAGACGTCCTATAGCTTGGGATGATTTTACTGCAAGGTTCAAGACAAAGTACCATAGAGTTGTGGCACAGTTCGAGCTACAGCAGAAGTTTATCAATCTCAAGCAAGCTGGCAAGATAGTGGATGCTTATGCAGCAGAGTTCTGCAGACTGAGTAGGTTCGCCCCGGAGATGGTCGCAACAGAGAGCCAGAGGGCTATGAGGTTTCAACAAGGGTTTTATCTTGAACTCTTACAATTGATAGAGGGGCACAACTACCAGACTTTCGATGAGGTATTGACGACAACCCGGAGGCATGAGATCACCATCCAGAGGATCATATCTAGGACTGGAGGTCAGAAGAGATCTCATAATCAGATTGAAGGAGAAGGGGGAGCAGCGTCCCGAGTTACAGCACAACCCCCTGGCATTCGAATTCCCGATGTGGCAATACGAGGGCCAGCACCCCCAGCAAGGCAACAACAGCAGTAGAGAAAGAACCAGCAACCTCCAGCGGGCTGTACTTATTGTGGGAAGGCAGGGCATACTAGAGGTGTATGTCGGGCATTGAACGGACAATGTTTGATATATGGAAGTCCAGATCATCGGGTTTCCACCTATCCTATGAATTCGAGGTCAGGAGGACCAGTACAACAATTTCCTGCTTTGCCAGCTCCAGGGGCAGGCCAGTGTCAAGGACCAGCGGTAGCGGTGAGACCGTTGGCACAACGTCCGTTGATGTCACAGGCTCAGATGTTTCGGCAGCACGGCCCGCCGATGCAACAACAATAGCATAGACCACCCCAGCATCACCAAGGCAGGGGCCAGCAGCAGCACCAGGCTAGGCCGCAGCATGGGAACCAATAAGGAGGCCAAGGATAGGCATTCAATCTGTTCTTGGAAGAGGCATTGGCATCGGAAGATGTTGTGGCAGGTAACATTCTCGTCGCCTTATATCCCGCAGTAGCATTATTTGATTCGGGAGCATCACACTCATTTATATCTGCACAATTTGTGACACGACTAAGAATAGAATTTGAGGCATTACCAGGGAGGTTGAATGTACTCACTGGTAATGGCCTCGTAGGAGTTAGTAGAGTTATTCTAGCATGTAGAGTTGTAGTTTACGGGCGTTCCTTACCCGCCAGGTTGATAGAATTTTCTGTTGGTAATTTTGACGTTATCTTAGGCATGGACTGGCTGAAAGACAGTCATGCGACAATAGATTATCGTAGAGGGAGTGTATCTTTTAATATTCTAGGCATGAAGCGGTTTACCTTAGTCAGATCAGAGGCAACTCAACAAAAAGAAGGAATAGTTGCGGCAATGGAAGAAGTTCAAGTCCCGAAAGTAGTCGAAGAGTTCATTGACGTGTTTCCCGAAGAACTTCCAGGTCTACCATCGGTTAGGAATATTGAGTTCAGTATAGAATTGGCACCTGGAACTAAACCGATATCAGATCGAGTTTACAGAATGGCAGATTCAGAGCAGGCCAAGGTGTATCAGTACATAGAGGAACTGAAGGCGAAGAATTTATTCAAGATAGCGAGTCACCATGGACAGCACCAGTGGTACTTGTAGGGAAGAAGGATGGGTCATCAAGATTGTGCATTGACTACAGAAAGCTCAACGCGGCAACAGTAAAGAACAAGTACCCACTACCAAGGATCGACGATTTGTTTGATCAATTGAGTAGAGCAAGAGTTTTCTCCAAGATAGACCTTCGGTCAGGGTATCATCAAGTTAGAGTTTGAGAAGTAGATATTCCCAAGACAGCATTCAGTTCGAAGTATGGGCATTACGAATTTCTAGTTATGCCGTTTGGCTTGATCAATGCTCCAGCAATATTTATGGATTTGATGAACCGTATCTTTATGCTATACTTAGATCAATTTGTCGTTGTGTTCCTCGACGACATTCTCGTATACTCAGCTAGTGATGAAGAGCATGAAGATCACCTCAAGAAAGTGTTACAGGTTCTGAGAGAGAACCAGTTGTACGCCAAGCTCAGCAAGTGTGAGTTTTGGACGGATCGTATTTCATTCTTAGGGTACATCATATTAGGGGCTGGAGTAGCAGTGGATCCCAAGAAAGTAGAAGCAGTAGAGAGTTGGCCAATACCTAAGACCGTAGCAGATGTGCAAAGTTTCTTGGGATTGGCAGGATATTACAGAAGGTTCATATTAGACTTTGCAAGAATCTCAGTACTCATGACCCGCTTGACACGGAAGGATGTGCCATTCATTTGGTCGGCAGAGTGCCAGGCATCATTTGAGAATTTGAAGCAGAAGTTGATCACGGCACCTATTCTTACATTGCCGGTTAGACCTGGAGGTTTTACTGTATATTATGATGCATCAGGAAAAGGACTTGGGTGTGTCCTAATGCATCGTGGGAAGGTGATAGCGTATGCATCTAGGCAACTTTGAGACCACGAGAAGAATTATCCGACTCATGACTTGGAGTTGGAAGCAGTAGTATTTGCTTTGAGCTATAGAGGCATTACTTGTACGGTGATCGAGTGGACATATACACAGACCACAAGAGTTTAAAGTACATCTTTACTCAGAAGGAACTGAACATGAGACAGAGAAGATGGTTAGAGTTGATCAAGGATTACGACGTAGAGCTTCAGTATCATCCAGGCAAGGCTAATATGGTAGCAGACGCTCTTAGCATGAGAGGCGGTGTATTTATGTTGACATCACAAAAATATATCTTAGAGGATCTTCAAGAGATAGGCATCGAGGTTATACTTTCTAGTGATATCAGAATTTTGGCAAGTCTACGAGTTCAATCTGACTTGGTAGATAGGATCGAGGCAGCTCAGGCACATGACCCAAGGATTCAGAAGTTTAGGACAGAATGTGAGTCAGGACTCAGAAAGGAGATAAAAATTCATGAAGATGGTACACTTAGATTTGGATTATGTCTATGTGTGCCTAGTGGAGATATCAGACAGGAGGTTATGACAGAAGCCCACAGTTGTCAGTATTCTATACACCCCGAAGGGACCAAAATGTACAAAGATATCAAGCAGCACTTCTGGTGGAACAGAATAAAGAGGGAGATAGCTAGATTCGTTTCTCGTTTCTTAATATGTCAGCAAGTGAAGGCAGAATAACAGAGGCCAGCTAGATTATTACAACCGTTTTCTACCCCGGAATAGAAGTGGGAGCATATCACAATAGACTTTGTGACCGGTTTACCGAGATCACCAAGTGGTATGGATGCTATTTGGGTGATAGTGGATCGGCTTACAATGGTGGCACATTTTCTTCCTTTTAGAGTAGGACAATCTACAGAGAAGTTACCAGAGTTATATATGCAGCAGATAGTCAGGCATCATGGGGTCCCTGTCAGTATTGTATCAGATAGAGATACACGTTTTACACCACATTTTTGGAAGAGTCTATATCATAGCCTGGGTACCAAGTTAAGATTTAGTACGGCCTACCATCCACAGACAGATGGACAATCAGAAAGAATAATTCAGACTTTAGAAGATATGTTACGAGCTTGCACCCTAGATTTTGGAGGATCTTGGAAGAGTCACCTACACTTAGTCGAATTCTCGTACAACAACAGTTATCAAGCCAGTATCCAGATGGAGCCATTCGAAGCACTATATGGTAAGAAGTGCAGGTCGCCACTGGCATGGGATGATATCGGGGAGAGAAAGATGTTGGGCCCAGAGATGATTGTTCAGACGGTTGAAGTGGTTAAGGGGATTAGAGAGCGACTTTGAATTGCGTAAGATCGGCATCGTCATTGGGCAGACCAACATCGTAGGTCGCTAGAATTTTCTGTTGGGGACCACGTGTTCTTGCGGATGTTACCTACCCATGGGGTCTTTAGATTTGGCGTTCGCGAGAAGCTGAGTCCACGATACGTGGGCCCATTTGCTATCCTCGATAGGGTAGGCGATGTTGCTTATCGTTTGTCCCTTCCACCTTCGTTACGAGAGGTGCATGATATATTTCATGTATCTCAGTTGCATAGGTATGTATCGGACCCGAGCCATATCCTCGATCATTCTGAGCTGGTTGTTGGTACCAACCTGTCTTACGAGGAACAGCCGGTGTCCATTTTGGACCGAAGGGAGAAGATACTCAAGAACCGAACAATTAGCCTTGTCCGAGTTGCTTGGGTTCATCACTCCTTTGGAGAGTCAACGTGGGAACGTGAGGATGATATCCGATCACGGTATCCGCACCTATTTGACTCACAAGGTATATTTCTTTTCGTGTACCTTGATTGTCTTGATTCCTCATGCTTATCACCCTATGAGTAGAAATTGCTGGATGTCGTCGATTGATAAATATAGATATATTACTTGCTATTGATATTGTAATATGACTGTTTGCTTGCTAAAATTGCTTGTACTTGGATTAGTTTAGCTCTGATGTTTCTATCCTGCTTGGATTTGAAATTCCGAAGATAGAATTTTTCTAAGGAGGGTAGAGATGTCACTTCCCGTTCTCAGAATATGTATTTTAATACATATACTGCTTGAATGTATTTATTTAATATTTATCATGCATTTGTTCTGTATTTAATTTCTTTAATTTTATGCTAATTATTTTTCTGTATTTTATTTTCTGCTTTTGCTTAGCTTTTGGTTTATTTTGACTTGGGTTCGGCTTGGGTTTGTTTCTTTTGGTTTAGGGTGGTTCATCATGAACCTAACCCCCTACCTACTACCATTTCTATTTAAAGCCCAACTACTTTATCTCTCTTCACTTATTCTCATTTACTCTCCTTCTTCTTCCTCATAACTCTCTCCACCTACCAAGATCTTAGGCAAGTGCATCTTGCTTCCACATAAGAACCTATTTTTACGGTTCATTTATCTCCCCCTCGTGATTCTAAGATAATTTAGAACTTGACATTTTGCATTTTGAAGTTTTATTTTTTGTAGATCTAGAAATTTGCCATTTTCGGATTTTGGTAGTTTTGATCTATCAAACTTCCTTTATTTTTAAGTTTTGATCTATCAAACTTCCTTATTTTTAATTTCTGAAGGAACCTTACGCCTACGTTTATACGTGCCTGCATAGTATCAAACTTTACGCCCACGTTTATACGTACCTGCGTAGTATCAAACTCTACGCCCACGTTTATTTGTGTCAGCGTGAAATCTGGATTACGTAAGTCAAGACTGTTTTACGCGTAAAATAAAGTCTACTCTGACTTGGTGTAAACAAGCTGCACGCGTATTCCTTCACGCGTATTTCTGCACGAGTATTCTTTCATGCGTATTCTTGCACGCGTATTCCTACACGCGTATTCTTTCACGCGTATTCCTGCACGAGTATTCCTTTACGCGTATTTCCTTTATGCGTACTCCTCTGGCTTGGTGTACTTCTTTTACGCGTAAACTTTATTCCTTACGCGTACCTCCTTTACGCGTATTTCCTTTACGCGTACTCCTTGGCTTGGCGTACTTCTTTGGCGTACTCCCCTGCCCGGAGGCTTCATAGCACTAGCATATCTCACCCCTTGACCGACACAATATGGCCCTAACATCCATTGCCCTAGATTCACCTTTATTGGACGCATGGCACCCCTTATTATATCCTTACGCCTTTTTGACATGAATTCGATATAATCATGATATGTTAATGTTTTAATACATATTGTTGTGTGGAGTGTGCACTGTGTCTCGATTGGTTTATGGATACCCAGTATGACTGGAACTTAACCTTGAGAGTTATAGACCCGACCATACTAAATTCTAGTTTGACTTTCATGCTTTGTCACGAATTGACATTGATCGTTACCTTGACTAAATGATTGATCGTTCGTTCCTAGTTGGAACTAAAAGACTGGCTAGTCGTCTTAGCGAATTGAATGAGACACGTTCATATATTAACCATGAACCATTACAATCGACTAGCCGATCCCGAACATTGGCATATGGATACATGCAGACTTCAGCTTATTTTCTACAAAAGCAGCATGTGTACCTTACAGTCAAGGCATGATTATTCTGTGGCTAGGTTTGATTGTTGTATTACGCTATGTAAGACCTACAACCTAACCGCACGGGCATCGTTGTAGAGTTATACATATCGTACTCTGTACGAAAGTACTCATTCTGAATGACCATGATCCACAGCATGAGATTTCAATTAACATAGGGACTATTAAGTTAAATAAAATAACGATTGCATGGAGAGAATAGATTCCCGAGTTCTTACATGGCAGCCATCTCGGGACAATTAGTGCCCCGATATGCCGGCTGGTTCCCACAGATACTGTAAACCTGCCACACGGGCAGGGAGTGGTATCTGTTTATTTTTTATATATATATTGATGACGGGCATCCCGCTGGGACACGTCTAATTCATAATTGGCACAATTAATTATTGGGTAGACTAGCCTTGCTTGTATATTGTAAGAACTGAGGAATCCCTTATTGCATATTTCCAGGGCAACTTAGAACTTACAGTTAGCAAGCCGTAGTAGTTTTATTGCCGTTTAAATTGATTTGTTTGTGTACTGTACCTACTCAGTTAACTACTGAGATGAGTAGAATGTCAGGGCATGACAGGTCAACTTCTGTCCTTGTTTGGTTGGGAAGTTGGCTTGAAGTGTCGTGATGTTGTGTGAACCCCAGTAGCAAGTAGAGACTTATTTATCATATTCTTAACTCTTACCACTGGCTCTAATTCCTCATATCGTGCTTCCTTGGGGTACTTGCTATTTGAGGTCTAACCTTTCTGGTTTTGTATGGCCAGATTTAGAGCCAGCTCCCGAGGACTCAGCTTACTTCCACCTCCAAAATGGTCAATACTAGAGGGATGATCGCAGGAGGACACGAGTGGGTTCCTTGCTTCCCTGCTCGTTTTACTACTTACTTTACTTTTTGTCGCTTGGCACCGACATGTTGGTCGGACTGTCTTGCACTTACTTTTACATAATTGTAACTAAGTCAGACTACAGCTGATAACGATTGTGTATACCTTGTCATATCATCTGGCAATATTTTGTGAAGCCAAACCTCAAGAACATTTTGACTGTGCATTTGGGATGCCTTACTGCTTTATCTCATATGTTCTCCATTACTAGTTCTTGTTTGAATGATTGAGACAATAGATATTGAGTAACCCTAGTGAGACTTTCATGTAGTATGCACCCCCTCGTCTTTTAGACAGCATTGATCATATTATACGGTACTCATCTAACGTAATACGTAGCTGGCTGAGTCATACCCCCGCTCTCTGGTATTCTGGTTCTGGGACATGACAGCAATTCGGCTATAGCCAGCTTTTCTTAGGCAATCCCAGCCCTCATCTACAGTCGATAGGGAGTCTGATCGACGGGGCACGTGCATGGGGCTACTATAACGCTGGATGTACGGGGGCAGTTTTTACCCTACCAGAAGATAAACCTGACACCCATATGCTCTTTGCTGCTGCCAAGTTCTATATTCAGGTTAATACCCTTCATTCTCGATATGACCGTGAGCAGAGTTTAATATCGGGGACTAGGCTTGCCCCTACTCTTGCTGATATAGGACGGGTGTGCACAATGGGGAGTTACAGAAAGGAAGGCGCCGCACCCCCAGTCGAGCTGGCTGCAGCGCCACAACAGTGAGTTGTTCTTGAGGAGTCTATTGTTGCAGCACCTCGGAGAGAGGATACTGAAGAAGCTCTTCCTGACATTCCTTATAAGAGGAAAGCTTCCACCGAGCTGGTTCCACGGCCCAAAAGGAAGAAGGTTGTTGTTTTCCGAAGGAAAAAGAAGGTCGCAGACGTGAGTGACGGCTCGTCTACTCCCAGAAGATCTTCTCGGCAGACGGTATCACGGGCCGTTACCATTCGGGAGGTAGATCCCTTCCTAGACTCCATAGCCATTTTGATCAAACCATTAGAACTTTTCTCACGCTTATATTTTTCCTTTGCATATGACCCCAAAGTTGCAGCTGAGGCAGGTGCCTCCTCGTCTGAGGAAGTAGACGTGACAACAGTGTCCCCTCCTTGTCTTCGATCGGCAGATGGCGTTCAGCCTTCCCCAGTCAAGGAGGCTGAATCAAAGGATGTTCAGGGCGAATGCCCGAATTATGGTGGCGAAGCCAGTCCTTCTTTTGATATCTCCTTGGGGGCGATGTCTGAAATCGGGGCCATAATAAAAGATTTGGACGAGAATCAAGTCCAATCGGCTCATCCTCCTGCGGGTATGTTATCTTTGTACCTCTCTTCGGATGAGATTTTTCGACTTCGATTTTATGTGCTCTTCGTGAGGCTGACCGCGATTGTATATTCCTTTGTAGACAAGGAGAAGGAATCGCTCATAAAGATAACCCAAGGCATTGGGGGAGAAACAGAGGTTGTCCCCGGCTCCTCTGAATTTGCTGGTACGGAGGGAGATGTTAGTGCGCCGATATCAGCTGTAGAAGGAGAGGTTGAACAGCCTACTGAGGGGCTGTTGCTGAATCTGCTCCCGGTCCAGCTAGGGTCGTGGAAGATACCCAGCCTGATGCTGCTCGAGGCCTTGATATTGTTCTTCTTGAACAGCCTGGGCCTACTCTCGATTTCCCTGAAGCTAAGACCGATGACTTAGCCCAAGTTGGCGCTGAGCATGCCGAAGGTACGAAATTACAACTCTTTTGCACTCTCCTTTTTTGGTTACTGATGCATATATTATTTTCTTGTCAGGTTCGGCTTCTTGTCAGGCATCTCTTCCTGGAGCGAAAGAACCTCATCAAGCATCCTTCCCCATGACCTCCACTCAAGACGACGAGATATCCCATGAAGTTGTCAAAGCTTTCTATTCTGTCCTGCAAGTAAAGCTTCCTGGAGTTCTGAATCGGAACGCCGCCTTTGGCCCTGTGAAGGCTGTGGCTGAATGCCAAGTGGCAGCCCTTGAGAGCATCACCGACTATGAAGAGCGGGCTAATGCTCTAAAGAAGGTTCTGAATGATCTGGAGGGTCAGGTGGCCAGATTCCGGGATGACTGATAGAACTAGGGATTCCAAGGACCCTTCCTTTGGTGTGCGTATTGATCGATAGAAAGTTAAACAGATCTAATACGTGTTCTAACCCTTCATAGACGGAAACTAGGGTTCACGAATTATACCTGTGGCGGAAAGAAGATAAGTAATTCCTGGCAATCTCAGGCGGACGACCCCAAGATCTTCTGCACGTATTCCTTCCTCGAGTTGGACGTCGTGTGGGCGACGATCTCCCAACCTTTTCTTCTCCTTGACAGCCCTCTCTTTCTCTCCTTACGTGAATCATGAATTTAGAGAAAGTTTTTGATTTTTGATCAGTAATCTGGCGGCCAGAGAATAGAGGATATATATAGGCTACGGCAGGGACCATGAGGAGAAATTAGGGTTAGGCCTCCTAACGGATCTGGATATCCCGTGTTCAGTCCGAACACACAATCCAGGCCCATTAACAATATCTCGGTCCACTAATGAGCTATTATTGTACTACCTCCCTAATTCCAAATTATGTTTGTGGGCTCCTTTTATTATATGCTCGTTTGGCTCCCCATGTTAAGATATCGTATGTCCGTCGATCAAATTAAGTTACTGACAACTATATTGATTCGACATATTTTATCCTTAAGTAGTACCGCTCAACTTTATTTGTCATGTCGGATATAATCCACCTGCAGGGTTTACATGACAATCCTTATGAGCTCCTTAAGGGGACATCATCAACCCGATGTATCGGGGCATGGATTTCATTTATAATCAACAGCCTATCATACATACAATGTTATTACCCAATTCACAGAGGTTGTTGATCCAGAATGAATCTAACTCTTTTATGAGTCAAAGTAATGCACACTGCATATACATGTCCGTTATTATATCCGAATTAAGAGCACATACATCCATAATAACAGAGGTGTTTGTTCACTTATGTAGTCAGTACAAAGAGGACAACCTCAAGTGGTCCTGTTTAATACACACAAAGTGTACTAGTATAAACCTATAGTCAAGATAGACTAATACCAGATTACACTACAACCTTTCCAATAGATTGTCCAAGTCCATCTAGGTTGTGAACTATTTATATACTCCATAGGGAACTCTTAATATGATCTTCTGTGTGACACCACACACCATATTATCTACAATATAGAATATCAGACATTTGCATTAACACTTGCAACAAATACAATATGCAAACATTTGCCCATATGATTCTCATTCAAAATTTAAGGAAATAAGGTTACTACAAAAGTGATGCTTTTAGTATATAACCCTAACAATCTCCCACTTATACTCAAAGCATTGCTTTTCAGTATACTGTTACAAATCTCCCACTTATACTTAAAGCCATGCTGCTACACATCTGACTCCCATTCCCTCAACATGACTATCAAAAGCCTTAGCTGGTAAGCTCTTTGTAAAGGGATCAGCTAGGTTGTCGGCTGATGCTATCTTGATCACAGCAACTTTTTTTTTCTTTATGAAATCTCGTATCAGGTGGTACTTGCGCTCAATGTGTTTGCCTGTCTTATGGGCTCGTGGTTCCTTCGAGTTTGCAACTGTACCACTATTATCATAATAAAGTATAATAGACTTAGGCAAACTAGGTACCACATCCAAGTCCAACAGAAAGTTTCTGAGCCAAACCGCTTCTTTGGCTGCCTTAGAGGCTGCCACATACTCGACTTCCATCGTGGAATCAGCAATACATTTTTGCTTGATACTCCTCCACACAATGGCTCCACCTCCCAAAGTAAATACATAACCTGAGGTAGATTTTCTGGAATCCCTATCTGACTGAAAATCTGAGTCTGTATACCCCAAGAGAACTAAACTATCTGCCTGGTAAACTAGCATATACTCTTTAGTCCTTTTCGGGTACTTCAAAATATGCTTTACGGCAGTCCAGTGCTCTTGTCCTGGGTTAGACTGATATCTGCTGACCATGCCTACGACAAAGCAGATGTCTGGTCTCGTATATAGCATTGCATACATTAATCTTCCTACTGCTGAAGCATAAGGAACTGCCTTCATGTTCTCTATCTCTTTAGGTGTCCTCGGACGAGTTAGTACAGTATCGATATAGGAAGCTTGGGATAAGCCCAACATCCTTTTCTTGCGATCTCGTAGAACTTTGATCCCAAGGATGTGACCTACTTCTTCCAAGTCCTTCATATCAAACTGTTTGGATAACCATACCCTTACATCAGATAACACCTTCACATTGTTTCCAATGAGCAAGATGTCATCCACATAAAGTACTAGGAACACCACCACATTTCCGTCATACTTTCTGTATACATATGATTCATCCTGACATTGATCAAATCCATAGGATTTTATCACCTGATCAAAACATATGTTCCAAGATCTGGAAGCTTACTTAAGTCCATAAATGGACTTCTTGAGCTTACAAACAAGATGCTCTTGGCCCTTTTTAATGAACTCGTCTGGTTGCTTCATATAGATGTCTTCCTCAAGACTTCCATTAAAGAAAGCTGTTTTGACATCCATTTGCCAAATCTCATAATCGAGATGAGCTGCAATAGATAAAAGAATCCGGATAGACTTAAGCATGGCTACAGGAGAAAAGGTTTCCTCATAATCGATACCCTCTCTTTGAGTAAAACCTTTTGCAACAAGCCGAGCTTTAAAGGTTTCAACCTTACCGTCTGATCCATTTTTTCTCTTATAGACCTACTTGCATCCAATGGCTTTTACACCAACGGGTGGTTCTACAAACTCCCAGACCTGATTAGAATCCATAGATTCTATTTCAGATATCATTGCTTTTTGTCAAGACTCTACATCTTTATCTTGGAGTGCTTCATTGTAGGTACAGGGATTATAATCTTGTTCCTCAGGTACGAAGTCTAACGACTCTTCCAAGAACATATATCTATCAGGTTGTATCACAACCCTCCCACTACGACGAGGCACTATCGGTTGTGGTGTAACATTTGTGACACGTTGTGCAGTTATTTGTGGTTCATCCTCTTGTACTGTTGGTACTGAAGTACTTGGTGTCTCACGTCTCAGTTCTTCTAGAACAACTCTACTTGTGGGTTTATGGTTCATCACATAGTCTTCCTCTAAGAATCGGGCATTGCTGCTAACAATGACCTTCTAATCCTTAGGACTATAAAATAAACCTCCTTTTGTTCCTCTTGGATAGCCTACAAACAAGCATACTTCTGTACGAGATTCTAACTTATCTGCTTTCCCATTCAGCACATGTGCTGGACTACCCCAAATGCGAACATGTTTCAGACTAGGCTTACGCCCAATCCACAGCTCTGTGGGAGTAAGTGGTACTGACTTAGAAGGAACCAAGTTTAAAATATAAGCTGCAGTCTCTAAGGCATATCCCCAAAATGAATCTGGCAAATCCGAATAACTCATCATTGATCTAACCATCTCCATAAGAGTTCCATTCCTTCTTTTGGCTACACCATTCTGCTGGGGCATTCCAGGTGCAGTCAATTGGGATATAATCCCAGCCTCTGATAAATAATCCCTAAACTCTCTAAAGAGGTACTCGCCACCACGATCTGATCGTAATGACTTGATACATTTTCCATGACGTTTCTCCGTTTCAGCCTTGTACTCTTTGAATTTCTCAAAGCCCTCAGACTTACGGTGCATCAAATAAATATATCCATACCTAGAATAATCGTCAATAAATGTGACAAAATATTCAAAGCCACCTCTAGCTTGGATAGTCATAGGTCCACACAAATCAGAATGAACCAATTCCAACACATCTTTGGCCCTATACCCCTTTGCCGTGAAAGGCCTTTTGGTCATTTTACCTTCCAAGCAGGATTCACAGACTAGTTGTGCCTCCACTTCTAATAAACTCAAAGGTCCATCTTCAACCAGTCTTTGAATCCTTCTTAGGTTAATATGCTCCAATCGCAAGTGCCAAAGATATGTTTGGTTCATACAAGAAGGTTTTTTCTCTTATTTAAGTTAGATGACATATTATTCATTTCCATAAGTTACATTGTGGGCGAAATAGGATTAATGACATACAAATTATCAACCAATGCACCAGAACAAATAAAATGTTTATTCTTTCTAATAACAATATTATCATTAAAATAAACTGAATATCCATCCTTAACTAACATAGAAACAGAAACTAAATTCCTTCTAAGTGAAGGTGCATAAAGACAATCTCTCAATGTTAAAGACTTATTTCTACCAAAAAATAAAGTAACATCTCCTAATGCAACGACCGATACTTTTGTAGCATCACCCATGAACAAGCATATCTCTCCATCACTGAGCCATCTGGTTTCCTGGAACCCCTGCAATGTATTGCAGACATAATTAGTGGCTCCTGTATCTACACACCAGGTGCCGGTAGATAACACCGCTAAACATGTTTCAACTACTAGTAAATGAGATATACCTTCTTTGTTCCCTTGTTTGAGAAGTGGATAATCAGTCTTCCAATGTCCTGACCCTTTGCACCTGAAACATTTGCCTTTCGGCTTTTTCACCGCACCTTGAGGTCTCATGCCCTTCTTTGCTGAGTTTGCCTGTTTCTGAATGTTATTCTTCTTCTTACCGCCTTTTGGCTTAGAAGTAGAAGCCTTTTCAGAAACAAAAATATGACCACTCTTCCTAAAGAGAGATTCAGCATCCTATAGCTCTTTTGCAAGTTCTGCCAAACTATACAACCTTTTGTTCATATTGTAATTAAAGCAGAAATTGTCAAAAAATTTAGGCAGAGTCCCGAGAATGATATCGACCTGGGATTCTCCATCGATTTCAGCTCCAAGGATCTCCATCTCATTCAGATGACACATCATCTTGAGAACATGATCCCTTACTGGTGTACACTCAGCCATTTTTGTATTCATCAAACATTTCATAGCAAACTGCCTAGCTGCTCTACTCTGATGTCCGAAGAGTTTCTTGAGGTTATACATCATGTCATAAGCAGTGGCCATAGCCTGATGCTGATGTTGTAGTACATTTGACATAGATGCCAGAATATAACACCGCGCCATCTCATCTGCCTTTTTCCACTTCTTATAAGCCTCTTTGACCTCTTCATCAGAGTTAGCATTAGGCTTAGGTGGGCATTCCTCAACAAGTACATATTTGTACTCCTCAGCAGTCAGAACAATGTCCAAATTACGTTTCCAGTCAATATAATTAGCTCCAGTAAGTTTGTTTTCTTTAAGAATCACCATAAGTGGACTGAAAGAACCCATTTTTTTGAAATTCTGAGTATCACATAAATAAAATTATGTAGGGCAAAAAAACTTTTTGAATTAACTAAATATTGATTCCCTCAAAACAATAATAAGAAATTTACCAACACCTTGAACACCATGAATTTAGCATGCCACGATAGTGTGGACGTATACAAATTTAATTTTGTTCAAGTAGGTTTTTCTTATTAATTTTACTATCATGTCAACATAACTTTATGACAAATAAAATTAATATGCTGGTCTTACTCTGGTCATACAAATAATAACAGTGACTCCGATGGGGAGGATACCATTATTTGTATCTAAGTGTATACCATTACTTAATACTAAGTCCATTACCTTGTAATGAGTTCCTTTAGATGGAGAAGTGAACACATACTAGGTAACTTTCTACAATTATCCCTAAGGAAGTTTGTATTGGTGATCCATAATTATACTCATCCGATATGGAGGAAAGCACTAAAGCTAACACGCAAGTATAATTACATCACCTACAAACCAGTAATGGAGACCATAGGATTTATACTAAATAAATATCCTCTCCCACTTAGTTATTTAACAATGAGGGTTTTTGTACTAGTTGATATTATGTCCATGTTGTCCATTATTAATGTAGGCTTGGTTCTTCAAAAAAAAAACCACACAATAGTAAACATGCATAATCAGAAAAAGCAAAATGACAAAAATAAGAGAAAATATCCAACTATTATGGTCATCTTTGCTGCTCCGTCCTCAACTATCCGAATCCAAAATCTGTCGCTGTGCAGATCTATTCGGGGTCAGAAACAACCACCACCGCCATCACGATTGATCAAAAATAATTTAAATTACATCAATCATATGCCTCCCGAAGGAGTTCACACATAATCTAGATTGAAAAATTAAAATAATAAGCACGATCAACCCTCGTTATTTTAATTACATCCACAGCAACAACAACATCCACGACATGTTTGTGGTTTAAACAACACAATCAAAAACATGCATTGGACCATAATAGTTGGATCTAAGATGCCTACAAAACCGAGTTAGAACAGATCTACATCTACCGACTATTACACAGCGTATGTTTTATTGGACAACATGGACGTATCAATCAATACGTAGATCCAAAGTGGCTCTGATACCAATTGATAGAACTGGAGATTCCCAGGACCCTTCCTTTGGTGTGCGTATTGATCGATAGAAAGTTAAACAGATCTAATACGTGTTCTAACCCTTCATAGGCGGAAACTAGGGTTCACGAATTATACCTGCGGCGGAAAGGAGACAAGTAATTCCTGGTAATCTCGAGCGGACGATCCCAAGATCTTCTGTACGTATTCCTTTCTCGAGTTTGACGTCGTGTGGACGACGATCTTCCAACCTTTTCTTCTCCTTGGCAGCCCTCTCTTTCTCTCCTTACGTGAATCATGAATTTAGAGAAAGTTTCAGATTTCTGATCAGTAATCTGGCGGCCAGAGAATAGAGGATATATATAGGCTACGACAGGGACCATGAGGAGAAATTAGGGTTAGGCCTCCTAACGGATCTGAATATCCCGTGTTCAGCCCGAACACACAATCCAGGCCTATTAACAATAGCTCGGTCCACTAATGAGCTATTGTTGCACTACCTCCCTAATCCCAAATTATGTTTTTGGGCTCCTTTTATTATATGCTCGTTTGGCTCCCCATGTTAAGATATCGTATGTCCGTCGATCAAATTAAGTTATTGACAACTATATTGATTCGACATCTTTTATCCTTAAGTAGTACCGCTCAACTTTATTTGTCATGTCGGATATAATCCACCTGCAGGGTTTACATGACAATTCTTATGAGCTCCTTAAGGGGACATCATCAACCCGATGTATCGGGACATAGATTTCATTTATAATCAACAGCCCATCATACATACAATTTTATTACCCAATTCATAAAGGTTGTTGATCTATAATGAATCTAACTCTTTTATGAGTCAAAGTAATGCACACTGCATATACATGTCCGTTATTATATCTGAATTAAGAGCACAGGCATCCATAATAACAGAGGTGTTTGTTCTCTTATGTAGTCAGTACAAAGAGAACAACCTCAAGTGGTCATGTTCAATACACATAAAGTGTACTAGTGTAAACCTATAGTCAAGATAGACTAATACCAGATTACACTACAACCTTTCCAATAGATTGTCCAAGTCCATCTAGGTTGTGAACTATTTATATACTCCATAGAGAACTGATAATATGATCTTCTGTGTGACACCACACACCATATTATCTACAATACAAAATATCAGACATTTGCATTAACAATTGTAACAAATACAATATGCAAACATTTGCCCATATGATTCTCATTCAAAATTTAAGGAAATAAGGTTACTACAAAAGTGATGCTTTTAGTATATAACCCTAACAATGCCAAATAACGGAGCCCGACGTCGCTGTTCTGTGCAGAAGACGAGGCTTTGTGTAACACTCAGTTTTCCAAATGAGGGTAATTTTGAACTTTTGAAATTATAATTATCATTTATTGATATTTATATCACATTATGATTTTTTGGTGATTTTTAATCAATTAAAAATTTGTTTTAAGTCATGACTTGTGATTTTGATGTGCTGCTAGTGAAACCCGAGAGACTGTCTGACCTAGAGCCTAACCTTGTGATTGAGATATTTATTTATCATTTTTAGCCTAAGGGTACTTTGGTCATTTTGACTTGTTGGAATTATTTGATTAATTATTGGAGTGGTGATTGTTATTTTTGACTTGACTAGTTGAGACTTTGTAGGCTAACCTAGATGTTGACTCTAGTTATGGTGACTTGGTTATCATGGTGTGACCCTAGTCTAACCTAAGTCAACCCAATTTTAGTTATTTAGAATCTAGTTTCAATATGAGGAATAATGAATAGGTGCAATGACTTATGACTTAGGAATTTAATTCCATGACTATTGCAACTTGGCCCATAGCCCATTAGTGAAAACCTAACCCTAATTCCTTCCTTTATGACCAGCCACTTAGGGTTTCCTCCCTATAAATATTCTCCTCATTTAGTTCTTGCCTCTTTTGTGTCATTCCAACTTTTAGAATGGAAAGGTAAAATCCCATCTTCCCTAATTCATATCAAATCCATTTTAATTCCTTTTTAATCCAAATCTTTTGCAATAGATTCTAATCATCCTCTATGTGATATTCATGGAGAGTGATTTTAGTTTATGAGCAATTTGGAGGATTTGGCTAGCAACGGGAATCAATCGATTTAGGGCTTTTCTTGGTCATTTGCACCTATAGGTAAAACCCTACAAATTACATTTTAAATCTGTTTTCTTTGCATGGTAGCCTAGATCTAGGTGTCCCCTAGCTGTCCCTCAAGTTTGGTAGAAAACCGTGTCCGTTTGGTGTCCGTATCGGACACGTGTCTATGTGTATGTGCAAGTGTTTGTTAAAATGCCACATAGAAATGAATTTTGTTAATTTTAAATTCTAATTGAACAGAAATGTAGATTATTTTTTGTATAACAATATTCGAGAGGACTGAGCACGATTTTGGTAGATTTTCGTATTCAAAATGGACACGCATCACGTGCACAAGGCACCGCACTGCGCCGTGCAGTCCCCTGTTGTTCGTGCTTGACACAGGACACGACACGACACTATATGGCACAAAATTTGGTAGACACGTGGGCCTAGTGTCTGACATCACCCCCATAAAATTTCATAAGTTTTCGATATCTGTGCACGAAGGAATCAATCGCGCACTGACATTGCGTTGTCTGTGCATGATTGAATTTTCGTCTCTGATATAGGGTTATAAGTTGGATACGACACAGATTTGATGCGGTGCAAGGTGATAAGACCCTAGACCTATCCTTAGCGAACCCTAGGACACGAGCACGAGCTCTCTAGTGTCGTGTGTCGTGTCCTGGGATACTTTGCACCTCTACACGAGGTCGTTTGTGCACGAGTGCACTGTGAGTGTGTTTAATTCATTTGGACACGTCGTGTCCACTTGTGTGGACACGAAATCACTTCTATTGACACACATTCATGTCTGTCACATGTGTGTGTCTCTATATATGTTCAGATTGTGAGGAGGTATCAGAATTATAAGTGTGGGCAATAGGCCATTTGGCCATTTCGTCTAGGAAAGTTTCAGTTAAGAGTGTATGTGGGTTTGGAGACACTTGAGAGTGTGGCTCATGGGGTGGTTTGTGAGTTCATGGGCTGCCTCTGGCAGTGGAGGCTAACTGGTGTGAAGAGTGAGCATGTATCAGTTATGATACATATGTATCAGAGGTTTGGATATGGATTAGTATTAGTCAAGGGGTGGCAATGTGAACTTTTGGCCATTTGGCCACTTGACCTTTACATGTGAGTTGATGTGTGTGTTAGATTTAGATATGTGTGGGTTGAGTGTCAATACTTGTACATATGTGAATGTGAACCAAGTCTTTTTGGAAGTGAGTGTGAGTAGTTTAATGTGTCATCTAGCTTCCTATCTTAGAGTGTTTCTGTGTATCAGAAATTATGAGTGTGTGTAGTATTCTCAGTAGCTTGGTTAGTGGGTAGGGATAAGGTTCTTCCTGTGATGAGTAACAAGAGTTCAGGATTTAGATGAGGACATATGTGAGTGTATGAGTGATGGGTGTGTGTCCATGTTGTATCAGTGGTGCTTGCTTAAGATACATGTGGGTTAGCAGTTAAAGAGAGCTTAGTGTGAGTTTGATAACTATATAGGTAGGTGGCAATGAAGGTAGATGTATAATTGTGCTAGGATGTGAGAGTATATTGAATGTTGTATGTATATGAGGGTTGTGTCATATAGGAAATGGAATATGGTACCAGCCCCCATTCATAGTATATTGTATCAGATTTTGATAAGGAGGGAGTCCCTGTCCAGGTATGGGTATGTATCATAGGCTTAGGAGTATCCAAGAGGTATATGGTAGTGGCTTGACCCCTCCAGTAGCAGGACAATGCCTAGGTTTGGCAGCAGCCTGCCTTGGCAAGGTTGCATTGCCTTGCCACTTGACCTGCTGTATATGCAGTAGCAGTGGGGATCCCTTCCCCCTGTTTGGGTGTATATGTGAGTGAGCCTATATATAGTGTTTAGTGTCTTGTGGTGGTATCCTAGAGAGCATCCTTCCTAATATTTGAGAGTCCTAGGCAGTAAATAAAGTTAGAGGAGAGGTCCAGTATAGCAAGGCAGTTAGTAGAGAGAGGCTTTGGCATGAACAATATGACAGGACAGTAGGCTATGTGTGGGAACTTAGCATTGGGTTTTAGCAACATTGGCTATGAGAGAGTATATATGGATACATGTATATGTGTGTTAGTTAGAGAGGATTTGTATAAGTAATGTTTGGGGTAGGTGCCCATATGTAAGCATATATATCCAAATTGCCACATGGGAATATCCAAGGATCCATATAGGTTTAGTATCTTAGGTGTGATGTCATGAATTGAGTATGAAGTAAATGTTTTATATATATAGGTGATGTATGGGTAGATAATAGGTAACGTAAAGTGGTAGGTAGGTAATAACTTGAGGGTATGTTTAGCTTGACCTGGGTTGACTTGGCTTGACCAAGAGTTGACTTTGACCTAGATTGACCTAGAAATCATGTAGATTGTATCGTAAACTTCATTTATCTTATTTTAAACACATTATAACCTGTATTGCTCTATTTAGCATATTATGACTCCGGTGCAGATATCTATTTTCATCAGTTGCACAGGGTATCAGGCGAGTACATTCTCTGATAGTTCTCTCATTTATTTGTCAATTACTGTACTTCAGTTCTAGTTAGTTTTATGTGATTCTCTGTTATAACACGTATGGATATTTTTGGATTCATGTATGCGACACACATACTATATTGTCTGGCCTCTATTACTGGAATCATTGCTGGTATCATCATGTTTGGCTGGACTCATCTCGATTCTCGTGTCGTATTCTGGATTCACTTGTACTTGCTGGGAGGGGAAATACTTGAGTAAGATATGTAAATATACCCCAAATCTGGAATCACCTGAATGCTGGAATCAAACTGGAATGATAGCCATCTCACACTCGGCCAGGTGTGTGATGTGCCGGATTACCTATAGCCGTTTACGTGTCGACCTCGGTATTTTAAAACACACTGTTAGAGTATAGGATGGACTCACCTTGGAATCATTGATCACTATGACTGGAATCGTCTCGTACTAGATTCATCTTGTATTAGATTCATCTTGTACTGGACTTACATTGGAGTTTATACTTGTCTACATTTACTGTCTGGACTTATACCATGTTACTCTAGTTCAGCTAGATTCTATTTTACAGTCTTTATTGCCATAATTTTTCTCTTGTTTTAGTTACCTTACTTTCTTTGTACTATATCTGTCTCTCTATACCATCATCTAAATATAAACTGTCATGTTCATCAATACAACTGTCTATAGCTGTTTTATAGTTCTCTGTCATTTACTTGGGTTTTCTAGATGAGATGTGCTCGTTCCTGTCCTGACTGGACCTGTTGAAAATTTTATAGATGATTGCCCTGAGGACACTTGCCCTACTTACTATAGACCAGAAGATAGTTTAGCTACCTTTGGCCTCGACACTCAGAGTGATCGGGAGACTAGCTAGTTGACTTGGTTTAGTTTCATGTTTTAGAACTTGAATTGTAAATAAGTTGAGATATGTTTTGTTTTGAGATTGTTTTGAGATTATTATTATTTAGTAGTTGGTTTGTTGTTATTATTTAGTCTTAGTTATAAACTTCTGTGTTATCATATCGTGCTTAGACTATGATTGAGATTTCATTATATCTATACTTGTCCTCTGTTCGGAGTTGAGATTGACAAGTACATTATATAATTACGTGAGTTGTTGATTAAATAGTAACCTAGGACATCGTTCTACCTCCGACACTGTAGCGTAGGCTGGGCGCTGTTACGTACTCGTACCCTCACAGTGGGTGCGGGTCGTGACACATTTTTAGTGGTGGCCCATACGGGTCGAGAGTCGCATTAGTGCGATATCGTGGTAGTACGGTGACTTAGTTGTACTGCTGCGAGCCTGCGATAGGATTGAGCGATAGGTTTCAACGGAGAGGTACTCAATCACAGTTAGGAAAAATTCTACTTCAATTCATGCCATCTATACATCTTGCTGATTTGTCTTCCTTGAAATTAACTTTCCTCCCTTGATTTATCGTTTCTATCTCAGTATTGATTTATTGTTTGATCTGTCTCCAGGATGGTCAAGACTAGATCTCATTGCTCCGGACCGAGGGATACTGCTGAGAGGTCTGCCACCTCTCGTCCTGTGCAGCCAGCCTCGATACCTTAGCACCAGTTATGCCAGCTCGGGTAGGTGCTTCAGCTACTTTCGGAGGAGATCCTCCACCAGTACATAGGCAGAGCTCGGTGATTCCAGAGATGCTCCAGTAGCAGCAGCCGTCTTCAGGATCCGTTGACGCAGTCCAGCTGTTCACTTTCTTCCAGCAGTTCATGGAGGCCCAGCAGCAGCGTCCGACGGTAGAGTTCAGTCGGGGCATCGATCTGGCCCTGACGGTAGTTGAGAGGGCAGCAGCTCAACCTTTGACATTTCAGCAGCCGCACCAGCCGAAGGAGAAGGGCATCCAAGACTTCTAGAAGATGCACCCGAGGAACTTCAGGGGTACAGAGGGCATCCTGTACGCAAATGAGTGGATTAAGCACATGAAGGAGATCTTCAGACTGGCAGAGATTCCGATAAGACAACAGATCGAGGTGACGGCCAGTATGATACAGGATTTGGCCCGCACATGGTACTAGACAGACCCAAGGGTTGGTACAGTTGGACAGACCTTGGCAGCCTTCAAGAAGCTGTTCAAGGAGAATTTTTTCCCAGACGCAGCGCTTGGGGTCGTCGAGACTCAGTTCGAGGCCTTAGTATAGGACAGTCAGTCTGTAGAGGAGTATGCTGGGGAGTTCTACCGTCTAGACAGGTTTGTCGAGGGGTTATCCGAGATTGATCAACTGGGGGCTAGCTTGAGGACAGCGACGTCTGAACAGGAGGACTGTTTGGCTCAGGCTGCCATGACCGCCACAACTTTCGACCACTTGAAAGAACAGCTGGTAAAGTTAGAGGGAGAGCACATGAATCTAATCCCCTTCTAGGATGAAGATGCTCGTCAAGAAGAGGTGCACCGCCGTGCTACCGCGAAGTCCGAAGCCGAAATTGCGGCTCTAAAGGATAATATCAATCGATTGTGTATCCCTTAGATTTTTGTTTGTAACTGTTTCTTTTAGCCGTCGAGACTCTTGTATCTTTTTCTCCGTTTTCTGACAGACGTTTTAATAAAGAATCCGTTGGCTTTCAAAATTCATGGATGAAGTTTTGTGAAATATCAGAACTAGAGGTAATGTGGACATAGTAAGGATATTTCTGGTGGATATTCCGCTGGAGAATTTGATGTGGACCTATTATCCGTTTTATATTCAGGGTTCTTGAATATAGATAATAAGTTGAAAGAAGCTTATAATAGAGGTAATATGGACGTAATAGCATAGGATGTTCTATATCTGACCAGAAGTAATATGGACGTAGAATGATATATAATATTAGGTAGGAGTGGATAATTCAGAGGTAATATAGACGTGATTATCCTTGATGAATGCTTTGCTCAGAGGTAATATGGACGTGGCAAAACGTTTCTTAATCATCCCACTGGGGAAATAATTATCGAAAAACAATTCAGAGGTAATAATAATGTGACTTGTTTTCGTCAGACCGAGCTTGGGCAGAGTCAAAAACGGAAATGTTTCCACTGGGAAAATATTTTAGAGGATCTATTATCCATGGCGTATTCAAGACTCTTGAAATACGGATAATAGTTAGATGATTTTTCGAATCACATAAACATTACACTATATATTTACATGATTAAAACAGGGTATATGTGAACGCTGTTACACATAATATTTCTTCAGGAACTTGCCGTTGATAGGCATCATGAGCAAGTCACCATCAGGCTTGGTTAGTCGATATGCACCGTTAGAATACACTGATCCTATAACGAAAGGGCCTTCCCATTTAGGCTGGAATTTTCCTTTTATCTTGTGCGTCATGACAATTGGTCTTCTCACTGCTAAGACTAGATCACCAACTTGGAAGATTCTTTCCTTCACCTTTTTATTGAAGGCCCTGGAAAGGCGTGCTTGGTATAGCTCAATACGCTACTGAGCTAATAAGTATTTTTCGTCTAGTGATTCGAGCTCCTGTAGTCGCAGACAGTAACTTTCTTCGGTAGTCAACTCACTGGCTAAGGCTACTCGAAGAGAGGGGATCTGGATTTCTAGGGGAAGAACTGCTTTGCTTCCATAAACCAGAGAGAATGGCGTACTGCCTGTTGGAGTCCGGACCGTTGTACAATGGGCCCAGAGACATTCGTCGAGCTTCTCATTCCAATCGTGCTTGTTTGAAGACACAAACTTCTTGAGAAGTTTAATGATGGTTTTATTGAAGGCTTCTGCTAACCCATTAGCCGATGGATTGTAGGCAGTAGAGGCTACATTCTGGATTCAATTCTTATCGCAGAAATAATAGAATGCATGGCTCGCGAATTATAGACCATTATCATGGATGATCCTGCGAGGTAGGCCGAAGCGATAGATAACGTAATGTTTGATGAAACTGATCATGTTCGACGTCTTTACTTCGGTGAGCGGTATAGCTTCCACCCATTTGGAGAAGTAATCGATTATAGCTAGGATGAACCGATGTCCTCTGGAAGATGGCGAGCTGATTGGGCCTATGACGTCCATACCCCAGGCTTCAAAAGGCCAAGATGCTGTCGTCGGGTGTAGAAACTCCGAAAGTTGATGAATGAAGTCGACGTGGAACTGACAAGCCCTACACTTCTTTGCATATTCAGCAGCATCTGCTATCATCGTGGGCAAATAATAACCCATTCGTCTGAGGCAGTCTTGTAATTTGGGGCCTGGTTGATGTGCACCACAAACTCCGTCGTGAGCCTCCCGGAGTGCATGTTTGGCTTCTGTGTCTGATAAATATCGTAACAGTAGCCCGTTATAAGAGCGTCGGTACAACATTTTGGTAGCTGTATCATAGTAAAATCTGAGGGATCGCCTTTGGACAGATACTTTTTCTTTTAGGTCCTCAGGGAGGATTCCATAGACAGCGTAGTCTATGAAAGGAAATCTCCAGTCTTTAATGTTGACGTTTGTTTCCATTGTGTAACTGTGATGAATATACAAGGCATCTTTCGTACAGAATAGTTCTCGACTAGACACTGCGATCGACTACTGAGTATTGGTAGGAACGGTCAGGGAAGCAGCGAGACCGGCTAAAGCATCTGCTTCTATATTCTGTAGTCGAGGCCCATGCTCGATGAAGAATCCAGAAAAAGTAGAAGCCAATTCGATTGTCGCTTTGTGATATGGGATGAGATCTTCGTGATGAACTTCATAATTCCCTCGGACCTGACTAACTATTAGCTTAGAATTGCTGTAAGCTTCTAGATAGTCAACTCCCAGTTGTTTTGCCAGTTGTAGGCCGATCAATAGGGCATTATATTTGGCCACGTTATTGGTGCCGGGTACCACGAGAGAATATGCACGATGTATAACCAGATGGTCGGGTGACACAAGCACGATGCCTACTTCGGCCACGATATTTCCTTTAGGTCCTGTTCTTGATGCACCATCAAAAATAGAAATTTCCTCAGTTGCGGTGTTAGACTCCACTAGTTCATCGGAGATTTCATCGGAGAGTTTGAAAGATTCTGGCACTGGATGAGCTGCTAGAAAATCAGCCAACGCTTGGCCTTTTACTGCCTTCTAAGGAACGAACAACATATCGTATAGAGTCAACAACATTGTCCATGTATCTAAACGAGAATTAAGAGAACCTGGTTTAGTCATGAGTATTCTAAGAGGATTGACTTTAGATATGATGTAGATAGTCTGCCCGGACATATAGTGGCGTGACTTCTGGATAGCAAATACCAGTGTAAGATATTCCTTTTCCACATGTGTGTATCTGTGCTCGGCACCCACCATCGTGCGGCTGAGGTAGTAGATTGCCTATTCATGGCCGCCTTCATTCTTCTGAGCTAATAGGGCACCACGGGAATGGTCAATAGCGCGGACATATAGTAAGAAGGGCTTCTCCGTTATTGGAGCTACCAATACTGGGGGGCTTGTGAGATACTTTTTGATATCGTCAAATGCGCGTTGACATTGTTCAGTCCAGACAAAAGATATGCCTTTCTTTATGAGCTGAGTAAATGGTTGACACCTTCCAGAAAGGTTCGAAATGAATCGTCTGATGTAGGCTAGCCTTCCTTGAAGTCCGCATAGCTTTTTGAGATTTCTTGGGAGTTGCATATCGAGGATAGCTTTCACTTTCTTCGGGTCAAGATATATACCCTTTGAAGTGATAACAAACCCAAGGAACTTGTCGCTGGAGACTCCCAAAAAAGACTTGGTTGGATTCATCTTGAGTTGGTGTGCACGCATTAGTTCGAACACCGTTCTCAAGTCTTGGAGGTGGTTGCCCTTGAGACGACTTTTAACTGCGATATCGTCTATGTACCATTCTACTATTTTGCACAAATGATCGCAAAAAATTATGTTCATAGCTCGCTGGTATGTTGCCTCTGTATTTTTTAATCCGTAGGGCATCACCGTATAACAATATACCCCCAACGGTGTTTGAAAAGATGTGTGCTTCTCATCATCGGAGAACATCTTGATCTGGTTGTAGCCTGAGAACCCATCCATGAAGTACATCCGATCGAAGCTGCTAGTATTGTCGATCATTACGTCAGTGATCGGTAGAGGGAACTCATCTTTTGGGCATGCAGATTTCAAATCACGGTAATCGATACAGACTCGAACTTTACCGTTCTTTTTTATGACTGGAACAATGTTAGCGACCCGGTCAGGGTGTTGTTCTTCGCGAATGAATCCATTTGCAATAAGCTTCTTGACTTTAATCTCGATGGCCTCCATGGTATCTGGTCGGAATCGTCGTTGCTGCTGCTTCACTGGCTTAACTTTAGACGAAATATTTAGGCAGTGCATAGCAACTTTAGGGTCCAAGCCTGGCATGTCTTCATAGCTCCATGCAAAGACGTTAATGTATTCTCTTATAAGCTGTATAAGAGATTGTCGTTCATCACCAGACTGACTTTTGCCGATGAAGATTGGTTTAAGAGATGATTCATCTCCTAAATTGACTCGGACGACTTCATCTTCAGTAGGTGGTTCACGTTGCTCGAAATATAACTCCTATATAGCATCTATCTTTTGAGCCCATTGTTCAAGCTCGATCGATTGGACATCGTCTATAATTTGGACAACTGACACCATATTGACGGACAAAGTTGCTTTGAACATGTCTCCAATGCTAGAGTCTGAATCCCAGAGGTAGGAATCAGAAGAATGAGAACAACGATATGCTTCGATGTTTGATCTTTCTGGAGTTGTTGGAGGAGTGACATAACCCAAACCAATATCGTTTTGTTGATAATAGTTCTCGTGTTTGCCGGGAGGAGCAAAGTGACATATTGGCAACCGTCGCCCCCGACCGTAATTTAGCCCCTTGTTGCTTTTTATATCATATCCCATGTTCTGGATGATATTTTTGGCCTGCCAACTATATCAGAAAAGTTGCATTTTACCAGAATCATAGTCAACTTCGGTGTTGTGATTAGGAGAAGTAGAGTCCAGAACGAACTTTCTTTCACCAATTATTCGACCGAAGATGATTAGTTCTTCACCCTTCTTTCTACCTGGAGTAATGAAGTAGTAGATATCTTCTGGCCAGACTTTTTCTCGTAGATGAGACGTCGTGACCGGCATGCAGAGGTGTGATCCTATGTCGTGCTCTAGAGCGTATATGGTATCTATATACTGGTTTACAGATTGGTAGACATCGGAGTAATTCAAAAATAAACCTTTGCTTAGAAAATACGCAAGTTCTTCTTCAGGGATAACATCATCCACTGAAGGTACATTATTATGAGTATTGATATACTCATTGAGAGGATCATTGTTTGGAACAGGAGCCACAGACTTGGCCAAGTTCGCCACATAGGGTAACTCTTCAGGATTGGGAGGACGGACTTCAGCAGGTTCCACCCGAGGTGTCTTACGGAGAGTGATGGTCAATGGTTTGACCTTATCAGGGTTCTTCATTTTAACCCAGATTGTGAGAGGCTTTTGAGTACTTTTTGGAGTAGTACGCCCTTTGACTCGAATAATCAGGGGACCATCACTGGAGGATGAACTCACTTCATCTTCATCGTCAGCTTCATTGCCATCGTCCTTGGAGGGCTGAGGTTGGTAAAGTACCGAATTTCCATAGTAGGCTTCGATGCCCTTAAAAGGATCGACATTGGCAAACTCTGTCTTCTCGAAGCCATCGCTGTTGACGTACTTGAAGCACTGGTGAAGTGTGGAAGGAACGCTCATGTTCTCGTGTATCCACGGATGTCCCAACAAGACGTTGTAGGATATATTGGCGTCGATTACATAACAATAAACCTCTGTTCGGAGGTCACCAATTTGGCACTTGAGATGGATCTTGCCCAGCGGGTGGCTTCTCCCAGCATTGAAAGCCAAGATAGTTGTATTGGTTGTAGATAGCTTATGCAGAGGGATTCCCAGAGTTTGGAGTAAAGTTCTAGGAATGATACTGAGGGAGGAACATAGATCGATGTGCATCCGATCCACCTTAATCGCCCCGATATACCCTGTATAGTACAGAGGTCTATCATGACGATTATTTTTTAGTAGCATGTCCTCTTGTGAAAAGGTGATGTTGGACACCACTTCCATAGTACTGTGGCAGTGGGGACAGGAGACAGGATCTTCAGTGGGGGCTTTGACTTCAGCGAGATAAGAGTCAACATGTAGTAATGCCTCACTTAAGGCCTTCCGTTTTTCTTTAGAGAGTCACAATAGAACGAACAAAGACAACCTGGTAGGTGTATTGGCCACCTGTTCCAGTATGTCAAAGTTGTAAGGCCGATCTATGCCTTCAGGAGGTGGTGCCTTCAGAGACATGTCAAATCGTGTCTCCTTCTGCTTGGCTTTGTCGGTAGTTGAGGGCTTAGATGGACCAACTTCTGAACTTATGAGGGCAGCAGGAGCTTGAGAAGGTACTGCTTCTTCTTGCGTAGGATCATAAGTCCATAGGTAATCCTTCCCAGATCGCATCTCGCTAGATAGAACTTCGTAAATGGGGGAAGACACCATATGCCATGATTTGTATTTCTTGCCCCTCTTTACTTTGGGAGATACCACCCCCTGTGCCAATTTTTTGCACAAGGTCTGGATGGACCCACATGATCTCACCTCGTTCAGTCGTGAGTGGCACAAAAGATGAGTTGCGTGCTGGCAGCAGGTTGACGACTTCCATTATTGCCTTGGAGATTGGGACTACGCCGTTTGGGACTTCTGTGGGAGGAAAGTCACCAAATTGAAGAGAGATTATGTTAGAAGATACGATCTTGTCTTCAGCTTTGCGGTTGATCACTTGGTTGTCGATAAGCTGTTGTATCTTCTTCTTCAGGACGATGCAATCCTTGGTAGAGTAGTACGCGTACTGATGATAAAGATAGTACTTGGGATCGTTGAGTTGGTTCGCCTCCGCAGGACGTCGTAGTGGAGGCAATGTCAGTTTATTACCCTTCGTTAATGTGTGAAAAATGGTAATAACATCATCCTCGTCAAAGGAGAAAGTCTCCTTAGGTTTGTCAGGAGCGCCCTGAGAATTAGAAGTTCCCTTGGAAGTGTCGACCTTCAGGACTTCTTTCCTTTTACCCCCACGGATAGGGATAGTTTAAGGGTGCTTGCCTTTGTCTTCAGATTTGGGTGTTCTCAACCCCAGCAATTCCAGATTAGGGACGTCATTTTCAGCAACATCAGCGGCCCCAATGAAAGCGGGCCATGTATCATACTCATGTATACCCAGACAGAACTTTACTGTAGGAAGGAAGTTATGTCGACAAGTATTCATAAGTTTTGAGTCTGGTATACCGAAGGGCATCTTCAATACTAGTCGCCTGAAGCATTCAATGAAAGCAATGACAGACTCAGTCCTTCTTTTCTTGGTCTCGATGAGGGTGGACATACTAACATACAAGCCACTCTCATAAAACATGTTAAGGAATAACCTCTCCAAGTCTTCAAAGGAATTGATACAATCGTCATACAGACTACAAAAACATTCAAAAGCTACCCCCTACAAGGTGCTAATAAACAGCTTTTACAAGAACGAATCGTCCCTGGGTAAGTGTAGAGTCTGCGTGTTGAAGTATATCATGTGTTGGAGAGGAGAAGTCATCCCGTCAAATGAATTTAGCGTCAGTGGCTTGTAGTTAGGAGGGCAAGTAGCTTTCTCCCATTCAGCAGGGTAAGGTTGAGATATCCCCATCTTCTGAAGCTCATCTTTGTATGAGATGGTATCGAGACGAGCAACAAGAGAATCAATTGCGTCCTGTTGATTGAGCAGGTGTTAAAAAATGGCTGTTGTACGGTTGTCAGGCGTCGTTGGTGAAGGACCACCTCCAGCATTTGCAAGATTTGGAGGAGGCGCAACGAAATGATACTCCTTCTGTAGTGAAGGAGGGTTGTTGCTATGAGCCGGACTAATGTGTGCCAAGACATATTGTTGAGGTGGAGGAACAGCCCTAGCAGCTTGGACCGCCATGATACTGGTAAGCATATCAGTGATCTTGGTAAATGATGTTTCAAGACCCTCTAGCCGTTTGTTGGTCTGATCACTAGCTTCTTCAGGTCTCCCTCCATCTGCCATGTATGTAGATAACATGCAAGGACGAACAGAGGAAACAGTACAACTGGTGCTGATATTGTCTGTCTCTGAGTTGAAAAGTCCCTCGTCTTTAGGTAGGGGAGATAGATAGTCACCGTCAGACTCGGAGAGATCATCGTCATCAGGAAGGCTACCCCCGGTGTGAAGGTCATCTGCTTCAGACTCTGAGGGAATACTACCCCGAGCTGAAGGATCATCACCTCCAGCTTGGGAGTCCTCGTCGTCTATACGGATTCTCGTCCTTGACCGAGTACCCATATAGACTCCTTCAGATGTGGCAGCTTGCGGGCTATCTGTTGGAAGACTTCTTCTTCTTCCGTTTGCGGAACTGAAAGAGAAAGTTGGGTTCGTGGTCCACCTTCTTTGATTGGGTCTTCCATAGGAGAACCCCATGAAGCCATGTTGGATGAAACACACAGTAGCTTTTCATCATCAGAGCGATGCAGTCGTCGAAACACGGACTGCCTCTGAGGCACTCTCGTTGCTTTGGAGCAGCAATAGTTGATGACAATACTGGTGCATGGATGTACGCCATGAATTACCGTATCCTCCTTCGTTTTACGCTTATGATTTATCATGTCGCGTAAGTCAGCAGAAAGAAGTTTTGCCTTAAAACCCATGTCACATGCATCGCCGAGCTTTGCATATGGGTTTGTAAGGAGAGTTGGTGCATCCGGACCTAGTTCACGTAAAGGGGCATATCTTTTTGCTGTGGGCGCATAAACCCTAGAGTCTGCCTTTGGGCGCATGCTTTCCAGAAGTCTTGGCAGCATGCCTAAGCTTCCTCGATGTGGGCGCATAGTATGGGTCAGTAGAGCTTGGGCGCATAGCCTTGGGCGCATGACCCTGGATGCATAATCTGTCGAAGACAGACGTCTTCTGGCCAGAGTTATAAGCCCACACACCCTCTTGGGCACATAGCTTTGGGCGTGTGCTTGGTGAAGCGGTACTATTTTCTTTCAGTTTTGTCTCCTTCGTTCGTGAGCCTCGCTGAGTTTGCCCAGAGTGTCGAACACTTCGATTCTTGGCATCATAGTGTTTTCCTTTGCCAAGTTGCGAGCGTTGAACACTCTGTTGTTGGTTGCACAAAAGAGAAGTCGCTGGGCTAGTAGAGCCCGGAACGGTATGAGCCTTCTTTATTTGTGGAGCTTCTGTGCAGAGCCATCCGCCCACAGAGGAGCTCTATGCGCCCACGTGGCAGAGTCCTTCGGTTGCATATCTTCTATGACACCAGCAGGATATGCATCATGAGCTTTCGAAAGCCAAGCCTTGCGAGACTTGTTTGGCTTAACTGATTTTGAGGGAGTAGAGCCGTCCCTCGAGAGCATCTCTTCGAACGCCTGCTGATCGAACTTCACGATCAACATATTCTGTGTGCTCCCCACTTTGTCGGTATCGGTTTGCGTCACCACCTTCTCGTCAGAGGAAAATGTAGTCCCCAGCAGAGTCGCCATTTTTGTGGACCCACACAAAAAAAAGAAAAAATACTGTCTTTTCTTATTGGCGCAAGGTACCACAAATCGAGTACGCCTGAGAGATCCTATGCTGAGGATCCCCGAATACAAAAAGAATTCTGGAAAATGGGATGATAGAGATCGAGCGGCAGTTGCTCCTTTACTCCGTTGACACTCCGATTACAAAAGTGGGAGAAAACCTAAGAAAATTGCTAACTCTCGGCTCACTGGCAAAAAATACAGCAATTTGGCTCTTGAAAATGCTTTCTGTTCTGTCTTTTAAAGAGGTATGAGACCCCTTTTTATAGTCGATTTTGGGCTGGAATGATGTTATACGCCCACATGAGAAAATATACTGATTTTTATGTGGGCGCATAGTCCTGCTTTGGGCGCATAGAGTGTAGGCGCATGCAGACTGCGTAATCGTGGGTTGATCATGGGGTTGACATGGTCGCATGCTCCGGTGTACGACTGCTTGTAGAGACTGACGTGGCCGTATGCTTCGGTGCACGAATGATCGTGGGTTTGACCGAGTCGGGGGCTGTCCTGACTTGGGCGCATAGCCTGAAGTAGGGCTATGTGCCCCTTCTGGAGGAGTCTAGAGTGGGCGCATGGACGCATAGCATGCTCTGGTGACTTGGGCGCATAACATGCTCTGGTGACTTGGGCGCATATGACTTCTCTGGCTTGGGCGCATATGACTTCTCTGGCTTGGGCGCATGGTTGTCAATACTGCTAAATTTTTATGCTTCTACACACACACATGCCCACTAGACAGTGTACACTCTTCCATCTTTCACTGTTCACTTATCAGTGAACAATAGCCTCCTAATTCCTCACTCACACACACAAACTCAAACACTTAACATACTATATATATATATATATATATATATATATATATATATATATATATATATATATATAATATAAGAAAATCATTAGAAAGACATTTATATAGCCTAGCTAAGGCTAGCCTACCTATACACATGCACAAACATGAAAACAAAGCCCCAAATAGCCTATGAGATATTTCTACAAACACTTGGTGTGTCACTCTCGGATTTCTTCCAAGAGTGGCACAAAACCTACCCAAACTATCAAATGAGGACTCAATAGGGCCTCTAAACAATTCCTAAGGGTCATCCCTACACATGGGTGAGTTCCTATGGGTTCCATATCAAAGTATAGATGGAAATGACTAGTTTAGAGAGAGTTATACCTATTGGGGGTTGTTTTCCAATGAACAATCCAATGGACACGAATCCAACACAAAAATCCTTAGCAAATGGACTCTCCTCCTTGCTCCAAGCTCCACAATCCTTGTAGACTCCTTCTTCTTGAGAGAAGTAAGGAATGGTGGAGAAAAGTGTGAGATTGGGAGAGAAATCAATGGTAGAAACTCTCTTTTTGGAAGGAGCTCTTAAAAATGAAGGTGGAGGCTAAAAATCAATGAAGTGTAATGAAGAAGAGCCCTCTCTCTTTTGGCCTGCCATATGTAGCTATGTTAGGACAAATTTGAAATGTCTAATGAGCCCTCTAAGTTGTCATTTGGCTAAACAATTTAAATGTAAGGGTTTGGGGTCAATTTGGACAAAGTCCTAATCTCTTAATGAACTAAATGGTCATGACTAGTTAGTCTAATTGTACTAGCCTAATGGGTTGGTTTGTGGGCCATGTCTTGCTAATACTTGGGCTCCAGATTAGTGTCTAAGCTAACCGAGTCACTAAAATAAGTAAAAAACTAGACTAGCCTCTAACATGACTAACTAATCCCCAATAATCTAAATAGATACACACAATATTCATTATTAATATTCACTATATATATATATATATAAAATATATAAATATATATATATATATATATATATATATATATATATATATAAAATATATATATATATATAATATAAAATGACAAATTTACCCAAAATTTAAAAACTAGTAGTGACAGTATGGTAGGAAGTGTCGGTCTCCTGTTTGTTAGAGTGACGTTGGAGAGCGACAGATTTTAGAACCAGAGTTGGTGGTTAGCACAGTAGAGAAGGTGAAGAGGACTCAGGGCTAACTGCGAGCAGCACAGGATAGGCAGAAGCAATGTACAGATCTTGATCGTCATCCTTTGGAGTTTAAGGAAGGCGATCATGTTTTCTTGAAGATATCACCCACTAGAGGCACGATTCGTGTTGGAGGTCGTGGCAAACCCGAGATATATTAGTCCATTCGACATCTTGGAGCGAGTAGGTGAAGTTGCCTACAGACTAGCACTACCACCATCACTAGAAGGGGTACATGATGTCTTTCATATATCACAGCTGAAAAGATATGTTACAGATAGCAGTCATGTCTTTGATCACTCAGAGATCTCAGTTGGCCCTAGCTTATCGTACCATGAGTAGCCGGCAGAGATCCTTGATCACAGAGTGAAAGTATTGTGCAACCAGTCTATACCTCTGGTTCATGTGTCATGGAAGCACCACTCTCCAGGTGAATCTACTTGGGAGCGTGAGGATGGCATACGTAACCGTTTTCTTTATCTATTCGAGAATCAAGGTATAATTTTTCCAATAAATTGCTTTTACTACCGCATAGCATTAAATGAATTCCGTAGTTAGTGCGTTGATTCTTAAATTTCGAGGACAAAACTTTTTTAAGTTAGGTAGAATGTAAACCCCTGTATTTTAAAAAAATTATATTGTATAAAAACCATATTTTATTTATTTTAAGGTTTTTCTATTTATTAATATAATTATTTTGATTTAGTCGTCATAGAGGTCAATGGTTACATTATGTACATTTATGACGAAATGTACGTCATAACGTTAGAAATTTTACAAAAATATTTTTAGAAATTTTTAGGACTTTTTTAGAATTTATTTGGAATTTTTTTAGTATGTTTTAATATATATATATATATATATATATATATATATATATATATATATATATAGACTTTCTCGCGAGTTATCACTTTCTCGCGAGAAATTGAGTAACTCGCGAGATGCACTTCTCCAAAGGAACCGACCCCCCCCCCCCCCCCCCCCCCCCCCCCCCCCCCGCGTGAATGAACGCAACCCCCCATCGCTCCTTTTTAAAACATATTTCTTCCAGCCCTCGACCATTCGACAGAGCCCAACCACCCCAGA
>JANAVB010016400.1:5309964-5519964 GCA_029216955.1 Iris pallida | reverse complement strand
CACTCCTCCGGTGCGGAAGCTGGGATGCCGTCCTCTGCCGATCCCCCACCCCTCCACTGCTCGGCCATCATTCCTCCTCGCCCGTCCTTCCCTCTCACCGGTAGATTTTGGCAGGCTCATAATGCGGGTTTCCTTGATCGCGACAATCCTCTATGCGCTCTGGCGGAGTGTGAAGACTCTGACACTTCTCCTTCGGCAGTCGAAGTCCTTTATTCGAGCTCGGATAGGGCTCTAGAACCGGTCAACACCAGCCCCAAAAACAATACTCTAAAGAATAAGAAGAAATCCAAGAAAAAAAGACAGCTTACGGCGATGACCACGAGATCCGCCGCAAAGCTGCAAAATACCCCCACCTTCTCCCTTAATGCCTAACATTCTTTCTTGGAACATTCGAGGCATAGGGAATAAACAGACTATGAATCGGATCATCAGCCTCACCAAATCCAATCGGATTGATTTACTTGTCATTATTGAACCTAAAATACCCCACAAAAGAATAAAAGAAATCCAACTCAAGCTGGGATTCCCTTCCGCGATCTCCGGATGGCATGACATTTGGATCTTCTTCGCAGTTGACTTCCGTTTCGGCATTATTAACGACTCCCCTCAGGCCCTCTCCTATTGGGTAGAGCATCCCGCCTTCAAGTCCCGCATCCTTCTTTCGACCATCCACGGTAGCTGCATCATCCCGGAGCGTAGATTTCTTTGGGAGCTTCTGTCGGGGCCCTCCCTTCCCTACGACGATATGCCGTGGCTTTGCATCGGGGATTTTAACACAATATCATACAGAGAGGAAAAATCTGGAGGTCGTGACCCCCCTCATTCGACCATGGAGGACTTCAATAACTTCGCCTTTACCGTGCACCTTTCCGCTATCCCCTTCCACGGCAACCAGTTCACTTGGTACAACATGCAAGAAGGATCTCGTAGGCAGTACTCCCGCCTTGACCGTGCCATGGTTAATGACTGTTGGTCGAATTTGGGATTGATCAGTAATCTTTCGTACCTGAACTCCACCGAATCTGACCATTCCCCCCTTTTTCTCGAGATCAACAACAACCATAACCGCATCAAAAAATCCTTTCGCTTCCTTGACTTTTGGCGCCACCACCCCCAGTTCATGCACATCGTGGAAGAGGCTTGGACATCTGTCACTCATCTGGATCCTCTAGTCAGAATAGCTACCAAACTCAAAGCTACTAGAAAAGCCCTTACGGCCTGGAGCAAAATTGCGTTCGGAGACATTTTTTATGCTATTAAGGATGCTGAAGACGATGTCACCCGTGCGGAGATCGATTTCGCTGTCGTCAGTTCCCAGGAGAATCGTGCCTCTCTTAACCTCGCCAAGGCCATCCTTAAATCTAGAATCAGGATTGAAATGGAATTCTGGAGACAAAAGGCTAGATTAACCTGGGATATGGAAGGGGACCAGAACTCTGGCTTCTTTCACAAGTGCGTCAAAGGTCGAAGAAGCTCTCTTAAGATCCATCACATCTGCGACGAGAATGGCCAACTGCTGGACGATCAGGAGAACATTCAGATGGCAGCCACGAACTACTGCTCCAACATGTTTGCTAAAGAGGCCGTGGTTAAAGATGACGGATTTCTGTCCGAGATCTCCTTCCTAATTTTCGACAGGGATAACGAGATCCTCAGCGCTCCCCCTCTGTCGACGAGGTTAAGACCGCTGTGTGGTCCATTAATGCTAACAGCGCCCCGGGTCCGGACGGGTTCAACGGGGGTATTTTTCTGAACATGCTGGGACATCATTCAGTCCGACCTCTGGAATGCCACAACAGCATTTTTTCAAGGAGCCACGTATCCGAAATCTATATCCTCTGCCCACATCATCCTCATACCCAAGAAAGACAACCCGGAGACCTTTAAAGACTTCAGACCGATCAGCCTCTGCACTTTCACCAACAAAATTATTTCTAAAATCATCGCCTCCAGAATGTCGGACCTCCTCTCCAGAATCATCTCCGAAGAACAAAACGGTTTCGTCAAAGGTCGTAATATCACCGATAATATCCTCCTGGCACAAGAAATGATCACTTGTATGAAATTCCCGTCCAGGAGGGAACGTCGCCATCAAACTGGACATGGAAAAAGCATACGACCGTCTTGACTGGCAGTTCATGATCTGGGTGTTCAGAGCCTTTGGTTTTTTGGAACCTGTGATCGACATCATCTTTAGATCCATCAACAACTCCTGGTTTTCCATCGTCATCAACGGCCAAGCTCAGGGTTTCTTCAAAGCTACTCGCAGAGTCAGACAGGGAGACCCCCTCTCCTCCACCATTTTCATCGTCACGGCCGAAGCTCTGAGCAGAAACCTCAAAATCATGCCGCGATCTCCTGGATTCCAGCACTTTTACACAACGACAGGTTGCCCTCTCATAACTCATCTTGCGTACGCGGACGACATCCTTATTTTCTCCGCTGGCGCGATTGGAGCCATTAAGGTGGTTATTAGAACTCTTGCTAAATACACTAGATGCTCCGGCCAGAAAATTAACAAAAGCAAGAGCGTGATCTACACTCATCACAAAGCCGATAGAACTCACTCGGCTGTGCTGTCCACCATGACCTCCTTCTCCACAGCTTACCCCCCTTTCCTTTACTTAGGCTACCCCTTGGTGTACGGCAGAGCGAACTCTGAAATTTTCGACCACATGGTGGGCAAGATTCGCCAGAAAATTATGGGCTGGCACAACGCAACCCTTTCCCCCGGGGGGAAGTTAATTCTCATAAAGCACGTCCTATCCTCCACCCCCCTATACACCCTATCTATGTGCTCGCCCCCCATCAAAGTGCTCCATTCTATTGAATCCATCCTCGCCAATTTCTTTTGGGGTCATCTCGAGGGAAAGGACAAGCACCACTGGGCCAGTTGGGCTACCATGGCCAAATCCACTAAAGAGGGTGGTCTGGGATTCTGCAGACTTGCCCACATGGTCGACGCCCACTCTGCAAAATTGTGGTGGAAACTCCGCTCCGAAAACTCGATCTGGACCAGGTTTATGAGAGCGAGATACTCCAGATTCTGTCACTTGACAGAGGCGTCTGCCAACAACAGATCCTCTGCGTCATGGCGGCACATAATCCGCGGCTGAAGCCTTGTAGGACTGCACTTGCGTTTGACATTGGGTAATGGTCATTCGCAGGCATACAAGGAACGCTGGTTGGGGGACGACATCCTCAGGCCCAACGCTATTACTCCGCCGCTGTGCGAGATCCAAGATTTATGGGATGATGACGCGTCAGGATGGAATTGGGATAGAGTTCGAGATTGGCTTGGCCCAGCGGCCATGGCGAGCCTGGGTGCTTCTCATCTGTCGATCAATGATGCGCATGACGTGCTCAGATGGTCCCCCAACCCGGGTGGCCTCTTCACCCTGGCTTCAGCCAGAGCTATTATCAGAGACACCCAGGTAACGACCCCCCTTCCGCCAAGTTTTGGCACACATGTATTCCCGTAAAATGGTCCATTCTCATCTGGCATGCCGTACGACGGAAACTACCCACGGACGATGCCGTCAAATCCTTCGGCTTTAGTCTGGCGTCCAGATGCCACTGCTGTGTAGATCACCAACCAAAATCCGCTGATCACGTTCTTCTTTCTGGTGAATCTGCCTCCCATATTTGGACGCATCTTCACTACAGGTGTAAGATTGTTCCCACGACCGGGGGCATCAACGATCTGCTGGCCAGCTGGAACGCGTCTCACGGGCCAGTTGGGCTACCATGGCCAAATCTACTGAAGAGGGTGGTCTGGGATTCTGCAGACTTGCCCACATGGTCGACGCCCACTCTGCAAAATTGTGGTAGAAATTCTGCTCCGAAAACTCGATCTGGACCAGGTTTATGAGAGCGAGATACTCCAGATTCTGTCACTTGACAGAGGCGTCTGCCAACAACAGATCCTCTGCGTCATGGTGGTACATAATCCGCGACCGAAGCCTTGCAGAACCGTACTTGCGTTTGACATTGGGCAATGGTCATTCGCAGGCATGCAAGAAACGCTGGTTGGGGGACGACATCCTCAGGCCCAACGCTATTACTCCGCCGCTGTGCGAGATCCAAGATTTATGGGATGATGACGCGTCAGGGTAGAATTAGGATAGAGTTCGAGATTGGCTTGGCCCAGCGGCCATGGCGAGCCTGGGTGCTTCTCATCTGTCGATCAATGACGCGCATGACGTGCTCAGATGGTCCCCCAACCCGGGTGGCCTCTTCACCCTGGTTTCGGCCAGAGCCATCATTAGAGACACCCAGGTAACGACCCCCCTTCCGCCAAGTTTTGGCACACATGTATTTCCGTTAAAATGGTCCATTCTTATCTGGCGTGTCGTACGACGGAAACTACCTACGGACGATGCCGTCAAATCCTTCGGCTTTAGTCTGGCGTCTAGATGCCACTGCTGTGTAGATCACCAACCGGAATCCGCCGATCACGTTCTTCTTTCTGGTGAATTTGCCTCCCATATTTGGACGCATCTTCACTACAGGTGTAAGATTGTTCCCACGACCGGGGGCATCAACGATCTGCTGGCCAGCTGGAACGCGTCTCACGGGCATCAGATCGTCGCTGCCGCCGCATTTTGGGTATTATAGAAAAACAGAAACAAATACAGATTCGAGGGCCGTCAATTCCTGTCTCCTCAATTGTACAGAGAGGTTGTTCGACAAATCCACAAAAGAAAGAGGTGTTGCACTCACACCTCGAACCAGTTTTGGGCTGTCCTGGGCTGACCTGATCTCCGCGTATAGTGTGCTGGCTCTTTGGTCATGTACGACCGAGGGTCAGGGGCGCTGTTTCCTTGGACGCAAGCTTTGGCCGCCTAACCTTCTGATGCTCGGTCCAGCTACCATTTTGTGGGCAACACTTCGTGTTTCTTTCTTTAGTTTCGGGTCGTTCTTCGCGCGTGGCACGCTAACTTGTAAAGGCTTCGACATTTTGCGCCTGTCATTCAATAAAGCTTTTGTTCAAAACATATATATATATATATATATATATATATATATATATATATATATATATATCTGTGTGTGTGTGTGTGTGTGTATACACACACACACACACACACACACACACACACATATATATATATATATTTCTCAAACCAAATTTTTGTCTTTCATAACCTTCTTGAAAAATTGAAATTGAATTAAAACCTTCAATCAATTTAGTCGAAGCAAAACCGAATCCTTCTAGTAGGAAATTCATACTAATTTATTAATGTAAAGAAATTTTTTATCCTTTAAGCACCAACATAAAACCCATCTTCTACGTTTGATTAATGTAAAGAAAATTTTTATCCTTTGATCATCTTATCAAAACATGATAGCACTTTTCAACTCCTGTCTTCTAATAACAAAATCATTAATTATGCCACTAATCTCCTCTATGGTATTTTCTAATCTAACCCCTTTCTAATCGAAGGATGTCATGATCCAATTTTCATTTTCGCATAAGGGAATCGTTAGAAACAAGGTTCGTATAAATCATGGTGGAATTTAATTGAACAATCCTCAAAAAGGGAAGCAAAACAATTGGGAGAAAAATTCGGTTTGGTTCGGTGGTCGTGGTATGGTTTGGTCAGTGATTGAGAGCTACTAGGTTAAAGCACAAAAATAAAAGGATAAGGGTGAAGTAATCGAGAGAAAACACAATGTAAAGAGTGTTAAGGAAACAAATAGATCAGCATAAAATAGGTTAGAGACTCATGAGGCATGGTTCCTAGAGAGAAGATAGTCTCCTAGGTTAGGGTACGGTCAAGGAATGATTCTAATCCTTTTTAAGTTTCAAATGATTGAAGGTCACGATAATAGATCTAGATTTGAGGGAAGGACGAGTAATCAAGATGAAGATACAGTCACATGGTTTGGTCGATGACTAACTACACTTGTGTATACAACTATCGTGACCATAGATGATATGGCAACCGAAGGTGAGACACTCCTATTCTCATTAGGATGACATCATGTCGCTCTTGATTTTCTATCAAGATATAGTCCCATCCCATCCTTAACTTCAAATTTTCTCAAAAGATCCTTAATATGCATTTCAAATCTCGAAATAAGCTACCACAATTTTTATATCGTCAAGCCAAATCATAACTTAACGTTTCAAACTTTCTAATAAATATCGAAATACACTCTTATCATACCACTTTTTTTTTCCAAAATGCATTTCAAATCTCAAACTAAACTTCCACATTCTCTAGTCGGTTGAGGTCCTCTAACAAAACTATAACCTCAAAGATTCAAACTCTCTAGTAAATCTCAAGATAACTCTTAGCGTATCACAAATCAAAATTTTAGTATCATCGATCCAAACATGAACTCAAAATTTAATACGCTTATCAACCGTAAATCATATGACACAATTTAAAAACTTAAGATTTTCTTTAAATTGATTTCATATCCTAAATATTTTCTAAAACCTTCAAAAATCAAAAATCAATTTTTGTTTTCTCAATCCTTTATAGAATCTATCGATCCTTTCATGAATACCATCTAGTAGTATCAAAATGAAGTTCTACCTACCGCTACTATCCAACTTAGAATTAACTAATCCTTAAGATCATACTTTTAGGAAAAATAGAGTTCCTCGATCCTTAAAGTATAAAATACCTTTATAACTCAAATAGGACCTCTAATGCATACTAATTGTCAATATAATCCTTCTAGCCATGTAATTGACCTATAGGACTTATACTAGTGTAGTCATCTTTCTAACCTCTATCAAGCACGAGAAGTAAGGATTACGGTAGAAAGAGTTCAAGCAGGATGCAATATCAAGGAAGGCAATCGAGAGTTCAAAATTTGGAGTCAATGAAGGAGATCAAGTATGTGGATGAGATCCTATATTCTAATCCTATATGCAAGCCCGCTCGGTACAGTAATGTAACCGAAACGGCAAACTCGACCTGCATGTGCCACCACAAAAATATGTAACGCTCCAGTCCCAAAATACGAACGTAGACATGCCAGCCATATAATAAATATATGTAAGCTGTAAAATGTAGTAAACCAAGACAACTAATCTCATCCACAAATAAGCGATTAAATATATCATAAAATCAACCTTGAATTTGTCATTTTGTACAAAACGTTGGACGGAGATAAATCCACTACCAACCATTTTAAATGAGAAAAAATACAAGAAAAGAATTTGAAAAAAGTAGCAAGACGATCCAAGAGCAATCATATTTGAAAGAATGGAGAAGATCATGGCCTTGGCTAGAACACCTGCGAAAGTCACAAAAGTACACACCTTAGGTCCTCAGAGAGCCGTAACAAGATATAGAAAGAACATGCCATATAAACTGAATATAAATATGTCATAAGTCATAATGAAAATTAAAGTATTCCAACCATAACATGGCCCAATAGCACATTATCGAAACAGTGGACTATCCTTATAACCAAACAAGGACAAGAGGTAGCACGCTATTCCGTAATGAGACACTGTCACATGCCATGACTAGAACGAAGTGTGACATGACATAGACTAAGGTCGCCTAACCAATCTTGTGTACATGCAGTTAAGAACAAGCCTTCTATGCATGGGCCTTCATGATATAAATGGGATTGGCTTGGTTCCCGTATAGGGTATCATGGGCTTACGTCCGTAACGCTCCGAGAACGTCAGAGGACATCAATATAGGGGTACGTCCATAATGCTCAGTAGACGTCAGAGGGCATCAATGATGTACATCTCCGGTGGAGCTCACAGGTTAAAATAAGAAAGTGCAAAGATGGCCCGTACGTCAAGGAACTGTTCTCCCTACCCTATCCTAAGTCGTATCCACGACCATGTACCTCTACTAACTGCTAAGTCTCCTAATATACCTCTATTAGCAATTAGACCTAACGCATGCATACGGGTGATCAGCCAACACGCAAGTACCTCTACATGCTTTTTATATCTCATACATATTTTATGGCACAGTCGTGACAAGTTTATGATAATACACTAACAAACGGTAGTCCCTTAAATTCTAAGTCCATATGCATAAATTAAAGACAAGAAAGAAAATAAGGCTAGCACTTGCATTGAGTATAACGGAAAGCAAGTAAGTAAATCATGAACAGCAATCAAGGGCACAACTAGATGAACAAAAAATAAACAGGCAGAAAATATGCACTAACTAAAATAAAGATGCAGACTAAATATACACAGTAAATATGGCAAGATATCTTGCCTGGTGTGACGCCTGATGTGGTGCAATGATCCGACGAGTCCTGATTTGCCAAATAGTCAGGGTCGATGTGTAAGGGTCCAAATTCGCGAGGAAGTAGGAACGTGCGATCAGTCTGGTCAATGGTGATAATCGAGGAGAAATTGGAGTAATTGAATACTTATGCTATTTTTAGTAAATATATAACAATTTGAGGACTAGGTTTTGTTACTAAAAATATTTTACACAAATACGTGAAAATCAAGAAAATGTTTTAGACAAAACTCTAAGTTTATTAAAAATAGGTTTTCTAGAAAAAAAACTATATTTTTATTAGTAAAAAATAATAATTTAGATAAATATCGGAAAATACTAGAAACCATTTATAAATTTGAAAGCTACCACTCTTATTAGTTACAATAATTTTAGGAAAATCCTCGAAAAGCTAAAAAATGGCTTTTGGACTAGAATTATACGTTTGTCAAAATAAATTTTTTTAGGTAGAAAACTATCTTTGAAATTGACTGAAATATTATATATATTTCTAAATTTCCTAAAATAATGCAATTATAAATAGCCATACCACCAGAACTGAAATAACATTTCTAATAATAAAATTGAAAATAATAATAATTATAATAATAATCATAATAATTAGATAATTTTGTATACTCTGATAAAATAAAATATCAATTTAGGGTTTGATACTGTAACAATACAAACCAAAAATACACTAAGTATAATAATATTAGTAGAAAAAAATCTACAAGAGAACATGTGTTCTCTGGTTCTTGGTAGCCGTGAGAATATGGGAAGGAATAATTCCTTACAGAGCGAGAGAGAGAGAGGATCAGAAAAATTGGGGGTGAGGTAGAGAGAGAGCTAGAGGGGAGACAGAGGGAGTGAGAGAGGGGAACAGAGGGAGGAGAGAGACTCACTACGGAGGTGTAAAACCCCTAAATTTCTACTATATTTAGTACTGATTTTTTTTGTATTTATACGTCGCATAGTCGAATTGTACGTCGCGAGGGAATTTACGTCTTTCGTATTTACTCGTCGAGTGCGAATATGTGCGAGGTACATATTTTTAGAAAAAATGATTTTTATTTTATTATCGGTGATGGTTTCAAAATATATATATATAATAATTATTTTATTAAAAGTTGTGAAAAGTATCTATCGAGGTTGCCAAAATTATTATTTTAATTATTTATAAAAGGCTATCTTATTTTAGTGGTAATTTAGAAAACTAGATTTATGTGAATATTCTACTCGACTAAAACACATGAAAATTATTTCATGTACATTTTCAAAAATTAATTTTTATTATTTATAATAAATTATTTAGCAAGAAGATATTTTAAATATTTGAATATTTAAGTTTATTTTCGAATTTTTTTAGATATTTCATATTACTATTTAAAATATTTATTCTCATTTTCGAAATTATTATGCTATTTAAATAAAAAGGTAGTGTAAAATTTTTCCTATTAATACTTAAATATTTATTATGATTTTCGAAATTAATTATTATATAAATTCAAAAAAAATATTTTTGATTTATTTATGATAAATTAAATGGTGATTAGATTTATTGATTTAAATTAAATAGTTTAATTTAAATGTGTTATTTATCTATATTTAAATTGGATTTGGATTTAGATTTAGATATGAATGTATTGGTTTAAATTATCTATTTGGGTTTCAAAAATCTTAATCCTTATCCAACTGGGAATTCCTACATCCTATAAATAGGCATGTACTCCTCCATAAATTCCTCACATCCATAAATTTTTCCATCCAAAAATATGTGCATCGTGTCTGTGTCCCGATCCCCTTCCACTATTTTTTTTCTCTCTTTTTACATTTACAATTTCTTTTCCATGTCCGACAGCCCCGGACACGTCCTCCAAATTTGATGTCGTACAAGACACGACATCCAAAACCCCAAACCCCCAAATCCATGACCAAATCCCTAACCCTAACCCTAATCCTAATCCCAAATCTAACCCTAACCCTAATTGGCAGACTCCTCCCCTGCCTTCATCGCCCCTGCCATCGTTAATGCCCGGCCAACCCCTATCTTGGTCACCCACATGACCACCACGGTACTGCCTTCACCCGGCTAATCATCTCCATCGACCTCCTCCATGTTTGTCCCCAAACAAGAAAATCCTAACCCTAGATTGGGCCAGAACACCGATCTACCCCTACTCCGATCACCATCACCACAGTCATCAACACACAGGCCATCTCCTCGCTCGCCCATCCATCGTCGAATCCTAGATCTGACCTACCGTAGCCGTTGATCTCCTCCGTACCTGGCCGTCCACATCCCCGTGGTACTGCATCCTGCCACAAAACAGCCAGCCATAATGTCACGCCCCAGAACCAGAATACTGGTAAGTAGGTACGGACCAGGCCAGCTATGTATACCAATGTACTCCAGTACTCCGAAATAACGTATAAGCTGTATAGATGGGGGTTACTACTACAAGCCAACAGTCGATCCTAGGTCAAGCAATCCTAGGTATCTCAATCACAGGTAGTAAACAATGTACAAGAAGTAAGATCAGCTGGAATATAAAATAGTAAAGCGTCCCAAACTATCATATATCAATGATCATGAAGCTAGTAATACAGAGTAAAGGCTAGCAAGAGTAATAGTCATACATGATAAGCTCTAGCTATAGTCTAGAATACGCAAATCATGTTCTGGCCCGTAGGCTAAATGTCAAGTCCAAAACACGAGCTAAACACGTGCTCGGAGGCTAAATGCCACAAAAGAATAATGTACATAACTAGTGGGAGAATGAAATAGAAAACCCACTAAGGTACTCTGGTGCTCTGGGTAATCACCAACGAGTGGAAGGTACGGAAGATCCTCCGGGCTCCTCTATCAGATCTGGTCAATGCAAAACCAGTGGGGTCAGACCCCCAATAGCAAGTACCACAAAGGAAGCCAAACTATAAACTAAAACTAGCATGCAAATCATAGAAATGGATAGAGAGAGAGATAAGTAAGTGCTAATCAAGACTCGTGCACTACCAATGCACTTATCCCGAGAATAGAAGGACAATAAGTAAAGCAACATGTAGCATAAAGTAAAGGACATGTGACGTAATGTAAACTGTGTACATGTGAAGAAAAGGAAGCATGTGAACATGAAAGATAAACTAGACATGTGAGCATGTTAAGTAACTGGAGCATGTCAGCATGTAAGATAACTGGGACATGTGAGCATGTAAGATAACTGGAGCATGTGAGCATGTAAGAACTGGAACATGTGAGCATATAGTGAAGCCGAGCATGTAGTAGGAAGAATAGCATGTAAGGAATGACAGAAAATCTAACTACTGCAATAAGATAAACAGGAGCAAGACTAGACTAGACAAGAATGGACTCCATCCATCAATCACGGCCAAGCAATGATTACGGCTTGATACTTTAGCTAACTAGGGTTGTCACAATCCTAATTACTAACAAATGCAAGTCTGAGAATTCCAAGTCCAGCTCCTGCCTGCTACTACCTGAATGGTCCAAGCCAAAAAGAAGAGAAGTATAGCAGACACACTGTAGTAAGATACATGTGTCCTAAGGAGATATAGCAGACACACTGTAGTAAGATACATGTGTCCTAAGGAGGTGCCCCACTCGACGGTGAGCTGGAAGTGTGCTCATCATGACAGATAGCTCCAAATCCCAATGTATATATATATATATATATATATATATATATATATATATATATATATAATGCCAAGACCAAAAGGGCAACAGGTTACCGGAAAATTCTCAATGATCTAAGTAATCAAGCTAGTTGTTTAGTCCTTAACATTTTCTTGTTGGATTCTGGGTGTAGCATTCCGCAGAATCCATCCTAGACATGAGACATGTAAGACTGGACAAGACAAGCAAGATTGTGCACCATAACAAGCCATAACAAGACATGACAATATCAAGGCAAGAGTGCGCTACGACGAGCCACTATCAAGGAGCAAGACATGTACTGGAATCAAGAGTGCGCCATGACAGGCTACTATCATGTAAGCAAGAGAAAGACATGTTCAAGAGTGCACCACGACGGGTCACTATCAAGTAGGCAAGAAGGCATGGCAACAATTATCATAGCTTGTAAGAAAGAATCTATCAATAGACATATCATGGCATGTGGAGAAGAATAATCAAGGCTAAGTACATTTCATAAAAATAATTGAACATGTGCTAGTGTCAAGTATATATAGGGTGTACAAGCATTCTCTAACTATACAAGATCATCTAATCATGTTAAGAAATCATTACAATCGAAGAAAATATCAAAAACGGACAAAAACGGGCAGAAACGGACAAAAACAGACTAAAACAGCATAAAACGGCATACCGACGGTATACTGCGGCATACCGGCGGTATACCGGACTAAAAACAGAAAGTTTCTGGTGCAAAAAATGGCATACCGGCGGTATACTGCGGTATACCGGCGGTATACCGGTTTTTCAAACAGCAACAAAATTCAGAATTTTGCCAAAACTTGTTTCGGCCATAAAAACTTCATTTTAAATCGAAATTCGGACTTTCAAAAGTCAAAATTGAATAGAATTGAATTTCCTACAACATGGAAGTTTTAGTTTTCACAAATCAAAACATTTGATAGATCAATACCTTAAAATACTCCCAAACAGAGGTTCTTGGGACACCGAAACGGGTTCCGATTGCCACCAAACTCAAAATCCATGATATACAAACTATGTGAGGGCCTCATATATGTATATGTGACCAAGATCCATAATGGTAACGCTAGTATCACTCTTGATACCAAGTTTTCTACTAAGTCCATATTGGGTTTTAACAGAAAATCAAAACCTTGCTTAAACAAATTTTAGAAACATGCATATAGACGAGAATCATAAGGAAAACATATCTAACAAAATGAGTTTAAGGCAATTCTAAGCATTTACTACCAAGGGAAATAAAATGACAACAAAAATATTTTTGTTCAAGATTTGGCAAGATGTACTTGCCTAGGTTCAGCTCCAAGCCTAATCTTCTACTCCTCCTCCTAGGGGGTTAGACACCACACCCAAGGCCTCAAGGCCAAGCTCTTGGCAAGCTCCAAGGGGGAGAGAAGGGAAGAAGAAATGAAGAGAGAGTGAAAAGAATGAAAAGAGAGAGGAGAGAGAAAGTGAAATGGTATATATAGAAGGGAGAATTAATCTTAGCCGTCGGATGGTGATCCATGTCAAAATCTAAGTCAATCCTAACCATCAAAACAAAACCAAATATCCAATGGGTAATAGGGTGCATCTACACTATTCATAAAAATATCTAAACACTATTCATCAAAATATCTAAAACACTATTCACGAAAATATCGGAAATACTATTCATAAAAATATCTGAAATCGAAAATATCTAAAATGTGGAAAATCTGTCTGGACGGTATGCCGTCGGTATACTCCGGTATACTGGCGGTATGCCGGCCAAGAAAAAAAATCTATAAGTTTAGGAAAAATTTTAAAGCATTACGAAAACCAAAAAATGAAATACACTACAAAATACAAATCCGTATATAAATACCGATACTGTGAGACGAGTCTCACACATAACCACCTTAACCACAGCGCCCTCCCGACTAATCTGGTGCCCCTCCGCAATGGCCAGAACCCAAATCCCCCAACACAACCATCACCACCAACCACAAATGAAAATAGAAGAGAAAGGAACCCTAACCTCCACGGCCGCCTTTACCCTAGCCGCACGTGCACCGCCGAGCCTCCGCGTGGACGTACGCTGCCGTGTCGCGCCGCCTCCTCCGTGAACTTCGACCCCAACGCCCGCTCCTTCTCCGATCTCCCCTTCGCTCTTCACATGGCGACCACTCCGCCCGCGAGCAGCGCCGGCTCCGATGCCTCGTGTAACCCAGCCCGCCTCGCTACCCACCGGAGCGTCGACTGCACCGTCAATCTTCCCTCCGGCCCCTCCGTGCCGCCGGAACGGTCCGTCGCTCCCTCCGCCTGTTCTCCCTCCACTTCCGTGACGCGCCGCCCGACGAGTCTCGTCGGCGGCTTTCTAGTGGAAAACCCCATCGTCTTCCACCCCTAGCCTCCATCTCAGGCACTCGACCGTCTAACCCCCTCCGCCTTCGCCGCCGGCCGACGACTACCTCACTCCCGAGCACCGAGCCTCCCCTTCCTCGCCCGCTCCCCGTTCTTCGACGATCTCCTCCACAAGCGCCACGGAGTCCGTGCCCATCTCCCTCTCATTCTCTTTACTTTTTCTTCTCTCTCTCTGTCCCCTTCAAAAAAACAAAAACAAAAGAAAGAGTGGAGCATCTGTATCAATATTATTATTATTATTAATAATATTATTATTATTATTTTCTTTGTTTTGGATGTTAGTTTTCCTGGTTATTGGATTATTAATTAGTAACATTATTATTATTATTATTGCTGGTGGTGTAGTTGTCCTCTTCTCACAAGCTGTGGGTTAGAGTATTTTATTTTTTATTTTTTTATGTATGTGTTTTAACAGCAGTAGAAATACCTGCTGATAATATTATCATTAATACTATATTATTATTTTTTTGATTCTCTTGCATCTTCTTCTCTCCTTATAAGAGAACATCAGATATTCTGCTGATGTTATTATTATTATTATTATTATTATTATTAATATTATTGTTGTTATTATTGTTTTTAGAAATATTTCTAACCGTTTTCAAAGATAGTTTCACCATATGCTTGACAAAATTATCTTGTAACAAATGTACTAGATATGGCCTATGTTTTCAAATTTAGTTTCGAAACCCTCAAATATTAGTATATTATAGCTCTTGGCCTATAACTAGTATTATAGTATTTCTAGCCATATTTCAATTATAGTATTACCTTTAAATGATTTTTTATATATTTTCAAATATTTACCTAAAAGTATTTTAACTAAATTTAGTTTTACCTAGAAAACTTACTTTGACCAAACTTAGAGTTCGCCCCAAAACGACTTTCGACTTTTGAGTATTTATTTTGAAAACATATTTTGACAAATAAATTATATTTTCAAGTATCATAAAATAATTTTCAAAAATCGTATATACTTATGGTTATCCATTTTCTTTGATTTTTCCTTCCATCCATGGCCAACCCCATAATTTCTATACTCTCTCAAATTTCGTAACTCCTTATGTCCACCCTAACTAATTTGACCCTTCTGGACCCGATGGAACAGTCTGTGCCATCATCAGAGGCTCCCTTGCGTAGTTGTTATACCGAGTCGATCTTGTGCCACCTTTATTGTACCATACCAGGCAGCTCACCAGGAGTCCTACCAGGCAAGTATACCTTGCTAATTTATTGTCATATTATTTATTTTTAGCATTTATTTACCTTATTTCATATTGTTAGTTTCCTTTGTTATAAACTGCGCGTCCAAGCCATACTTGGGTGCAAGCGACTCTATTAGTCGTTTTACTTTACTATATACATGTTAACTTAGTGTTAGCGGACAACCTTCTTGTTGGGGGATATCCTTATATCTCCTTGGGCCATGACACTCACACTACACGGTTTGAGATATTTTGCTAGGGGCACGACTTATTGACTAGCTATCTCTAAAGTCGTATGACGGATAGATGATCGTAACTGCTATGACTAGGGTTTTAGAGACTCAAGCAGTTACAAAACTGGACGAGCCATGGACATGACTTGAACAGTATAGGAAATATTGGGGGAGGACAGTCGCTAGTGTGTATGGGAATCCAAACAGGTAAACCACAGTCTCCGGATAGAACTGTGGCGATTTATTTACAGATGCCCTCTGACGTTTTGGACGTTACGGACGGATACGGATTACTGGATGCCAGTTACGTACATATAGCCTAAAATCCCACCCATGCGCATGAATGTTGTCCTCTAAATTGTACATTAGGCGGTTAGAATCTCCTTTGCATATTTGTGTCTAGGATAGTCTTTTATATATTATTTTATTATTCTGACAGTTCATATTAGCTTGTTCTTTCTGTATCTTGCTACGTCCGTCTGAGGACCTGGTTATTCCCTAGGTGTGTGTTCATGTCTTCCGCAGGTATCCTAGCCGAGATCGTGGTCTTCTTTATTTATTCGAAGATGACGTGACTCGATTCTTCCTTGCTACTTCCACTTAGCCTTTTCTATATCATGTACTTCTTCTCTTTTTATTTTTGTTGGTAGTGGATGTGTCTCCATCCAACATATTGTACCAAGATGATTCATTATATGCTATCTTTTATTCCTTTATTTTGTGGATGAGATTATTTAGTTGTGGTTTGCTGCATTTTACAGCTTATGTATACATACAAGGCCCTTGTACTTCGTATGTATACAGCTGGCATGTCTACGTACTTAGTCCTACGTATTTTGGGACTGGGCCGTTACATGTTTTTGTGTTGGCCCATACAGGTCTAGATAAATTGTTTGGTTACTTTACCGTACCAAGCAAGCCTGCATATAGGATTAGAGTCTAGGATCTCATCCACATACTTGATCGCCTTCTCGCTTGACTCCTCGAGTTGCATCTTGCTCGATCCCTTCTATCGTGATTCGTGCCCTTCTTTCGTGCTTGATAGAGATTAATAAGGTAACCCATACTAGGTGGACATGACCCATTGTCCCATCACCCTACTTGTGTAACTCTTGTAAGTTGGGTAGATACCTCACGACCTAATATTTCTTTTTCCTTGGGACCCATATTAACATGATTACTTAGACTATAGCCTTATAGGACCCTAACTTATCTAGCCCACCAAGCCTTAGACAAAAGACAGTAGGATGAATATATAGGAACAATCACATGACAAGACATAGATTCTTAAGGAGTTAGAACTAATTCTACCTTCTTTCACTCTGACGCTCTCATGCCTATATTTTTTCCATCGTGACTAATGCTGCTAAATAGCCTAATTTTTGCAAGCTTACTTTTTATCAAGCTTGTTCAAGGGCATATATTTTATTGGGGGCCCCCACTAACATATTGTCTACTCAGAACCGGTGCATGATGGTCTGATCAACTAAATGCACTTTGGTTCGCTTTTATCTATTGTTCTATGTGGATGGGACAAGATTAAACTTGGCCTCTAGAATCCTATCCACGACTGCCTTGGAAATTCTTTTTGAAGTTATTCGGTCGCCTTTGAACCACATATTCGCATTTCGATAATATCGTCTTTGAACTCTATATTGCTTTCGCCTTCACCCATTTTAGAAGGACGAAGGCGCTTGTTCTTAAATTTTCCTCTAGCTATCCTATCTGATCTTATGACTAGTAACACTCAATGTGACTATATCTTTGTCTTAACTACTCGTCCCTTCCTCGACCTTCTATCGTGACCTTCTAATCACTTAAATTTAGGAGTGATTCTAATTGTTTCGTGCCCTCAACCTACTCTCAAGATACCATATCTTCAAGATCTCTAATCTATTTTTTTTCTCTTGATACAACACTATTCTTACTGCATGTTATCTTGGTTAACCTTACCCTTAATCATTTTTCTTTCATAAATTAGCCATATCCATGATTATTTTTGCCGTTATTGAAATCACGACTTTCTAATGCATGTTGCGTTGAACGTCGTTACCTTGCCTCGTCCAAAGACTTGATTATATCAATATACCATTGTGTCTTTCAAACCCCCTCCTTATTTTTAATTTCGAGGACGAAATTCTTGTAAGTTGGGTAGGATGTAAAAACTCTAAATTTCTACTATATTTTAGTACTTATTTTTTTTTGTATTTATACGTCGCATAGTCGAATTGTACGTCGCAAGGGAATCTACGTCTTTCGTATTTACTCGTCGAGTGCGAATATGTGCGAGGTACATATTTTTAGAAAAAAATAGTTTTTATTTTATTATCGGTGATGGTTTCAAAATATATATATAATAATTATTTTATTAAAAGTTATGAAAAGTATCTATCGAGGTTGCCAAACTTATTATTTTAATTATTTATAAAAGGCTATCTTATTTTAATGGTAATTTAGAAAACTAGATTTATGTGAATATTCTACTCGACTAAAACACATGAAAATTATTTCATGTACATTTTCAAAAATTAATTTTTATTATTTATAATAAGTTATTTAGCAAGAAGGTATTTTAAATATTTGAATATTTAAGTTTATTTTCAAATTTTTTTAGATATTTCATATTACTATTTAAAATAGTTATTCTCATTTTTGAAATTATTATGCTATTTAAATAAAAAGGTAGTGTAAAAATTTTCCTATTAATACTTAAATATTTATTATGATTTTCGAAATTAATTATTATATAAATTCTATAAAAAGATATTTTTGATTTATTTATGATAAATTAAATGGTGATTAGATTTATTGATTTAAATTAAATAGTTTAATTTAAATGTGTTATTTATCTATATTTAAATTGGATTTGGATTTAGATTTAGATATGAATGTATTGGTTTAAATTATCTATTTGGGTTTTAAAAATCTTAATCCTTATCCAACTGGGAATTCCCACATCCAATAAATAGGCAGGTACTCCTCCATAAATTCCTCACATCCACAAATTTTTCTATCCAAAAATATGTGCATCGTGTCTGTGTTCCGATCCCCTTCCACTATTTTTTCTCTCTTTTTACATTTACAATTTCTTTTCCATGTCCGACAGCCCCGGACACGTCCTCCAAATTCGATGTCGCGCAAGACACGACGTCCGAAACCCCAAACCACCAAATCCATGACCAAATCCCTAACCCTAACCCTAATCCCAAATCTAACCCTAACCCTAATTGGTCGACTCCTCTCCTGCCTTCATCGCCCCTGCCATCGTTAATGCCCGGTCAACCCCTCTCTTGGTCACCCACATGACCACAACGGCACTGCCTTCACCCGACTAATCATCTCCATCGACCTCCTCCATGTTTGTCCCCAAACAAGAAAACCCTAACCCTATATTGGGCCAGAACACCGACCTACCCCTACTCCGATCACCATCACCACAGTCATCAACACACAGACCATCCCCTCGCTCGCCCATCCATCGTCGAACCCTATCTCTGACCCGCCGTAGCCGTTGATCTCCTCCGCACCTGGCCGTCCACATCCCCGTGGCACTGCATCTGGCCACAAAACAGCCAGCCATAACCACCACGACCACAGCACCCTCCCGACTAATCTGGTGCCCCTCCGTTATGGCCAGAACCCAAATCCTCCAACACAACCATCACCACTAACCACAAACAAAAATAGAAGAGAAAGGAACCCTAACCTCCACGGCCGCCCTTCCCCTAGCCGCACGTGCACCGCCGAGCCTCCGCGTGGACGTACACTGCCGTGCGGTGCCGCCTCCTCCGCGAACTTCGACCCAATGCCCCCTCCTTCTCCGATCTCCCCCTCGCTCTTCACCCGGCGACCACTCCGCCCGCGAGCAGCGCCGGCTCCGATGCCTCGCACAACCCAGCCCGCCTAGCTACCCACCGGAGCGCCGACTGCTCCGTAAATCTTCTCTCCGGCCCCTCCGTGCCGCCGGAACGGTCCGCCGCTCCCTCCGCCTGTTCTCCCTCCACTTCCGCGATGCGCCGCCCGGCGAGTCTCGCCGACGGCTTCCTAGTGGAAAACCCCATCGTCTTCCACCCCTAGCCTCCATCTCAGGCACTCGACCACCTAACCCCCTCCGCCTTCGCCGTCGGCCGACGACCGCCTCACTCCCGAGCGCCGAGCCTCTCCTTCCTCGCCCGCTCCCCGTTCTCCGACGATCTCCTCCACAAGCGCCACGGAGTTCGTGCCCATCTCCCTCTCATTCTCTTTACTTTTTCTTCTCTCTCTCTGTCCCCTTCAAAAAAATAAAAACAAAAGAAAGAGTGGAGCATCTGTATCAATATTGTTATTATTATTAATATTATTATTATTATTATTATTATTATTATTATTTTCTTTGTTTAGTTTTCTTTCTTTGTTTGGATGTTAGTTTTGCTGGTTATTGGATTATTAATTGGTAACATTATTATTATTATTATTATTATTGCTGGTGGTGTAGTTGTCCTCTTCTCACAAGCTGTGTGTTAGAGTATTTCATTTTTTATTTTTTTATGTATATGTTTTAACAGTAGCAGAAATACCTCCTGATAATATTATCATTAATACTATATTATTATTTTTTTGATTCCCTTGCATCTTCTTCTCTCCTTATAAGAGAACATCAGATATTCTGCTGATGTTATTATTATTATTATTATTATTATTATTATTATTATTATTATTATTGTTGTTGTTGTTATTATTGTTTTTAGAAATATTTCTAACCGTTTTCAAAGATAGTTTCACCATATGCTTGACAAAATTATCTTGTAACAAATGTACTAGATATGGCCTATGTTTTCAAATTTAGTTTCGAAACCCTCAAATATTAGTATATTATAGCTCTTGGCCGATAACTAGTATTATAGTATTTCTAGCCATATTTCAATTATAGTATTACCTTTAAATGATTTTTTATATATTTTCAAATATTTACCTAAAAGTATTTTAACTAAATTTAGTTTTACCTATAAAACTTACTTTGACCAAACTTAGAGTTCGCCCCAAAACGACTTTCGACTTTTGAGTATTTATTTTGAAAACATATTTTGACAAATAAGTTATATTTTCAAGTATCATAAAATAATTTTAAAAATCGTATATACTTATGGTTATCCATTTTCTTTGATTTTTTCTTCCATCCATGGCCAACCCCATAATTTCTATACTCTCTCAAATTTCGTAACTCCTTATGTCCACCCTAACTAATTTGACCCTTCTGGACCCGATGGAATAGTCCGTGCCATCATCAGAGGCTCTCTTGCGTAGTTGTTACACCGAGTCGATCTTATGCCACCTTTATTGTACCACACCAGATAGCTCACCAGGAGTCCTACCAAGCAAGTATACCTTGCTAATTTACTGTCATATTATTTATTTTTAGCATTTATTTACCTTGTTTCATATTGTTAGTTTCCTTTGTTATAAACTGCGCGTCCGAGCCATACTTGGGTGCAAGCGACTCTATTAGTCATTTTACTTTACTATATGCATGTTAACTTAGTGTTAGCGGACTACCTTCTTGTTGGGAGATATCCTTATATCTTCTTGGGCCATGACACTCACACTACACGATTTGAGACATTTTGCGAGGGACACGACTTTTTGACTAGCTATCTCTAAAGTCGTGTGACGGATAGATGATCGTAACTGCTATGACTAGGGTTTTAGAGACTCAAGCAGTTACAAAACTGGACGAGCCATGGACATGACTTAAACAGTATGGAAAATATTGGGGGAGGACAGTCGCTAGTGCTTATGGGAATCCAAACAGGTAAACCACAGTCTCCGGATGGAACTGTGGCGATTTATTTGCAGATGCCCTCTGACGTTTTGGACGTTACGGATGGATACGGATTACTGGATGCCAGTTGTAAAACCCCTAAATTTCTACTATTTTTTTATTTATTATTAAATTTGGTACTGATTTAAAATTTTGTCTTGTACGTCGCGCACGAAATTTTCTTTTTCGTAATTGCTCGACGAGTGCGAATATGTGCGAGCGTACATATTTTTTGTAAAATATTTTTTTATTTTTATATAGTTCAAATAATATATATAATAATTATCTGTATGTTACTTAAAGTTTATTTTATGCAAATATTCCTTGCATATGAGATACATTAATTTGAATTTATATATATAATTCTATTTCAAAATTTATTAATATTAATATTTTATTAATCAAAAGATATTTAAAAATATTTATTATTTTTGAAATTATTATTATTGGTATATTTAGAAAATATATTTTAAAGTTTTGTGGCAATTTAAATCTTTGATTGGATTTGATTTTTAATAGTTTAAAATTTAGGATAGCATTTATATTTAATTTGAGTTGATTACCTAGATTTAAATTAATTTAGATTGGATTTGAATTTATTGAATTGATTTAAATTATTAGATTGAATATTCTAATTGGGGTTTAAATATTCCTAGTTCTTATCCAATTGGAAATTCTCACATCCTATAAATAGGCAGGTACTCCTCCAATATTTTTTCCACAATATTTCTCCAAATTTCTACAACCAAAACGTGCGTGCATCGTGTCCGTGTTCTCCGGCCAAATTCTTATTCTATATTATACAAATACATCATTTTCGTGTCGGACACATCCCTGACACAATGAAACCTACAATTCCGACTTTCCGACTTTTTCTCCCCAGTGCAGCCCCGTCCCATTGCCATCCCATTGCCATCGCCCCACCATCGTTCTGCCACCTCCCTCGCAGGTTCACGGCACCACCCCTTCGCTGGAACCGACCATCGCCGAACCCCGACACCACCACCAGAATCCTCTGCTGCGTGTCCGCCAGCACCCTTAACAACGACCACCACCCTCCGTCCGATCCCGACCAGACCAAAACCCGACACCAGCACCAACACCACCACCGCAACCACCACAGTCTTCCACCACCCGCCATCAACCAGCTCCGTCACCACCCTCGCCACGCCCCCATTGAACCACATCATAAACCACCGCCACCCCGGCCATCGCCGGCCATGCCCAAAAAGAAAAAGAAGCCAAAAACCCAAAATAAAAACCCCAAAAGTAAGTCCACCACCGCCAGGACTCACCTCGCTGACCGCCTCACGCCGCCGTCCGTAGCCTGGCCTCCATCCACCTGCCGGAACCCCCGTTCTCTGTCGGCCGAGTTCGCGGAGCTCGCTCCGCCCTAGTCGCCGTTCCCCTCTCGATGTCCGTCGGACCACAGCTCACTCCGCCTTCCGCCCACCTTGCCAGCCCCGGCGTAGTACCCCGACCCCTCGGTCGTGTAGATCCGTCGCTCTCCCCCGCTGTCCACCGAAGTAGAGCTCCACCGCCACTCCCCGAGTTCCTCTTTCCCCAGCCGACGAGATCCCCGCTCCCACCGCCGGAGCAGTTGCCGCCCGACCCCCTTCCTCTTCCTCCGCGCCTCGCCTCGCCCTCCTCCGCCGCGAGCCGCGCCGTGCACAACGTCACCGACTTTGGCCAACTCCCACGCGGCCGCGTGTGTGCGACTCCCCGGCCGAGAGCCGCCGGAGTTCCCACTCCCCTCCGCGCCGTCACCGGTGACGCCCCCGCGCCGAACCCCCCTTTCCACCGCACCCTCCTCCTTTCCTTTCCTTTGATGAAACGTTTGATGTTCTCTCTCCTTAAGAGAACAGATGTGTTAAATTCACTTTCTTTTATTCATTTGTATTATTATTAGGTAAACTATGTTTATTCAAAGGTTATCATCATTATTATTATTATTATTATTATTATTATTATTATTATTACTACTATTATTATGTTATTCTGATTTCCCAGTATAAGTATAAGTTAAGCTGTTTTCTTGTATTTATTATTATTATTATTATTATTATTATTATTATTATTATTATTATTATTACATTAGATTTTTACATACAATATACATACCATTAATTAGTATAGCATTAAATAGCAAAATAGTATTAAGATTTTATTGTTGTAAATTTTTTTCTAGTATAGTTATTCTAGAATAAACATATATCCTCCTAAAATTATATTTGTCATAAAATATGTAGTACTAGGCTTGGCCTATTTTTATTTACAAAAGTAGATTTCGAAGCGTAGATATATTATTATTTTATTTTTATGGTATTTTAAGAATATGGTTTGGTCTATAAATTATATTTTTACAAAATTAGTTTTAGTCTAAAAATATTTCTAGATTTTTCAAGTATTTCTTTATAGTATTTGGAGTAATAAAAACTTATTTTAAATATAATTATTTTTCTAAAATAGTTTATTTATTTCTTTCTACTAATTCTCTCGAATATCCAACCTTGCCTCTTGCTAGCCATATTTCTATCTTCTTCCAAATCTCAAACTTATTTATATCGTCCCTAACTAATTTGACCGTCCTGGACCCGATGGAACTGCCCTTGCCACCATCAGAGGTCACCTTACATAGTTGTTGTACTGAAATCGTAGTTCGTGCCACCTTGATTATCACAGCACACCAGGTGTACTACCAGGCAAGACACCTTGTCATTCGCTGTTTATTTATTTTAGCTCATATTTCATGCATTAATTATTTTCTTTATGCAAAATAAACTGTGATACATGGCATAACCTGTTAGAACTTACTGTTCATTTATATTTCCTGCTATGTATTATTTTTTACACATTAAACCTAGATTTAAGGGACCACCTTGTGTGTTGCATTCATTGGCCTTGACACGTTGTAACACGAAGTTGTGTGTCGCATGTAGAACATGGACATATGTCACTGGCTGGCCACCGGTGCGTATAAGCCGTGCGATAGGATTAACCGCTAATAGAGGTTGCATGCTAGTTTGACTTAGCGGTTATAGAAGTTTTCTGTTGTGGATACAACAGAGTAGGCATTGGACGGGGAGGACAATTCCTTAGCGTATGGGCTTCGATGCACTTTCCCTTTTGTAAGCTGTGAGCTCCGTCGGAGACGCGGGTCAGCTTACCCATGATTACTGACGGCCACTGACGTTCTGCGGAACGTTATGCTCTTATTGATTGGGCCTCTGGTGCTCCAAGAGGGGACTACGCCGATCCTATTTAGCCAGGGCCCATGCGTAGGAAGGATTGTTCTTAAACTATATTTCACTTAGAACGGCTAGGCACCTTTATCCGTTAGGTACGAGTACTTTTGGTTTGGGTACTTGTATCTGACCGTGGCTTGGAACAATAACTTTTTGCAGATTATTTCGTCACATCTTGTCCTTGTTTGGTTATAGGTGTGACTTACTACTTCAATGAGAAGGTATTGAACCTTGTTGGGGTCCGGATACCATATTGGATTCATAGCATGGAAAGATACGTCACCGTGAATTAGTTTACCATCTCCTGTCCTTGTTTGGTTGGGGGGGATGGTACGCTCGTTCAATAGGTGTGTATTGGACCATGTTATAAATTCGATTGACTTATTTATTTGAGCAATATTTATTCAGTTTATATGGCATGATATTATGTGTCTTATTACGTCCCTCTGAGGACCTGGTTATCTCGCCAGGTGTGTGCTATTGTCTTTCGCAGGTGTTCTAGCTCTAGCCATGACCATCTTTATTTCTTCGAGGATGATTGTGCTTGGATCGTCTTCGCTTCGCTCGCCACTCATTTCATTTTCCATGTATTTTTTATTATTTTGTTGGTAGTGGATTTGTCTCCGCCCAACATATTGTATCCAGATAATTCATTATCATTATATGATATCTTTTATTCAATTATTTTGTGTGGATGAGATTAGTTATGGTTCTACTGCATTTTACAGCTTATGTATTCGTACGAGGTTTCCATATATTGGAGTGTACTTCGTATGAATACAGCTGGCATGTCTACGTTCCTAGTCCTACGTATTTCGGGACTGGGGCGTTACACCAGTTACGTACACATAGCCTAAAATCCCACCCATGCGCATAAAAGTTGTCCTCTAAATTGCACATTAGGCGGTTAGAATCTTCTTTGCATATTTGTGTCTAGGATAGTCGTTTATATATTATTTTATTATTCTGACAGTTCATATTAGCTTGTTCTTCCTGTATCTTGCTACGTCCGTCTGAGGACCTGGTTATTCTCCAGGTGTGTGTTCATGTCTTCCGCAGGTATCCTAGGCGAGATCGTGGTCTTCTCCATTTATTCGAAGATGACGTGACTCGATTCTTCCTTGCTACTTCCACTTAGCCTTTTCTATATCATGTACTTCTTCTCTTTTTATTTTGGTTGGTAGTGGATGTGTCTCCACCCAACATATTGTACCAAGACGATTCATTATATGCTATCTTTTATTCCTTTATTTTGTGGATGAGATTATTTAGTTGTGGTTTGCTGCATTTTACAGCTTATGTATACATACAAGGCCCCTGTACTTCTTATGTATACAGCTGGCATGTCTACGTACTTAGTCCTACGTATTTTGGGACTGGGGCGTTACAGGAGGCTTCACCGGAGACGCTGCTCGCAGATGCCGGGCGGAGAGATTCGGGGGCGCCGACCGCAGTAGGCCCAGAGGATCTGGTCAGGGACTCACTGTGCGGACGAGGGAGGGCTTGCACCGTCGGCGGCGGCTGATCGTGAGGAGGTGGCTGAGGAGTCGACGGCGGGGGATCGGGAGTGAGGGCCGTTCGCGCGGACGCGGGTGGTGCTCTGGGATATCGACGGTTAGCAACGTCGAGCTCGCGTCGGGGACGCGACAGAGACGAGATAAGGTTTGGGTTTTCTAATTCTTGTTCCTGTATGGTGATGGTGGCGGTGCACACGGTGGTGTGATTTATTTTGGGGTTTTGGTGGGTATGTTTCATGGCGGAGGACTGTGTGGCGGTAGCGAAGGTGGAAACGGGGGCCGCCACTAGCCAGGACGGAGGCGAAGGTGTTGGCGGTGGTGCCGGTTACTGGACGGGAGAGGAGGAGATGGTGGCGACGAGGGGCGGTTGGGTCTGGACTGGGTTGTGGGTGACCAAGAGAGCGGTGGCAAGGAGGAGGTTCGGTCGGGGAGTGGCGGTGCTGTTGTACGGTGCTGCCATTGGTGGTTGTCGAGGGTAGGGGCGGGGAGTGCTATGGTGATGATAGCGGTTGGTGGTCGACAGACACCAGGGAGGTGGTGTCGCTGGCCTTGGCAGAACGGTAGTAGGAAGAGGTAGGGATTTGGGATTATCGAACACTAGATGGAAAAATATTATAATTGTAATAAAAAAATACAGTGGACGGGTAGGGGGCATGTACACGGACACGATGCAAAATTTTTGGATGTGGTGGAAAATTTGGTTATAAAATTCGATGGAAAAAGAGCAAGGAACCTCTCCTTATATAGGAGGTGGATACTCCTATTTATATAAGGACTAGGAAGGTTTTAAATCCCCGTTAGATAATTCACCATTAATTTAAATCGAAATAAAACCAATTCAATCAAATCTGAATCAAAAATAAATCAAATCCTTAATTTAAAACTTATTTAAAAATGAAATTTAATATATCAAATCTTAATTTAAATTACCATAAATAATTTAACATTAAGTTAGCAATTTCAAATTTATCTTCAAATAAGGAATAAAAATAATAAATAAATAATTTTGAAAATCACAATAAATATTTAAATATTTGAAATACCTTTTGTAAATGAATAAAATAATTTCAATAATTTTTTGAAAAATAAAATATACATAAAAAATTAAATTTCAGGTACCTCACAAATATAATATTTACATAATACATAGTTTTTCTAAACTACTTCTTGTACAATAAGGGCTTGTTTGGTTCACTGAAACTTTCTGGGGAGTGGGAGGTTTTGCTGTAACTCCCCGGAGGTCACAGCAGTTTCGACGTTTGGTTCATAATGTAACTGGAAGGCGCAAGTGTCTCGTCCCTGCAACAGTAGTTGTTGTGTGCAACTTTTTTGATACAATCGAGTTGCATCAAAAAAGGGCAGCAAGTGGGAAGGAACTGAACTGTAGCAGCACCAGCACCAATGGGCCCCCGCCTGGAGCCGTCATCGAAATCTCGACGAGCCAACGCCTGGAGCCACGACGAGACACCTCTCATACGCGGGAAGGACGAGCCACGACGGCCACCTGTCACAGCTAGGCCACGACGACCCAAGACGACGTCAAATCCGGCGAAGGTGGCGGCGGCTGGTCCAGCGGAGCGGGAGGAATGGTTGACGTCGATGTCGGCTCCCTCCTCGGACTTGGAGGATGGTAGGGACGGAGGGGCGAAGGACGGAGGGGCGGAGGAGGAACCTACGGACGGAGGGGCGAAGGACGGAGGGGTGAAGGACGGAGGGGCGGAGGAGGAACCAGCGGACGGAGGAGAGAGGAAAAGTCTTTGGTGTGGAGAGAGGGTGTGGAGAGAGAGGAAAGGATGGGGAAGACTCTGGAATGAACGGAGGAGAGAGAAAAAGACTTTGGTCTCCTTAATATAATAATTATTAAATTAACTTAATTATGACAATTAATTGTTTGTTTATTCAATTATAGTAATTAATTAACTTAATTATGATAATTAAATCCACTTTTAACAACCATTACAATTTGATCTCTTTAATTGTGATAATTAATTTAATTATAATAGTTAATATTTTTTAGTTTAATTATGGTAATTAATTTAATTATGAGTTACCATATTTTTAATAACCATTCAAACATCCAAACAATCGAACTCTTTTTTTTTTCACTTTCAACAACCATCCAAACAACAAACTCATTTTTCTTCCACTTTTACCGGATAAAAAGTATTCCATCCAAACACATTTTGGAAAGTTCCACTTGCTGCAAGTGCAAGGAAACTCAACATGATGTAAGTGGCACTTTCACACATTCATAGACCTACCACAAACCAAACAGCCCCTAAAATAATTAGCCTTTTTATAATAATAGATAAAGTTTGACAATCACAACGCAATGCAATAAATCAAAATATTTACTTTATACTACTTTAAAAATATACTTATTTTCCATATGGAAAAAATCTTGTAATAAAATTTTTGAAAAAGAAACTAATATACTTTGCATATATGTCTTCGCACTTGTCATACGAACAAAGACAAAAATGAAAAATCAATATCAAAATAAATTAATTAAAAAAACCATAGTGAAAATTTAAGGGGGTTTACACTCGAACTGAAGTATGCCATTCTAGGAGGATGATCATGTGACCTCGGTATGAGAATCCACACAAATGGAGGGTTAATCTAGGTAATTAAAACTAGTATTAACATTGGGAGGGAACATGAATCCGATATCATATATGTTAGCCATCCACGGATACCATATATCATCTGCCTTAGCAGATGTTGTATCTGACTATTATTACGACCGACCCATGTAATGCCCCGCTCCGCACGAGGCATTTGGGTGGCTTATCGGATGCGATCATAATGTTGGACCGAGATTTGTGTTGAAAATCAAGAGATTTGAGAATGATGCAGTCTTCTGAGTTGGCCGAATGGGATGAGTTATGAAATATGGCTCGCTGGCGAGGCTATGTCTAAGTGGGAATATGTGTGATTGGAATAGGAAGACCCTTTATGCAAGTGAGTGGAACTGTCCCTTCTCCCCTACTCCTTCATGCTTAATAAAATGGAGTATTGTATTGCTATATTATATCCCTAAATTGTCCAACGCTTTAGTTGCTGAATAGTTGAGAAGCTCTTATCGAATATTGATGAATGCTAATACTTGAACATTGAATTGTTAATGTGAATTGATGCCTAAGAACGAATTGATAATACTGCTCACGTTAATACTGCTGAAATGAATAAAATACTTGAACCATATACACATTGTGTAACTATTGCAAAGATGTGAAATGTTTCTTGTACCTATAACAATGAATGAATGAGACACTGATTAATAAACTGCTATGTGAATGTTGCTTTAGAAATAAACTGGCAATGCTACAACACATTGATAATAATGAGAAATGTCCCTATGAGAAATAAAATATTGTCGATTCCTTATTGAAAGGAATGAGGTGAGAAATATTACAAAATAAGAAAATGAGAATGTGCAATGATGAGGCTTGGGATCATGGAGATCACTAAGTGTAGAAACAATATAAATGATGGAAATAATTAGTCGTTGAACACAACTCAAATTTGAGATGAGATGTCGAACATTTGGCTTGGCTTACTTTCAGTTGTTTTACCATGCACTTGTTTTATCGAGTCGAACACGCATTCACATGGTCATGAACGTACTTGTGCACAAGTCTGAGTAAGTTTTCTCGAACGGTACCTGGGGCACCGTAACCGATTCGACCCGGAAGGAAACATTGGTCGTGCTATGGTGGCACGAGGTATTACAGGACATTCAGCTAGGCTTGCAACCTACCCTAGAATGGTACGTCGTAATACTAGTTGGAAAGCCTTTTATGGTGTAGTTTCACCAACGACTGTAATGCCCCGCTCTGTACGGTGCATTATGCTGAGTCGTTAACTTAAAGAGTTGCGTTGACCCGATTAAGTATCGATGCGAATCGATACGAGAGTACGTTGACCCAAGAAATGTATTGAGTCAAATCGATGCAAAGAGTTACGTTGACCCGAGGAACGTATCAAGTAAGATCGATGCAAGTGTTAAGTTGGCCCGAGAGAAAGCATTGAGTTGGTTCGAATATTCTAAAAAATCGAATCGACGTAAGGCATTTGTCTGATTCGGACAAGTATTGATTTTAGTTGGTTTCGTGTGCAGGCTATTGTAGAAGCATAAAAAAGCGTATACATATCAAAAGCGCAGGTAGTGTTCTCACTACACAAAGCTTCACAAAAGCGCAGGTACCCAAAAGCGCAGACAGAAAATCAAAGTCACAGTTCATAAAGAGTACTTTATTAAAATCATGTCTACAAGGATCTATTACAGATTCGTCATGATTACAAGAAAAGAGCTTCTTTATTAAAATCATGTCTACAAGGATCTATTACAGATTCGTCATGAAAAGAACTAAAGCGCCTAAAAATCTACAAGGCGGTTAATCTTCACAGACGTGCAGCCCCCAAACACGTAGAGCTGTCAGAGCGAGCCACTTCCTGAAGCAGCTATTGGCCCGAGAAAGAACTCAATCTACAGCACAAGCTGTGCCACCGCCATTGAACAGGGCAGAGCACAACCTGTGGATCTTCGGATTGGCAATCAATCCAAATCCGAAATCTTGGATCTCGAAGACCTCCAAGATGTTGTTCAGGTTCGAACTCCTTACGCCAAACGCTCAAGTGCATCTCAAAACTCAGCAGCAGTTCTTCTACAAGGACACAGCTTCTTAGAACGAAGGGATCCATAACAAACATTCGACTTGTACAAGGCCAACGGCCGTTCGAAGCTAAGTCGGGATCGAGCATGACAGTAGGAATGTTAAGAGACAGAAGACACAACCCTTCAAAAAAGCTTCCCCTTATATAGGGTGAGTGTGGTCTAACCCACATGCTACATGGCCGTCGGTCAAAGGGCTCCAAATTAATGGATGAACCTAAAACTCAGCATAATGAACCTCATTTAATAGGTTAATTTCGACTGAATCCTAGGCCACTAACTTTTTGGAATTTCCCTAAATGACGGCGGTAATTAAAGAAGAGGACGAACAACTCGTCCACCAAAAGAGCAGTCATTAATTTCTCTTAAAAGATTTCAACAGAACTAGCTCCTTCATCCCCGAAGCACAGACAACTGACTGCGCCCTCTCCTCGACTAAGGACCGCAGCCAGCTCGTTCCTTTCATAGCACCCTGGCGATAACCTAAAAGTGCTGTAACTCGTTCATCTTCAAGACCAAGTCCACGACTCACAGTGACTTCGTCGCCTCAAGCACAAGTCTAATGTTCGCTCTCAAGCACAGTAACTCCGTTACCCAAAGCATAAGTCTACTCGTCGCCCTAAAGCACAGTGACTTCATCGCCAGAAGCACAAGCCTACTTGTCGCCCTAAAAGCATAGTGACTCCGTCGCTCGAAGCAGATTCATTTCATCGCTCTAAAAGCGCAGTGACTCTGTCACCGTAAGAACAGTCTACTCGTAGTCCAGAAGCGCAGTGACATAGAAGCTTCGCCAGAACCACAGGTGGCATAGTTCCACTGGTATCTTTTCAGATAGTACCCGAATTGGTTTGTTTAAACCACTGCTCTTAAGATTTAACAGTGTTTGATTCTGTTGATAAGAGCCCTATCCTATCGGTTTGTTTAAACCAAAGATAAAGATGGAGTTTGTTCTCATAAACGAGAGCCATATCCAATCGGTTTGTTTAAACCAATGGCCCCCTAAGATAAGACAAAATTCAACCTCGAAGATAGGACCAAAATCTGCTTAGGTTCATCCGATCAATAATAAATACACGCCACGTATCGTTTATTCAGTTGTTGATAACTCTCCCAAAGATCGTGATAAAAGAGAATCTCAGCTTACGCCACGTGTCAGCTCAGCAGTAGCCTCCACCGTACAACCTCGAGATTCTCTCATATCTCTATGTGCAGCGTTCCTGCACAATCCTTATGCACATTCCATATGTGCTCTCCTATAAATAGAAGGAGTTTTCCTTCGATAAAGAGGCTTTGAAATCTTCAACTTCGGTACCCTCTTGATTGGCAACCCTAGTGTTTTAATCACCAGCACCAGAAAGCCAAAGCAAGTTCAACTTGTCGTCCAATCGTCAACGGAGTAAAGGAGCCGTTGTATTGCTCGATCTCTACCGTCACACTTTCCGAAAAATTTTGTACTTAGATCTCCTGTTTAGGAATCGATTGTACTCTTTTTACGTTTAATGTATAAAAAGTTCGTATAACCTTTTGTCATGGCAAATAAGATGGCAACTCTGCTGGGGACTTCCTTCTCCTCCAACGAGAAGGTGGTGACGCAATCTGACAACAACTTGCTGGGATCTTCCCAGAAGATGTTGGTCGTACGTTTCGACCAACAAGCTTTCGAATATCTTCTTTCTGAGGAGAAGTCGAGTCATTCGAAGCAGTTCGTAAAACCGAAGAAGACTCGACGAGCATGGGTGTCGAAGGCGACTGCATTGAACAGCACGATGGAGGGGACTGCACACCAGAAACCCCTGACCGACGAAGCCCTGAAGAAGATTTCGATTGCTGCTGACATGCCGCCTCGCTCAGTTCTCTCTTCAGGAAAATGAAGCAAGGAGTACGGCTCCCCTATGGCGGGCCTGACGAAGGCACAACGCCGGAAGAAACGCGCAGCGACCTACCTGACAATGAGGAACGTTGTGTAGGTGAGAACTTCTATCTTTGACAGAATTGCCTACCCATTGGGTAAGGCCATATTAGATTCTGAACGTTATACACCTTTTAGGGATAACACATAGAGATCCAAGGCAGCACGTACCTTACACGGCCAAAGTGCTATGCCAACCACTCTGTTGGACTCTGAATACTACGCACCTTCTAGGGATAGTAGTAAGAAATCCAAGGCAGCACTTACTTCACGCGATCAAAGTACTATGCCGACAGCAGACCAAAGGCCCGCGTTGACAGTCATGCGCATAGCCAATATAAAGCTATACAAAACTGGTCCGAGTGCCTCGATGCCTTGACCGGTAAAATACCACTGTTACTTGAGCGCTCATGTACGTGATTCAAGCCAGGGGTACCTACTATCAAGATAGACTCGTGCGAACAGTGTTCCTGTAAGCAAGGAAGGAGTCTACCTCGTCTGCAACTTTCCGATCAGGACCTGAGCGTACTTTACGTGCATGAACTTAGAGGAAAGAAGCTATCTCCGTACACTCACTCCTGCGTGCAGCTTCCCTGCGCGCATGAAACGAGTATAAGGTTAGAGACTCCAACAACTACCCATAAGCGTAAAGCGAGGAAGGAATCTGCGGTACAGGACATGTCTAAACCAAGGTACAATTGTACCCAAATCACCATCAACTACTGCTATTGCTAAACAGCCGCATCGCCACCAAAGAGGCGGTCTGTCTTCCAAAGACTGCAACCAGTGGCATCTGGTGAAGAGAAGAATAAACTCTGTATTGCTTTATGCAACGCGGCCCGGGGTTCTCCGTCTCTCAAGAAGCTTTCCAGGAACCCTTCCGTTTCGGCTAACAAGCCAAAGAACCGGCCTGGGGGTAGCAAGATGACAGTGCCTAGTACGAATGTTTTTCAAGGCACGCGTTCCAGATCTGGATCCTTGTCGTAGGGAAATGATGCTGCAGCTGGGGGTAGCCAACCCCCTACCGTTCATGAAAATCATGCCTTCTAATCCAATGAGGGACTGTATGACACAAATACCTCTGTAGGCGCAGGTAGCCAAAAAAATTGGTAGTAGCAATTATAACGAGTCTGAGGATGATTACAACTTGCCAGTTTACCCTCAAGACGACTAGGCTCAGTCGTCTGAACCGAAAAGCAAAAGATCTACTGTCCCTTCTACCCACCTACACATGGTGTTCGTGTTTATGGACAAAGGTGACAACAACGTGGAAAGCAGCGAAGGCTCTAGTCAGTAGAAACGTATATAGGCCCTCGAAGAGAGCCTAAACACGTTAAAGGATACTATGAAGTCTTTAGCTTCTGTCGTCCTGGAGATCAAGGAGAGATTGACCCCCACTGTCTCTACTCCTGCTCCAGACCTAGCGGCTAATGGTGGGTCTAATGTGCTTCCCATCACGAGCCAAGCAGTGCCATCATCATCTACTCCATCGACAACCGGGCCTACAATGTCGAATAAAATGCAACAGGCCCTAAAAGAGTTGTATGCTCGCTATGACGCCAAAAAAAAAGCGAGCAACACTCCAAAAGATGGGGAATCGGCAGCCATATCTTGTCGAATGGGATAATGTGATCTATCGTCCTAAATATAATCTACAGATGTTCACGTCTTTCAATACGAAGGAGTCTCCTTGCCGATACTTGAGGTACTTCACCTCAGTAATGAGGCATCTACCAAAGGACGATGCCCTCCTTACCAACATATTCGTAGGAGCTCTGCAGGGGGTGGCCTACGAATGGTTTTCGGACAACTGTATTTCGTCCTTCGAAGACTTGAAGAACCTATTCCTCAATCGATTTTATGAAGGAGGAATGGACATGACGATGTCGACTCTTATGGACATCGTTTAGAAGGAGAAAGAGTCGGTGCACGCATATATTGAGCGCTTCTGCTAGGCCACTTTGAGGTTATCTCCTGGTATACCTGAGCCCATGCTTATGGACTCATGCTGCAAGAACATGCTTCCTGCAATCAAGTTGTGGCACAGTGCTCCATGTGTAGAGTGGACTCCTTTCAATACAGAGGCGGATACAGCTCAAAGAAAAGCGCAGGATACACAACTGCTGGGACTGAACTTCCTCTATCTCAAAGATAAAAGGAAGCGCTCATCCGGCAACGACGGAAAAGGAAAGCAAGTCATGACCGTCAACATCTTCAAAGTTTCGACATCAGTGAACCCGAAGCTGACCGAAGCGCAGAGGCCGAAAGAGACCTACTCTTTCAACGACGAAACACACTAGAAATCTTTGATATGTTGACAAAGAGTGGCAAACTTCAGCTTCCGTCTCCTAAACATCCTGATGAAGTAGAAAAGGTGGACAATCTAAAATACTGCCACTACTACCAGTATGTCCACCATTCGACACGTAACTGCTACATGTTGAAGAGACAAATCCAGCGCCTCATCGACGCCAAGGTCATCTCACTCGACTAGGAGGAGAAGACTGTTACCTCCAATATGATCACTCTCCAGTTTGGAAGTTTTTCGAGAACATATGCTCAAGACGACGTAGTCCCCATCCCGAGAGCGACGATAGAAGTAGTCAATCTTCCACTGGCCCATGACAATGCCCAAGGCCTTATCCCATTTACGTTGCCGCGAGGCAAAGTAATAGGATCCACCCTGATCCTGCCCCAGACATGATGGTACCTGCAGCATACTCTGTTAAGGGAAAGAAAGTCAAATCATGTCGAATGGTTTCTACATCGGTGGATGCCACTCTGGTTACCACTCGTTCGGCTTACCATAAAGAAGAAAACTAGGTCCCAGAGGATGAAACACCTCCGCATGTTGTGGCCAACACCCACGACACGTTGGAAGTAGGCCCGTCTCAAGCGCCTGCTGCAGATAAATAGAAGCAGAAGGAGGTTCGCTTTGGCAAGCCTATGAGAAAAGACTCGACAGTAGGGACAATCAAGCTATACAATTTTGACATATAGTCGATACACATGCGCACAGTCCCATCTTTCTTTTTGTACCTAAGAAAGACGAAACAGTGCGCATGTGTATCGACTATAGAGCTTTGAATGCAGTTACGGTGAAGAACAAGTACCCTTTGCCGTGCATGGACGATCTATTCGATCAACTGAGTGAAGCAAAAGTATTCTCCCAGATCGAATTACGATTAGGCTATCACCAACTGAAGGTTCGGAAGGAAGATATTCCGAAGACGGCATTTCAATCGAGGTTGGACACTACGAGTTCTTGGTCATGCCATTCAGTTTGACCAATGCTCCCACGGTCTTCATGAATTTAATGAACAAGATCTTTCACCAATACTTGGACAAATTTGTAGTTGTCTTTATAGAGGATATCTTGATTTACTCCAAGGGCCAAGAGGAGCATGAGCAGCATCTACAGATTATTTTGGGGACCTTAAGGAATGAGTAACTTTTTGCGAAGCTTAGTAAGTGTGATTTCTTTCTCAAGGAGGTATCATTTCTTGGATATATCGTCACTGGAGACGGCATATCTGTAACGCCCCAGCCCCAAAATACTTGGGACTAGATACGTATCATGCCAGCTGTATACATATGAGTAAATAAAAGGCTCGTATGTATACATAAGCTGTAAAATATAGAAAGCCATGCTCAAACTAAATCTTATCCACAAATATGAAGTTTTAATGATATAATCAAATAGTTATTTGTATAAACGTTGGGCGGAGACATATCTACTACCAACAAGTTTAAATAAGAAAGAAATATACAAATAACTGATTTGGGCGAGCGAAGCAAATGACGAGTCCAAGAGTAATCAACATGACAGAATAGAGCACAAGTCATGGCCCTAGCTAGAGCACCTGCAAGAAATCATGAAACACACACCTAGAGAGATCACCAGGTCCTCAGAGGGACGTAATAAGATACAGAAAGGACATGCCATTTATAACTGCAAATGTAAATTCTATAAACTACAACACAACTGGGTCCCTAACTATTTAAGTGATATAAATTTTGAGGACAACGTTCGGATTCACGCAAGCAAGTAATAAAGAGTGGCCAACAAGTAGTGCTCATCCGAGACGCCATCGGCCGGGTAACACGTAGCGCTCATCTGAGACACTATCTCCCAAATGTGTGTAAAAGTAAATGTAGCCCCTACGCTAGTAGCTGTCCCCTCCCCCCAATGATACTATACGTGTGTCGTAACCATGACACACAAACACGTGTCATTTCTACCATACTGTTTAATCCTTAATAACTACTAAGTCTTCTACACAAATCTATTAGCAGTTATATCCTAACGTACAGCCTGTACGTACCGATGTACAGTCGGTACGCAAGTCCGAAGCTATATGCGACTCACAACTCACACACAAGCCGTGGCATATCGTGACGGTTTATGAGATGCTCTAAACATATGGTGGTCCCTTAACTCTAAGCCAATTGCATAAAATATAGTAATTTGCATCGACATATAATTTAGAAAGAAACAAATTGAAAATAAACAAAACATGCATGATATTGAGCAGGAAATTTAAACAGTAAAGGCAAGGTGTCTTGCCTGAGGTAACGCCTGGTGTGGTGCAGTGTTCCATCAATTCCTGTTTGTCCAGTAGCCATGTTCGAGGTGTAATGGTCCGAGAGTCACGAGGAAATATGAACGTGTCATTAGTCGTAATTTGTGAAGAAATATGATTATGGAATTAGTCATGATCAAATGGGGATATCAAGGTGGGAGTTTTGGGGAGAATACATACTTATACTATTTTTAGAAATCATTACTTGAAAAATATATTTAAAGAAATTTTTACATAAACACTAGTAAATAATTTATACATAATAATTTGAAAACTATATTTAGTCAAAACATTTTTATGTAAATATTAATTAATCTAGGAATTTATTTTAGGCTTAAACTATGTTTGAAATATATATATATATATATATATATATATATATATATATATATATATATATATATATATATATATATATATATATAGGGTTAAATCTGTAATGTGTTTTTCATAAATATATTATATATATATATATATAGGGTTAAATCTGTAATGTGTTTTTCATAAATATATTATATTAGTATATAATTCCCAAAATCAATCCTAATAATATAGCTACATTAATAATATTAGTAATATTACTGATATCAATTAAGTAATAAGTAGTATAATAATACTAATAATAATAATATATAATAATAAAAATAATAATGATAATAAAAATAATACAACTTTTTTAAAAAAAACTTTACTTCCATCCTTTCCCCATTTGCTACACAGTGAGGGAGAGAGAGAGTCCGGACCTGGAGAGTAGGGAGCGAGGGGGGAAGGAGAGGCGGCGACGATTGGGTTTTCGGCCGGGGCGTTCTTCGCGTGGCCTTGGTGGAGGAGCGGTGGCGAGGGCCACCGGGAGGGGTGTCAGCGGACCGCGCGTCGGCCGACGCGCTGGTGGCGAGGGACTCGAGGCGAGCGGCGGCCGTAGGGATGGCTGATGGAACGATGGACGGAGGCGACGGCCAGAGATAGCTCGGCACGGTGGCTGCGTCGAGCGCGACGGAGGGCGCATGAGGTCGCACGACGGTCGGTGTGGCTCGGGGACACTGTGCGGCGGCGGGATCTAGTTGCCAATCGACGAGGAGGTCGGCTCGTGCGACCCTGAAGGGGGCAGCGCCGGATTCTAGGTAGGGGTTTCACCCCCTTCTATTTTTCAATCGGTGGTGGTGGTTTGGAAGGGGGTTGGTCGGTCGGAGGTCAGTCGGGTCGGGTGGCGGTTGTGGTGTTGTCGGGGATGGTGGCGGTGGTCTCGGAATGATGATAGCGGTGGCGATGATAGTGATGGTGGCGTGGGATGATGATGGGGACGGCCAGGCAGGAGTGGAGGTGGTGGCGAGCATGGTGGTTCTGCTGGTGGTTAATGGTGATTCGGGCAGCGGGCATGGTTGAACTGTGGTAGTGGTCGGGTGTCGGGACAGGGAGAAGGAGGAGGTGATGGTGGTGTCAGTGACGGAATGTCGTCGGTTTGTATCGTCGTGTCGGGGAATGTCCGACATGACCTGGATGGGTGTCCGAGGTTGTCGGACACGGGGTCGAAAATATGTATATGTACTAGAAATACATATAGTGGATAGGACGGAACGGGGACACGGACACGATGCACGATGTTGTTGTGGTGGAAAATTTTTGTGGAGTATTTGGATGGTGGATTCATGAAAACAAAAAAGGACAAGGGGCTCTCCTTATATAGGAAATGAGGACCCCTACTTGGATAAGGATTTGGATTAGTTTAAAACCCCGTAGATAATCACATATTGATTCAAATCGATTTAAATTTAATTTATCAAATCTCAAGCAAATCTAGATAAAATCTATTTTTAATTTAAAGCTATTTAAAATAAGTCAATAAAATCTTTTCTAATTTAAATTATCGTAATTTATTTAAATATGAAATCAAACAATATTTAAAATAGCTTTTTCGAAATGATAAAATAATGATATACATTAATTTCGAAAATCAATATTCTATACATGAATCAAATTCATGTAGCTCGAATAAATCTAGAATATTCATATAAATCTAGTTTTAAATGACAATAAAATTAAATAGCATTTTTACAATAAAGCATAAAGCGTTGAAAATTTTCGATGCGATCTTTTCACAACTATTAGTATTTTTAAAATGAATAAATATTTATCACCCATATTTTTGAAAGCCATATTATTATATAAATAAGTAGAAATATTTTCTAAAATATGTACCTCGCACATATTCGCACTCGACGAGAAAATACGACCAATACAAACTTGTATGCGACGTACAATTTCGAAGTTTAAAAAAATAATACCAAAGTTTTAAAATAAATCGTAGTAGAAATTTAGGGGGGTTTACAATATCAGTAGATCCAGAGAAGATCACAGCAGTCAAGGCATGTCTGCTCCCATATCAGCTTCCGAGGTGAGAAGTTTTCTTGGACTTGCGGGTTATTACCGAAGGTTCGTAGAAGATTTCTCTCGAATAGCGGGGCCTATGACTCGACTAACTTGCAAGGATCAGGAGTTTGTATGGACAAACGAGTGTCAAGCCGCTTTCGACGAGTTGAAGAAGCTCTTGACCACTGCACCTTTCTTGACACTACTATCGGGCCCGGGAGGATTTGTGATATACAGTGATGCATCCGAAAAGGGGTGAGGATGCGAATTGATGCAGCATGGTCATGTAGTAGCATATGTATCGAGACAGTTGAGGGTGCACGAGAAGAATTATCTAACCCACGATCTAGAGCTCGCAGCAGTTATCTTTGCTTTGAAGTTATGGAGACACTACTTGTACGACGAGAAGGTAGATATCTACACTGATCATAAGAGCCTCAAGTACGTGTTCACACAAAAAGAGTTGAATATGCGACAGCGATGTTGGTTGGAGTTGATGAAGGATTACGAGATCGAGCTACATTATCATCCGGGCAAGGCTAATGTCGTGGCAGACGTATTAAACCGTAAGCCAATGGCACACTTCTTGACTACGCAGAAGGAGTTGATTAGAGACTTGCAGTAGCTTGGTATTGAGGTGGTATTGCCTGGAGTAGATAGCGTGTTAGCCAATCTCCAAGTGTAATCATCATTAGTAGAGAGGATCAAGGCGACATTGCCTACGGATGCTAGATTTCGACGGCTTAGAGAGAGGACTGAAGCAGGAGAGCAGACGGGATTGATAATTCATCCCGATGGGATATTGCGATGTAGTGATCATATTTATGTTCCTACTGGAGAGCTACGGCAGGAATTGATGGCGGAAACACACAATTCGACTTACTATATTCATCCCGGAGGAACTAAGATGTATCGGGACTTACGACAGTATTTTTGGTGGCACGGAATGAAACGGAAGATAGCTCGTTTTGTGGCCAAGTGTTTGGTGTGTCAACAAGTGAAGGCGGAGCACTAGAGGACAGCTGGTTTGTTGCAGCTGCTACCCATTCCCGAGTGGAAGTGGAAGCACATTACGATGGACTTCGTCACGGGATTTCCTCGGAGTCCTAGTGGACGAGATGCAGTATGGGTGATTGTTGATAGGCTTACCAGGTCAACCCATTTTGTACCTTTTAGAGTGGGACAGTCCACAAAAGTTTTGGCAGATATATATATGAAGCAAATAGTGAAGCTACACGGCGTACCAGTTAGCATCGTGTCGGACCGTGACTTGAGGTTCACCTCACACTTTTGTAGGAGTATGCAAGAAAGTTTGGGTATGCGTTTGAAGTTTAGCACGGCGTACCATCCGCAGACAGATGACCAGTCAGAGCATACTATTCATACGCTAGAAGATATGTTAAGAGCTTGCATGCTCGACTTTTGCGGATCATGGGAGGACCACCTTCACCTTCTAGAGTTTTTCTACAACAATAGCTATCAAGCGAGCATCTTATTGGCTCTGTTTGAAGCATTGTATGGTAGGAAGTGTCGATCTCCTGTCCGTTGGAGCGACATCAGAGAGCGATAGATATTGGGATCCGAGTTAGTTTTAAGCACAGTAGAAAATGTCAAGAAGATACAAGATCAGCTGCGAGCAACGCAGGATTGGCAGAAGCAGTGGGCAGATAATCGTCGTCGACCTTTAGAATTCAAGGAAGGCGACCACGTTTTCTTGAAAATATCCCCCACTAGAGGCACGATTCAATTCGGAGGATGTGACAAGTTGAGTCCAAGATACATCGGTCCTTTCAATATCTTGGAACGTGTTGAAGAAGTTGCTTATAGATTAGCCTTGCCACCGTCACTAGAGGGAGTACATGAAGTATCCACGTGTCTCAGCTGAGGAGGTATGTGGCAGACAACAATCATGCGCTTGATGACTCCGAGATCACAGTTGGACCGAGCTTGTCCTACGAAGAACAACCGGTAGGTATCCTTGATCGCCGAGTGAAGGTGTTGCGGAATCAATTTATACCATTGGTTCGCATGGCATGGAAGCATCACTCGCTAGGGGAGTCTACTTGGGAGTGCGAGGACGACATCCGAAATCATTACCTGCTTTTGTTCGAAGACCAAGGTACGTTTGCATGATTAGATCTTTCATGATATTGCATTGCATACCCCCCGACATTAGTTTATTTTCGAGAACAAAATTTCTTTAAGTTAGGTAGGATGTAAACCCCCATATTTATCCCTAAATTATTTTAATATTTTTATTTATTTTGTTATATATATATTTTTGTATTAATTCATTAGTTTTTAGTTAATGTAGGTATATATATAATGTATAGGCATGCATGCTTGTACATTATGCTATTAAATGTAGTCTACATTATAAATTGGAGTTTTGATATTTTTATATATATTTTTAGAAATTTTCTAAAGCTACTTTATTTGTTTTATAAGATTGAATATATATATATATATATATATATATATATATATATATATATATATATATATATATATATATATATATATATATATATATATATAAGTAAAAAAAGAGAGGAGCGACACTGTAGTGAGCTACAGTGCCCGCTATATTCCCGACCCCCCCTCTCGCGCGCGCGGGTTATCAGAAAGGAAGAAGGAAAAGGAAACGGAAAAGAAAATTTTAAAAATCAAATCTCAACCTCAAATCCTATTCAAATTTTGCTAATCTAAAAACCTAATTTGATCTCTTCTGATGGCATTGAATCGAATCTGATTTGGATTCGAAGTCAGTTATAGCCCCGACCCCAAACCCATTGTATATAAAACATGGATACATCATTGAAGACTCTCCCAAAACCCTACCAAAAATCTACTCTATGCTTCGTACTTCAACCCCCGAGTCTCTCCCTCATTGCTATGCGCATTTCCGACCACTGACGTACCATCCCCGACCGCCGTGCTGCGCCTAGGCCAACCAAAAACAGAGAATAACTCTGTGCAGCCGACCGCAAGGTAACCCCCTTCTTCCCGATGTTTCTTTCAATTTACTCGATCGTTTTTACTGTTGCAAATTGCAATAGGTAGCCTATATAATCCACATTGAACCCCTTCAAAGGGATTGAATTTTAACCTATTAATTTGGACAGAAAATCGATGCGAAGTTGAGTTAATTCTGCCCTAGAAATAGTGTATAGAAATAGTTAAAAACCCAACTTGGAAGTCGAGTTTCGATCTGTACATTAGGGTTTTGGATAAACTAGTTGAAGACAGTCAAAGACAACATAACCAGGATTAAAATGCACTTTGTAGAATTATATTTTGTTATTTGTACAAAAAGTTATGTGATGTTAAACTTGTGTGGAAAACTGCTTTAAAAACATTAAAAACTTTAGAAATTTTCCCGAAACGGCGTGCGCCCCGATAAACCGGACGATGTGGTCGTGTACTATACACATCAAAAGACGCATATGGATGTTGTCGACGTGTAGGAATTAACGGGACTCGATTTTGTTGCGTGTGTACGACGAAATCAGTGCGTACCCATCGAGATACCCCCGTATTGGCCTTTTACAAACTCGGTCGTAACTTCGTGTATGTTCGTCGGATCGAGACGAAACTTGTGCCAACAGGACCGTATCGATTTTTTTGTTATGTATGCCAAGTTTGGTTCGATTCTGAGAAGGTCGACTGGAACGCCTATTTAGCGGGCCCGCGACCCAATCAAACGGGCAAAATTATGTACGGCTCATCGGAATCCAAAATTGAACATACTATTGTTTTCATCTCCTCAAACCGGATCCGTAGATATATAGTTTGATGACTTTAGAGACCGTAGACATTGGCACATATTTCGGTGCAAAACGGGTCCAACGGCGGACATCGTTTTGATCCGAAATTATGATTTTGCCCCTGTTTCAGAATTGGACTTTTGGACAAGCGTTTCCTAGATATATCATTTACTCCGGGAATATTCTTGATATTTGTTTCAGCATCCGGAGCCGTTCGTGGACTTTGAGGTTTATTGCAGACGTGACTGATTGCTTGGAGTTACTATTTTCGTACTGCCAGACAAGATACCTTGCCACCTTCTCTGTGATTTACATATTCTTATTTTCAGTTATATATGTTCAGCATTTCTTATTGTTATTATCATTATAAAACTGCACGTCCAAGTCACACTTGGGTGCAAGTGACTTTATCGGTCATTTTCTTGATTTTGTTTATTTCTCTTGCATTAACTTAGCCTAGTGACCGACCATTATTGATGAGGTATTGGTATACCTCATACGGCCTTGATACTTGCTTTGCCAAGTGTTGTATGTCACATGTAGGATACGTACCCGCGTAGTCGGCTAACCATCGATACGTATGGAGCGTGCGACGGATAGGAGTAACTGCCAATAGAATTGCATGTTAGAAGACTTGGCGGTTACTAGAGGTTCATATCAGTCATAGAGATGATGATACTAGGCATTGGGTGGGGAGAACAATACCTGACGTATGGGCTTATTTGCACTTCCCTGATTACCAGTGCGCTCCTCCAGAGACGCAGGCCCCAAGTGTCCTCTGACGTTTCCCAGAGCGTTATGGACGTACCCCTTGCACATGGTACCCTCTGACGATCTTTGGACGTTATGGACGTAGGCCCCTGGTACCCTATACGGGGACTATGCCGATCCCATCTACAGCCAGGGCTCATGCATCAAAGGATTGTTTCTCAACTGCATATTCACAGTAGCATGGTCAGGAACCCTATTGCAAGCATCACTTTCCTTTTATATTATATATCATAGTTTATATGGCATGGTATTTTCTTGTATCTTGTTACGTCCCGCTTAGTACCTGGTTGTCTCTCCAGGATTGGACGAGTTCCCGTAGGAGTACGGAACGGCACTGGATCCATCCTATATTGACGACGACGCATCTCCTGCTGATTTCTAGTCTATTTATTTATTGAGACATTTAGTGGATATTTTTACATCTTTTTTCTTTCTATTTTGCGGAGGTTGGACTCCGATCTTGTGAGACTATTTTTTATAGCTGTTTGGAGTGGGTATGTCTACCCAGCTATCTTTTGATACATTCATTTATTATCTGGACTCGATTATCTTCTGTGTTGAGCTGTGATGAGATTAGATTATATTATTCTGGCCTGTGATTATTTTATATACAACTTATGTACGTATACGAGGATTTCATATATTGGAGTATTCTTCGTATATGTGCAGCTGGCATGTTCACGTATTTGGTCCTATATATTTTGGGACTGGGGCGTTACATATTTTTGTGGTAGCCCATACAGGTCAGAAAATATTGTTGGGATACATGACTGTGCCCAACGAGCCTGCATATAGGAATAGGAATAAGTATCTCATCCAAAACTACTATCTCCCTTGACACCCAATCTTTTCGAATTTTTTTTTATTATTTGATTTACCTCATATCTAACCTTTCCTAATATCCTCTTATTCCTTCTTCGTGCCAACAGTATGCATTTGAGAAGCGGACGTAATGTATTGGCCCTCACGTCTGGTAAAGCGGCTACCACGGAGGGACAGAATCCTCCGATGACTCCGGTGACACCATATCAGCCAAGTCAGTTACAGCCTACAACGACCCCGTCGACGGTGCATCAGGAGACACAAGCACCCCCAGTCAGCCAGGCTGGGCAGACCATGACCGTGCCACCGGAAGGGAATGTACCACCCCCTCCACCACCACCATTCCCTCAGAAGTTTCTAGCACAGTCGGGACCTCAGATGCCTCCGCCACCGACTAATTGGAGCCCTACTTCTCAGTTCATGTATGCCATGATGTAGGATTAGTGGTAGCAGACTGAGCTGATGAGACAGACTATGATGACAACATTGGCTAGACCTCCACCTCTACCTTCGGCACCGGTACCAGCACCAGTATCGGCTCTGCATCCTTATGAAGGCTCTATCAAGAACTTTACAGACATGAACCCCAAGCCCTTCAGAGGAACGAAGAAGCCACTAAAGGTGTCATAATGGCTTATTAGCACAGAGAAGATACTAAAGGCATCCCAGTTGCCAGCTCGAGATTGGATGACAGCAGTAGACCTACTATTAGAGGATAATGCCCACCACTGTTGGAAAGCGGAAGAAAGATGACTAGGCACTGGGATCACTTGGAAGGAGTTCTATGATCTATTGTATGAAAGATTTTTCCCCATTCATGTTCGAGACGGTCTCTACGACCAGTTCCTTCATCTGAAGCAAGGAAATATGACAGTTGATGAGTATGACCCAGAATTTAATCGCCTGAGTAGATTTGGTGCGGGTTTGATCCCAACAGAGCTACAGAAGGCGAGGAGATTCTATCAAGGGCTTGCAACGGAGCTCAAGTCTTATACGACTACACGGTCTCGAGTCTCCCATTCAGCTGTCTTGGAAGATGCTCGTGCTCAGGAGATTTTTCGCAAGGAGCAGCAGCAGATATCGAGATGCCATATACCAGCTGTTATACCAGCCCGAGCTACTCAGGAAGGACCTATCAGGAGGCCCACAGGACAGCACCAGTAGAGGCACTCACCTTATCAGAAGCCCATTTTTTATTACTGCGGAAAGCAAGGACATCTCCAGAATGACTGTAGGACTCGCCTTGGATTGTGCTTGAGATGTGGATCCAACCAGTAGATGCTCAAGGACTATCCGGAGCAACAGGCGATAGTACATGCACGACAGAACCCGAGGCCTACAGTCCCAGCACTTCCAGCACCACGGCCTGTAGCAGGAGCACCTCGCCCACCATTGCCTCCCCAAGACGTACCGTACAACAAGGCCAGAGCTCAGGGACCAGGACAAAATTATGGGCAGGCATTCTCACTTGCTATTGAGGATATAGAGACAGAGGCAGAGGTCATAGCAGGTATGGTTTTAGTTATTTCATTTTCTTTCATTACCTTGTTTGACACTGGAGCCACTCATTCATTCATAACCACTAGTTTTATCACCAGACACAGCATTCCCATCACACCCTTATCTAAGAACATTAGAATCCTCATTGGAGGAGGAGTTGTACCTGTTAGTGGTGTTTGTAGACTTTGTCCTGTAGTGATATGTGGTAGAGAGATAAGATCACGACTCTTTGTATTTCTTATGCCTACGTTCGATGTGGTTCTCAAAATAGACTGGTTGAGCCAGTATTTTGCTCTTATAGACTGCCATAGGGGCAGTATCGTCTTCAGACCACCGAATGCAATGGAGTTCGAGTTCACCAAGGAAGAAGGAGAGAGTATTGATGTACCCACATTAGGAACTCACATGATGTTGCAAGATACCCCTCAGCACCCTGTCATCTCTGAGTTCGAAGATGTATTCCCCAAGGATTTTCCGAGACTGCCACCTGACCGAGACATCGAGTTTTCTATTGAGCTTATTTCGGGAGCCGAGCATATTTTATATCGAGTATATCGACTAGCACCAAAGTAGTTGCTATAGATGAAGACATAGATTGATGACTTTTTGGAGAAATGCTTTATTCGTGCCAGTGCGTCACCATGGGGAGCACCCATTCTTTTTGTACCTAAGAAAGATGGGACAGTGTGCATGTGTATCGATTATAGAGCTTTGAATGCAGTTATGGTAAAGAACAAGTACCCTTTTCCGCGCATAGACGATCTATTCGATCAACTGAGTGGAGCAAAAGTATTCTCGAAGATCGACTTACGATCGGGCTATCACCAACTGAAGGTTCGGATAGAAGATATTTCGAAGACGGCATTTCGATCGAGGTATGGATACTACGAGTTCTTGGTCATGCCCTTCGGTTTGACCAATGCTCCCGCGGTCTTCATGAATTTAATAAACAAGATCTTTCACCAATACATAGACAAATTTGTAGTTGTCTTTATAGATGATATCTTGATTTACTCCAAGAGCCAAGAGGAGCATGAGCAGCATCTACGAATTATTTTGGGGACCTTGAGGAATGGGCGACTTTTCGTGAAGCTTAGCAAGTGTGATTTCTTTCTCAAGGAGGTATCATTCCTTGGAAATATCGTCACTGGAGATGGCATATCAGTAGATCCAGAGAAGATCACAGCAGTCAAGGCATGGCCTGCTCCCACATCAGCTTCCGAGGTGAGAAGTTTTCTTGGACTTGCGGTTTATTACCGAAGGTTCGTAGAATATTTCTCTCGAATAGCGGGGCCTATGACTTGACTAACTTGCAAGGATCAAGAGTTTGTATGGACAGACGAGTGTCAAGCCGCTTTCGACGAGTTGAAGAAGCGCTTGACCACTACACCTATCTTGATACTACCATCAGGCCCGAAAGGATTTGTTATATATAGTGATGCATCCAAAAAAGGGTTAAGATGCGTATTGATGCAACATGGTCATGTAGTAGCATATGCATCGAGACAGTTGAGGGTGTATGAGAAGAATTATCTAACCCACGATCTAGAGCTCGTAGCGGTTATCTTTGCTTTAAAGTTATGGAGACACTACTTGTACGGCGAGAAAGTAGATATCTACATTGATCATAAGAGCCTCAAGTACGTGTTCACACAAAAAGAGTTGAATATGCGACAGCGACGTTGGTTGGAGTTGATGAAGGATTACGAGATCGAGCTACATTATCATCTGGGTAAGGCTAATGTCGTGGCAGACATGTTAAGCCGTAAGCCCATGGCACACTTCTTGACTACGCAGAAGGAGTTGATTAGAGACTTGCAGCAGCTTATTATTGAGGTAGTATTGCCTAGAGCAGATGGCATGTTAGCCAATCTCCAAGTGCAATCATCTTTAGTAGAAAGGATCAAGGCGGCATTACCCAAGGATGCTAGATTTCGACGGCTTAGAGAGGGGACTGAAACAGGAGAGCAGACGGGATTGAGGATTCGTCCCGATGGGACATTATGATGTGATGATTGTATTTATGTTCCTAATGGAGAGCTATGGCAGGAATTGATGGTGGAAGCACACAGTTCGACTTACTCTATTCATCCCGGAGGAACTAAGATGTACCGGGACTTACACAGTATTATTGGTAGCACGGAATGAAGTGGGAGATAGCTTATTTCGTGGCCAAGTGTTTGGCGTGTCAACAAGTGAAGGCGGAGCACCAGAGGACAGCTGGTTTGTTGCAGCCGCTACCCATTCCTGAGTGGAAGTGGGAGCACATTACGATGGACTTCGTCACAGGATTTCTTCGGAGTCCTAGTGGACGAGATGCAGTATGGGTGATTGCTGATAGGCTTACCAAGTCAACCCATTTCTTTTCTTTTAGAGTGGGACAGTCCACAAAAGTTTTGGCGGATGTGTATATGAAGCAAATAGTGAAGCTACACGATGTACCAGTTAGCATCGTGTCGGACCGTGACTCGAGGTTCACCTTGAACTTTTGGAGGAGTATACAAGAAAGTTTGGGTACGCATTTGAAGTTTAGCACGACATACCATCCGCAGACAGACGGCCAGTCAGAGCATACTATTCAGACGCTAGAAGATATATTGAGAGCTTGCATGCTCGACTTTGGCGGATCATAGGAGGACCACCTTCACCTTGTAGAGTTTTCCTACAACAATAGCTATCAAGCGAGCATCTAGTTGACTCTATTTGAAGCATTGTATGGTAGGAAGTGTAGATCTCCTGTCTGTTGGAGCGACATCGGAGAGCGACAGATATTGGGACCCTAGTTGGTTTTGAGCACAGTGGAAAAGGTCAAGAAGATACAAGACCACCTGGGAGCAGCGTAGGATCGGCAGAAGTAGTGGGCAGATAATCGTCGTCGACCTTTGGAATTTAAGGAAGGCGACCACATTTTCTTGAAAATATCCCCCACTAGAGGCACGATTCGATTCAGAGGACGTGGCAAGTTGAGTCCAAGATAAATCGGTCCTTTCGATATCTTAGAACGTGTTGGAGAAGTTGCTTATAGGTTAGCCTTGCCACCGTCACTAGAGGGAGTAAATGATGTATTCCTTGTGTCTCAGCTGAGGAGGTACATAGAAGACAGCAATCATGTGCTTGAACACTCCAAGATCACAGTTGGACTGAGCTTATCGTACGAAGAGCAACCGGTAGGTATCCTTGATCGCCGAGTGAAGGTGTTACAGAATCAATCTATACTGTTGGTTCGCGTGGCATGGAAGCATCACTCGCCAGGGGAGTCTACTTGGGAGCGCGAGGACGACATCCGAAATCGTTACCTGGTTTTGTTCGAAGGCCAAGGTACGTTTGCATGATTAGATTTTTTTATGACATTGCATTGCATACCCTCCGACATTAGTTTAATTTCGAGGTCGAAATTTTTTTAAGTTGGGTAGGATGTAAACCACCATATTTATCCCTAAATTATTTTAATATTTTTATTTATTTTGTTATATATATTTGTATTAATTTATTATCTTTTAGTTAATGTAGGTATATATATAATGTATAGGCATGTATGCTTGTACATTATGCTATTAAATGTAGTCTACATTATAAATTGGAGCTTTGATATTTATATATATATTTTAGAAATGTTCTTAAGCTACTTTATTTGTTTTATAAGATTGAATATACATGGATATGTATATATATATATATATATATATATATATAAGTAAAAAAAGAGGAGCGACAGTGTAGTGAGCTACAGTGCCCGCTATATTCCCGACCCCCCCCCCCCCGGGGTTAACAGAAAGGTAGAAGGAAAGGAAACAAAAAAGAAAATTTTAAAAATCAAATCTCAACCTCAAATCCTATTCAAATTTTGCTAACCCAAAAACCTAATCCGATCTATACTAATGGCATTGAATCGAATCCGATTTGGATTCAAAGTCAGCTATAACACCGACCCCAAACCCATCGTATATAAAACATGGATCCATCATTGAAGACTCTCCCAAAACCCTACCAAAAATCTACACTACTCTTCGTTCTTCAACCCTCGAGTCTCCCCTTCGTTGCTGCGCGCGTTCCCGACCACCGACGCGCCGTCCCCGACCGCCGTGCTGCGCCGAGGCCGACCAAAAACAGAGAATAACTCTGTGCAGCCGACCGCAAGGTAACCCCTTCTTCCCGATGTTTCTTTCAATTTACTCGATCGTTTTCACTTCTGTGAATTGCTATTGGTAGCCTATATAACCCTCATTGAACCCCTTCAAAGGGATTCAATTTTAACCTATTGAGTTGGACAGAAAATCGACGCAAAGTTGAGTTAATTCTGCCCTAAAAACAGTGTATAAAAATAGTTAAAAACCCAACTTGGAAGCCGAGTTTCGATCTGTACATTAGGGTTTTGGATAAACTAGTTAAAGATAATCAAACACAACATAACCAAGATTAAAACTCACTTCGTAGAATTATATTTCGTTATTTGTACAAAAAGTTATATGATGTTAAACTTGTGTGGAAAATTGCATTAAAAACATTAAAAACTTTAGAAATTTTCCCGATACGGCGTGCGCCCAAACAAACTGGGCAACGTGGTCGCACACTATACGCATCGAAAGGTGCGTATGGATGTTGTCGATATGTGGGAACTGACGGGACTCGATTTCGTTGCGTGTGCGCGAAGAAATCAGTGCGTATCCGTTGAGATACCCCCGTATCGGCCTTTTACAAACTTGGTCATAACTTCGTGTACGTTCGTCGGATCGAGATGAAACTTGTGCCAACAAGACCGTATTGATTTTCTGGTCCTGTATGCCAAGTTTGGTTCGATTCTGAGAAGGTCGATTGGAACGCCTATTTGGCGGGCCCGCGATCCGATCCAACAGGCAAAATTGTGCACGGCTCATCGAAATCCAAAATTTGACATACCGTTGGGATCGTCTCCTCAAACCGGATCCGTAGACATGTAGTTTGACGACTTTAGAGACCGTAGACATTGGCACACGTTTCGGTGCAAAACGGGTCCAACGACGGACATCGTTTTGACCCAAAATTATGATTTTGCCCCTGTTCCAGAATTGGACTTTTGGACAGGCGTTTCCTAGATATATCATTTACACCAGGAATGTTCTTGATGTTTGTTTCAGCATCCGGAGCCGTTCATAGACTTTGAGGTTTATTGTTGACGTGACTGATTGCTTGGAGTTGCTATTACCGTACTGCCAGGCAAGATACCTTGCCACCTTCTCTGTGATTTACATATTCTTATTTTCAGTTATTTATTTTTAGCATTTTTTATTATTGTTATCATTATAAAACTGTGCGTCAAAGTCATACTTGGGTGCAAGCGACTTTATCGGTCGTTTTCTTGCTTTTGTTTATTTCTCCTGCATTGACTTAGCCTAGTGACTGCCCAATGTTGATAAGGTATTGGTATACCTCATACGACCTTGACACTTGCTTTACCACGTATTGTATGTCACATGTAGGACACGTACCTGCATATTCGGCTGGCCACCGATACGTATGGAGCGTGCGACGGATAGAAGTAACTGCCAATAGAATTGTATGTTAGAAGACTTGACGGTTACTAGAGGTTCATATCAGTCATGGAGATGATGACACTAGGCATTGGGTGGGGAGAACAATACGTGACATATGGGCTTCTTTGCACTTCCCTGATTACCTGTGCGCTCCTCCGGAGACGCAGGCCCAGGTGTCCTCTGACATTTTCCAGGGCGTTATGGACGTACCCCAAGCACATGGTGCCCTCTGACAATCTTCGAACATTACAAATGTAGGCCCCTGGTGCCCTATACGGGGACTATGCCGATCCCATCTACAGATAGGGCTCATGCGTCAAAGGATTGTTTCTCAACTGCATATTCATAGTAGAATAGTCAGGAACCCTATTGCAAGCATCCCTTTCCTTTTTATATTATATATCACAGTTTATATGGCGTGGCATTTTCTTGTATCTTGTTACGTCCCGCTGAGGACCTGGTTGTCTCTCCAGGATTGGACGAGCTCCCGCAGGAGTACGGAGCGGCACTGGATCCATCCTATATTGACGATGACGCATCTCCTACTGATTTCTAGTCTACTCATTTATTGAGACATTTAGTAGATATTTTTACATCTTTTTTTCTATTTTGCGGAGGTTGGACTCCGATCTTGTGAGACTATTTTTCATAGCTGTTTGGAGTGGGTATGTCCACCCAGCTATCTTTTGATACACTCATTTATTATCTGGACTCTATTATCTTCTGTGTTGAGCTGTGATGAGATTAGATTATGTTACTCTGGCCTGTGATTATTTTATATACAGCTTATGTACGTATACGAGGATTCCATATATTGGAGTATTCTTCGTATATGTGTAGCTGGCATATTCACGTACTTGAGCCTATATATTTTGGGACTGGGGCGTTACAGCAAGATTCGCCTGAATTGCCAAATAGGTGATCTCCAGACTGACGTAACTTGCTATGTCATTGATACAGACATAAACTACAATGTGCTATTGGAACGACCATGGATTCATGAATACATGATCGTGCCCTCCACTCTCTATCAATGCATGAAGTATGTAGCCAGCGATGGGACTATCAAGACCGAGTTCGCTGACATTGATTCCTTTCGAGGACTCGAAGCATACTGTACAGATGCTGATCTGTACAAATCAGTCCCATAGGACGATGATGCCAATGACACCGACGACAAAGCAGAGAGCGCAACTATTGCTGAAGAACCATTGAAGGTTCGATTAAAGGGAAACCTCCCAAGACGTCAGCTCCCCTCGTCATCAAGCTCTGAGGCAAAGCTCTGGCTCGATCATACTTAAACATGTCAGAGGCTAGCCAGGAGCCCATGCAAATAAGACTTCCCCGGAAGGCTCCAAAGCCAACTATGAGGTTACACGAACCTCCGACTGTAGCCCCCTTGGTAGTCAAGTTGAAGGGAAAACGTCCTCCACCTTCCCCCGAGACAGCCCTGGTGCTCACAGACGAAGAGTTCGGAGACAAAGTAGCTAATACCGAGGCGCACTCTTCGCATTCCATTAATAGAAAGCTGTCTTTGAATTACTCATGTGCACATTGGAACACTAGGTATCTCTTACACAACGCTCTATATATGCTGCAAACACAAGTGACAACCGCTAGTCTCGCAAGCCGAGTTGTCCCTTCTTAAGGTGCCTACTTCTTGGTTGAAACAAGGAAGAAGGAGGAGGAATCCATCATCTTCGACCGATTGGAGCATCCGCAGCGGCTGCCTCGGGCAGAACCAGAACCCGATAACGGCAAGGTGCAACTCTACCGTTACACTACTCAAGCCAAAAACCTCATCTAGAAAATGGGTTACGACTTGAACAGTGACAGAGGACTGAACTATGACAAAGGCCGACATCTTCCCTTATGACTTCGTACCTCGAAGGAAAAGTCCCAAAATTACTACCAACGCACCCGCCGGGGATTGGGTTGCGTTACACCCACAACAACGTCGGAGAGCTCTGAATCGAAGGTCCCGATGCATTCACATTCCTTGGACTCCTTAACCTGGGACTCTGATACCATTATCGGCCAAGCCAAGATACTGTCTGGTCTCCACAGATCCCCAATCGAGGATGAAGACCAAATGCTTGAATACTTCGAAGATAAACCATGGGCTTAGCACCTCAGATCCCAATAGGAATGGAACTTCGAACAGCGCGAACCTTCTACTGAAGACGAAGTCGTCCAAGTCGAGCTAGGAGATGAGGTTTTCCTTAAACCCATCTTCATCATCAAAAGCTTGACGAGAGAAGACAAAGAATCTCTGATACAGCTTATCCGAGAGTACATCGATATCTTTGCCTAGAGCTACGATAACATGCCAGGTTTAGACCCGCTAGTCACCATGCACCATCTCAACATCCTACCCGATGCTAAGCCTGTCAAACAGCAACAGCGGCGTCTCCGCCCCAATGGTGATGACTTACAAGACGGGTGGGAAGTTCGAGCCCAAATAGGAAGGACTGTTCGTCAGAATGACGGTCTACTCCAATGGTGCCTACCGATTGGCCAAACCAAACGACAATTTGCTAATAATGCCAATCAATGGCAAGTTCCTTAATAAGTACTATGTCTGAGGTTCAAACCAGCATAGGCGCCCACACCCCCTTTGTCGTTCCTGAATTCCGTTAAAAGAATTCATCCCTTCTACAATTACCCCCAGTAGACAAGACATTTCACATCCATACTACCTCTAAATTGTTTTTCTACACCCTAAACGAAGTTTGCGTCTACCACGTCCATATTACCTCTGAGTAGTCGTCTCTTCTATGATAACCTTGTGTTGTCATAAACCATTTAAAAAATATTTCACGTCCATACTACCTCTAGATTGTTATTCTACACCCTAGTGAAGATTGTGCCTACCATGTCCATATTACCTCTGAGTATACATTCCTTTCATGACAACCCACGCGATTATCATAATTATCTATAGAACCTTTTACGTCCGTATTACCTCTGAGTCGTTCTATACACCCGTAGAGTCTATCCTTGCCATGTCCATATAACCTCTGAATAAGAAAAGTCCTACCACCAAAAAAAATTTCGTGCTTGCCATGTCCATATAACCTTTGAGTAAATACCCTATCCCCAACGGAGTTATCTCCATCCCCTCATGTCATGCTACCTCTGAAGGAATTCTCATTCTAGTACAAGAAAGTTCACAGCAGAAAGACAAGCAGAGAGACAAAGCCAAAAATTTTATTTATAAAATGGAAGGGTTTTCTTTCTTTGTTTACAAAAGTAGTCTCTCGTAAACCGAGAGACAAGAAGACAAAAAAAGTCAAAACTAGGAAGACCGATGCATAAGTCCTTGTAGTTGGCTCCTTAAAAGGGCGATCCGGGGGCCAACCAATGCTTGGGCTCGACGCTCGGCCTACTGACGGCGAACAGCTTCATCTTCAGCCGAGGACAGGTTTTGGTGCGTAAGAGCCAGTTCTGCATGGCGCACACCAATACTCTCCTTCTCTCGGGCTAAAGTCTCGAAACGCTGACGGAGGGCCTTTTCCTCGTCGCTCGACTTCTCTAAATCACTCTCCATGAGCGCCAAAGTCCCTTCTAGCCTTCGGATCTGCTCTCGGAGGCCTCGTACTGATCTTCCGCGGTTGCGCGATGACAGACCGGAGCCTCTTCTGCGTCGGTCACCTCCTCGATCGCAATCACGACCTCGGCAAGCCGGTCCGTCAAGGGCTGACATTTCTTCTCATGCTGGGATGCTTCGGAAGCCATCTTCTCTAGCTCCGCAGCAGCTAGCGTCGAAAGACCGCGCTCAAGATTTTGAAGCTCCAAGGCAGTATCTTCCAACTCGGCCAGCAGATCGTCAATTACGTTCGTCGTCGCCTCACACTCCGGATAGCCGCGTAAGGCCACCAATTGGGCACTCACTATTGACCAGGCCTGCCTAAGCGACTGGTTATTTCACAGGACAACCTCAATCCCACGTGTCAAAGCATGACGAATGGTGCTCAGAATGAGATTGGTATAATAAGCTTTATCGGCTAAACTCATTGGGGTTACCGGGGATGCCGCGACGGAGGGTCATGTGGCAGTAACGGCAGTTGACACATGTCTAGTTATTACGGAAGGTACCGTAACTGCGACAGATGTCGTAGGTAGTACAAAGGCGAAAGGGGCGGCTGGCTCTTCAGCAAACTCCTTCATTGGTCCTCCAACCATATCCGCAATCGAAGTAGCATCAACTGGAACCCGAGCAACCTCAGCAGCCGACTTCTCGACAGTAACTGTAACCGACTCCTCGGTGGCCTTCTCAACCGGTGCTTCAATAGCTGGTTCATCCATAATCTCCTCAACTAAGCCCATGGCAGGTGGCTCGAGGATAACCCATTCAGATGGTCCTGGAGTGACTACGTTGGGGAATTCTTTAACTGGTTCATCAGTAGTCTTCTCGGCCGGTTCTTCCTCGACCTCCTCGGTCGGGCTCATAAGGGTTTCGTTGACAGACTCATCAACAGCACTGTCAACAGCCATCCTAGTCCCTACCTTGGCTGGAACCTCAGTGGTGGCCGCATTGCCTTGTCCAGCTAGCTCGTCAGTCGTTTCTATATTCTTTTTAACCACCAAGGTTGAGGTACGATGTACGCCAGGGCTAAATCTTTCAACACCGATCCCCCGATGTCTTTATAAGGAGGAGGCTCCCAGAAGGAACCAGCGGATACGCCTTCAGCTCCCTCGGCCGATTGACCCATCTCGAGCCCAGGCGCCCGGATTACGCCTTCATGAAACGCAAAACCAACCCCAGGTATAAAAGCATCGGACTCCGAGAAGTCGTGAGTCTCATATTCAAATAAGGCAGGCGAAGGGACCTCCTCGGGAACGTAATCCCCCTCGGACGTTCCCAAATGCTCCTTTGCCTACACCAGTAAAGCAGGATGAAAAAAAAGCCGCATGTAAAAATTCAAATCAAAAGGAAACCGAAATATACTTGTGAAGTCGAGGCAATAGGCAATGTGTTGGGCCACAAGGAAGCATAACTCTTGGATGCCACCCTTTTAATCTTTTTGCCAGGTGGAGGGTTTGCCGCCGGACAAGCTCGATGTTTCAATGGGGAACTCAGGGCCACCGCGTCCTTCCATCGCTCCCGAGAGGCGCTAGAATCATCCGAGGACCCCTCTCCTACAACCTCAAGCTTTTGAGATCGTCGCTGGGGCCTCTCGAACTTTGTACCCACAATAAAGCTCCTCCCCCAGTCAAAGCCTGACGAGAAGTTGTTCACCAGACAATGAAACTTTGCGACAGAATACAGGATGTGGGGCTCCCCGTGCACCTTAGGGAGCGTAAATGCCGTCCAGTAGATTTAGCATTGTAGTAACCCCATGCACGGGTACCGTCCAATAAGCTGCCCTCATAACCGAGACACGGGCTCGGATTGGCCAACATAGTCTAGCTATAGCCAAACTATCTCGCAAAGCGGCTCGACAAATAGGGCTCCAGGTATACCTTGTACTGACTACGGTATACCAGATGCGCAGGACGAATAGATAACAACCAGAGAAAAGCACCAATAGCTAGTTCGTCTCTTTCTCCAGCCCTATTGACCAACTCATCACCGACCTGATAGCCGTCATAGAAAGGCGAGACCCTGCTATACTTATAACCAGGCGGTTCAGGACCCATCACAAGCAGGGATGTCATCATGAACCCACTTTGCCTTGTGGTAATTTTGCAAAAGCACGTCCCCCTCTTCATGTCTGTCAATGGTGGCGAAAACAATTAGACCTGTATGGTATAATGCAACCAGGCCATCAGATAGTGATAAGGCAGCTTCGCTCGAGGGAACTCGCTATCACACCCACGATACTCTATTATCAATTCTGAAAGCTCGCATAAGTCTCGGAGGGTGTTGCACACCATGGCAGGAAGCAGAGTGAGAGAATGCCCGAAGGCCAATCTCATAGCTGGCATGATGAGCTCCCTACTAAGCCGCCCCACGGAGCCTGAGCCTCCCGGCACCATGGCTTTCCTCAGCCACATCATAAAGAAAGCAGCTAGCGTCGCTTTTCGGCTCACAGTAGTCAAGTTCTGGTAAAAAATAGCTACGGAATGTGGAGTTGGGCTTTCCCTCAGAATCCTATGGGGGATTTGACACCCTCGCCTTGGCCATCATACCCTCCACCTCGGCAGTGGTATACACCCTGCTGGAGGTAAAGTGAGCCGTTCCACGCTCCGACGGATCCTCACTAAAAAAGTATTTTTTTTCCAAGCATTAAAATGGGGTTGACCCTTTGTAGAGTCTTGGCATACGCATACTTGATGATGGCAAAGTATTTCCTTATAAACCGCCATCATCTCCGGTTGTTTGCTTTCCAACCCCACGAGCTCCTCTAGGCTAGGGCAGTGTTCCTCATATGGGTACTCCCCCCAAGGGAGTTTCGAGATAGCAAACATCTCTGGAGGGCCAATCCCATCTCCCCACAAGGCATGAAAAAAGTTTCGATGTAGTGGTTGAATAACTCTAGCAAAGACAAAGATAGAGGTTAGTTGATAGCGATGCCATGCTCAGTCGCCTTTATGGCATGGCGTAAGCCAGTACCACTCAGAGCCTCCCTAAAAGTACTCAAAATCCACCGGGTCAAGTCACCCTACTTTTTGTCAGCATGAACCGAGCCATCGACCAGGTAGGTGCTCATCGGATATGTATAGCCGGCCGCCAGGAGTCTATTGGCGAAAATAGAGGCGCTAAATGGATGCACGTCCGCAGGAAGATCACTGAATCTGTGGCCATAGAGTAGCAGCCGCAAGGTGTACGATGTGCCACCCTGAACAGGCGCAAAAGTATCCCTCCCTTTCTAACTCTTGTCTACCTTGAGGCACCCGAGATGAGACCCCCTGACTAGGGGTCAGATTCCACTGCATTCGCCGTCTCTCGACAAAACAGTAAAAGACGTAGAGCGATAAGTATCGGTCAGACGCAGGGACATATAAGGGGAGGCCATTACTCTCAAAATACCATGCCGTCTTGAATGCAAGTAGGTCCGTCTCCTTTAGAACCAATTGATCGCCAAAGAGAAACTGGGGCTTTAACACCCCCGCGCCAACATCAAGAGAAGGTGTCAAGCTTCCCTGATTCAGCATGCGACAAAAATAGCCCAAACATTGCTCCTGTATTTCATCCAGTTGCCCCTCTGGTTGATCTTCAGCGATCGACCTCCTGGCTGGCTCAACAAGCTTTTGCTCGACATTTGTCCCCAGTGCGCAGATGGAGAAGTCGGAAAGAACCTCATTGAGAAGAGAGGTGGTCACAAAAACGAAAAATAGAAGTCTGAGATTTGTTTATAAGTAAAACAAAAATTCGTGCAGGTACTACCAGGTAGCACTACGCTTTAGTAAAATAACATCTGCGTAGCTACAGCCAGGTAGCACCGCACTTCAGCAAAATAGCCTCAACGCAGGTACTACTAGATGGCACTGCGCTTCAGCAAGATAGCCTCCGTGCAGGTACTACTTAGCAGAGCTGTACGTAAGCAAGAACTTTAGCACATCTTACAATCGTTACTTTATGAAAGTAAAATGACCATGTGCATCGGTTGAACGAAGCTTCAGCGCATCTACGGACACTCCTCCTGAAAGCAAATGTCCATGCACGTCCACAAAAAAAGCTTCAGCACATCTACGAGATGATACTCCGAGGAGTAGTCGCTCATGTGCATTAACAGAACAGAAGAATTGAAGCTTATTACCTACTACAGGCGGTCGTACGTTGCTATGAACTACGCCACCAACATTTGGCGAATCATCAACGGCCTCTGAAGCTGGCCGCTTTCCTTTAGCTTTCTTGGAGCTTGTCGCAGGAGCTTTCGGAGTTCCTGATTTCTTGGGAGCTATGGTAGGAAAAGTTAGGGTTTGAAAGAAGAAGAAGACTCTGATAAAAAGCTTTGGTGAGAAGAAAAAGAAAGCCAGAAAGCTTTCCTCCCTACTTATAGGGAATGGCCACGTCACCAAAAGAAAACAAAACGCTTCATGATCGAAGAAACTCTTTGGACGACGTTGGAATGAAAAGTTAAGGTCATGATGACCGTTCCCTAAAAACGAGGAGTTGTGATCAAACTTTAAATGAAGCAACGGCTCAAGGCATTTAATGTCGAAGGCTAAGCGTGACGACAGCCTGTTAGTAGACGTGATAGGCATTCGCTTGCAAAGGACACGTGTCATGCTTCTGTTCAAAGTATTTCGAGCTTGGCTAAGTCCGAAACACTTTGAAGGGGGTCTTGTAGAAGCATAAAAAAGCACAGACATATCAAAAGTACAGGTAATGTTCTTGCTACACAAAGCTTCACAAAAGCACAGGTACCCAAAAGCGTAGACAGAAAATCAAAGTCACGGTTTATGAAGAGTTCTTTATTAAAATCATGTCTACAAGGATCTATTACAGATTCGTCATGATTACAAGAAAAGAGCTTCTTTATTAAAATCATGGCTACAAGGATCTATTACAAATTCGTCATGAAAAGAACTAAAGCGCCTAAAAATCAATAAGGGGTTAATTTTCACAGACGCACAGCCCCCCAAACGAGCAGCGCTGTCAGAGCGAGCCACTTCCTGAAGCAGCTATTGGCCCAAGCAAGAACTCAGTCCACAGCACAGGCTGTGCCACCGCCATTGAGCTGCGCAGAGCACAACCTGTGGCTCTTCGGATTGGCAATCATTCCAAATTCAAAAGCTTGGATCTTGAAGACCTCCAAGATGTTGTTCAGGTTCGAACTCCTTACGCCAAACGCTCAAGTGCATCTCAAAACTTAGCAGCCGTTCTTATACAAGAATACAGCTTCTTGGAACGAAGGGATCCACAACCAACAGTCGACTTGTGCAAGGTCAACGGCCGTTCGAAGCTAAGTCGGGACCGAGCATGACGGTGGAAATATTAAGAGGCAAAAGACACAATCCTTCAGAAAAGCTTCCCTTTATATAGGGTGAGTGTGGCCTAACCCACATGCCACGTGGCCATCGGTCAAAGGCTCCCGAATTAATGGATGAATCTAAAACTCAGCATAATGAACCTCATTTAATAGGTTCATTTCTACTGAATCCTAGGCCACTAACTTTCTGGAATTCCCCTAAATGACGGTGGTAATTAAAGAAGAGGACAACCGACTCGTCCACCAAAAGAGCAGTCATTAATTGATCTTAAAAGACTTCAACAGAACTAGCTCCTTCGTCCCCGAAGCGCAGATAACTGACTACGCCCTCTCCTCGACTCAGGACCGCAGCCAGCTTGTTCCTTCCACAGTGCCCTGGCGATAACCCAAAAGTGCAGTAACTCGTTCATCTTCAAGACCAACTCCCCTACCTACAGTGACTTCGTCGCCTCAAGCATAAGTCCACTGCTCGCTCTCAAGCATAGTGACTCTGTTGCCCAAAGCACAAGTCTACTCATCGCCCTAAAGCACAGTGACTTTGTCGCCTGAAGCACAAGCCCACTTGTCGCCCTAAAAGCACAGTGACTCCATTCCTCGAAGCACAGTCGCCTTGTCGCTCTAAAAGATCAGTAACTCCGTCACTTGAAGAACAGTCTATTCGAAGCCCAGAAGCGCAATGACATAGAAGCTTCGCCAGAAGCAAGGGTGGCATGGTTCCATGGGTATCTTTTCAGATAGTACCCGAATTGGTTTGTTTAAACCACTGCTCTTATGATATAACAAAGTTCGATTCTGTTGATAAGAGCCCTATCCTATCGGTTTGTTTAAATCACAGATAAGGATGGACATTATTCTCATAAATGAGGGCCATATTCGATCAGTTTGTTTAAACCAATGGCCCCCTAAGATAAGACAAAATCCAACCTCGGAGATAGGAATAGAATCAGCTTAGGTTCATCCGATCAACAAAAAACTCATGCCACGTGTCGTTTATTCAGTTCTTGATAACTCTCCCAAAGATCTTAAAAAAAGAGAATCCCAGCGTCTGCCATGTGTCAGCTCAGCAGAAGCCCTGTCACGCCCCAGAACCAGAATACTGGAGAGCGGGGGCAGACATAGCCAGCTACGTATATTGAAATAGAATACATCTCAACTATACGGTCACGGCTGTCTAGATATGAGGGTTTACTACAAGCCAACAGTCTCTTAAGGCCAAGCCTATTGTCTCAATCTCAAGCAATTAACAGAGTTACAAGATATTAGAGCATCGAATATATATATATAAGGCGTCCCAAATATTACATATTGGATGATCATGAAGCTAGTCGTACAAAATGATAGGACTAGCAAGAGTTCAGTCATACATGATCAACCCTAGGATTTGTTAATCATGTTTACAGCCCGTAGGCAGACAGTAAGTAAATGTGCATCGAGCTAACAGGTGCTCGTCGACAAACGCCTCAAAAGAATAAATTTACATATAAGTGGGTGAATCAAAAGGGAAAACCCACTCGTAGCCCGGGTTCCGTCTAGTGTTCATCATTGGGCTGAAAGCTTGGTAGATCCTCGGGAGCTGCTCCGAAATCTGGCCACACAAAACTAGCTGGGTCAAATCCCAGAAAGAGCAAGTGCCACAAGGAGGCCACAAATAAGAACAAAAGCCAGCATATCAGAACATAAAGAATAAAAGAAAGTACAAGTAGTAAAGTACACAGGGCAATAAACGACTAGGGACGTGGAACCATTCCGGGAGCCAGGTTACAATCCTTAAACCAAACAAGGACCGGGATTGTACCCCTTCGCCTGAATAGCTCACTGTCTCTAACCATTTATCGTGAAGATAAGTAAAACAAACATGCTCAGGAGATAGCAGGTACTGTAGCTAGACAAGACTTAGACAAGGCTGGACACCATTCATTCGCAATCGGCCAAACAAATACTACGGCTTACTACTTTAACTAACTAGAGTTATCACAAACCTAATTACTAACAAGATGCAAGTGAGAATTCCAGTCCCAAGGCCTGCAGACCATCCAGTTATCCTTCCGCGGGTTGAGAGTTATAGGTGGGTACATTGCCCGGGAGACAAATGTACCCTTAGGTGACTTAGAGGGTGCAACATATGACAGTGTGCTGGAAATGTGCTCTACTCGTCGGCAAGCTATAAGTTCATTAAAGCACCCAGATAACGAGATTACCTGTGACTGGAAATTCTCCATGTTCTAGTTTGATCTAATCATTAGCCTAATCCAATTTAGCGCGAGTCCCTGGCCGTGGTACCCAGGAAGTCATGTCCTAGACATGATGCAAGACAAGACAAGTGGATTGTACAAGCAAACAAGCAGGAACACCCACGGTGTCAAGTTGATTATACGAGTCAAGTTACAAGTTACAAGTCAAGTCAAGTCAGGAGTGCGCCGCCACGGGCCACTATCAAGTTATCAAGATAATTCATGTCAGGGTACTGTCAGGAGTGCACCATTACGGGTCACTGTCATGTCAGGTTGGTCATGTCAGGAGTGCACCACTACGGGTCACTGTCGTGTTATGCTAGTTCCTTGTCATACCATGCCATGTACAGTAGTCATTCCAAAACTCCAAAAGCCAATAGATTGCGCAAGGGGTCAGGGAGTTGGATTGCGCAGGTGTCAGTTGCGCAGGGTGCCAAGTGCGCAGGGGCACAGGACACAGGGCACAGGGGCAGATTGCGCATGAACAGACTGCGCATGAGTGAACTGCGCATGGGTGGATTGCGCAGGAACAGACTGCGCAGGAGTCAACTGTGCATGGGTGGATTGCGCAGGGGTTACTTTGCGCATAGCTGGCTTGCGCATGGATGGCTTACTCCAGCGCAATCCAGCGCAGCGCAAAGCACTGGCTGAGGTCATGCGCAATCGGCCCTGCGCTAAAGAGCACAGGCGCAATCGGCCATGCGCTAAAGAGCGCAAGGCAGAGGGATGTTCTCCCTGGCCGAGAGCAGGTCCAAGAACACCAAGAACTTCAAATCTTCATAACTTTGTCAAATCAAAACCAAATCTAGATTTTCAAAGTTCTAACTTAAGTAAAATCGAATTCTCTTCCACATGGAAGCATCAAAACGAGCAAAAAATCAAAGTTTAATAGATCAAAACCAAGGATTTTCAAAAATGGTTAAAACCTAGATCTAGAAGAATGAAAGCTCTAAATAACAAAATGTCAAGTTCTAAAGTTGTTCTCCATGGCCTAATCTAGTTAATGGACAAATAAAAAGTGGTGCTTATTTGATGGCAAGGTGCACTTGTCTATGGGTTGGGGAGTTGTGTGGAAGAAGGAAGAAGATGGAGAAGTTAATGGAGAATAAAGAGGAGAGAGAAAGGTTGGTGGAGATATAATGAGGGTGGGTGTGTTGTGTTGATGGTAGAGTGTAGGTTAAAGTGTACCAATTCATATTAAACCAAACCTAATCAAACCAAACCAATTCCACAAAATAAAAACCAAGCCATGGTCCAAACCCATTTACGAGAAACCAAAATCTGCAAGTCGAGAAAATAAAATATGTGCCAAAATCAAATTACGAGTATAAATACGAAATACAGGAAATGGGGGTGACAACTCTACCCACCTTCAAAGAATTTCGTCCTCGAAATTTAATCAAGGAGCTAGAGATTGCCACGACAAGCTATACTAAGCACAGGCAAGCTACATTAAGCAGTTCAATCATACAATCATACAATGCAAGCAAGGAAAGGGAAAGCGTAAGGCATAAAAAAGACATTATACCTCACGAGTCAAACAGGTAGGGATATCGCGATTGGATGTCGTCCTCACGCTCCCACGTTGACTCACCTAGAGAGTGATGACCCCAAGCAACACGGACTAAGTTAATAGTCTTGTTCTTGAGCGTCTTTTCTCTCCGGTCCAATATAGACACGGGCCTCTCCTCATACGAAAGGTTGGTACCAACAACCAATTCCGAATGATCTAGGATATGGCTCGGGTCCGGGATGTACCGTCTTAATTGGGATACATGGAATACATCATGTACCTCACTTAGCGACGACGGAAGAGCGAGACGATAGGACACATCGCCTACTCGCTCCAGAATATCGAACGGTCCTATATACCTTGGACTAAGCTTTCCCCGCACGCTAAAACGAATGACGCCGTGGGAAGGCGAGATCCTAAGGAATACATGGTCGCCGACGGCAAATTCTAAGGGACGTCGATGAGCATCGGCCCAATGGTGCTGGCGATCCTGAGCAACTCGGAGGTGATCTCTGACTTTCCTGACCACTTCAACCGTCTGAGAAATCAGTTCTGGACCGAGCATCTGCCTCTCTCCGACATCGTCCCATGCTAACGGGGATCTGCACTTCCTACCATACAGAGCCTCAAAGGGTGCCATCTGGATACTGGCCTGGAAACTATTATTGTACGAGAATTCCACCAGGTGCAGGTGATCCTCCCACGAACCACCGAAGTCAAGGGTACACGACCGTAACATATCTTCGAGAGTTTGTATAGTATGCTCTGACTGCCCATCTGTCTGCGGATGATACGCTGAGCTGAACTTGAGACGAGTCCCCAAACTTTGATGAAGGCTGCGCCAGAAGTGCGATGTAAATCTCGTATCCCTGTCTGATACTATGCTGACTGGCACTCCGTGAAGTCAGACGATCTGTCTGAGATACATCTCTGCTAGCTGCGCCGTCGACTGTCCAACTCTAAATGGAAGAAAGTGTGCCACCTTGGTAAGCCTGTCCACAATGACCCAAATAGCATCTCTGCCTGCCGGAGATCTGGGTAACCCAGTCACGAAATCCATGGTAAGGTGCTCCCATTTCCATTCTGGGATCGGTAAAGGTTGAAGAAGTCCAGCTGGCCTCTGATGTTCAGCCTTGACTTGTTGGCAAACCAAACACCGAGAGACATACCGGGCTATCTCCCTCTTCATACCATTCCACCAAAAGTGTTGACGAATATCTCTGTACATCTTCGTGCTGCCTGGGTGGATGGAATATTGTGAACTGTGAGCCTCTGCCATGACTTCCTGTCTGATATCTCCACTGGGTACACAAAGACGCGTGCCGTGTCGAAGTGTACCATCCTCATGAATACATAACTCTGGCCTTCTCCCTGCCTCGCACTCTGCTCTGAGCTGCTGAATCTTGGAATCTGTTAACTGTGCTGTCCGGATCCTCTCAACTATGGTGGACTGAATCTGTAGGCTGGCCATCAAGGCCACATTGGAAGGAAGAACCACTTCAATTCCCATCTTCTGAAGATCCGACAATAACTCTGGTTGCGCCGTCAGGAAATAAACTCCGGCTCTCCGGCTCAACGCATCTGCTACAACGTTGGCCTTCCCTGGATGATACTGCAAATCCACATCGTAGTCCACCAGTAGCTCGAGCCATCTTCTCTGCCGCATATTAAGATCCTTCTAGGTGAAAACATACTTCAGGCTCTTATGTTCAGTAAATATCTTCACTCTGTCTCCGTACAAGTAGTGCCTCCATAACTTAAGTGCAAATACTACTGCTGCTAGCTCCAAGTCGTGGGTCGGGTAATTCTTCTCATGATCACGGAGTTGACGTGACGCATAAGCAATTACCTTCCTATGCTGCATCAAAACACATCCCAATCCTCTGCCTGAAGTGTCGCAATAAACTGTGAATCCTCCGGTCCCATCTAGAAGGGTGAGAATGGAAGCCGTTATCAAACCTCGCTTCAACTTCTCAAATGATTCCTGACATTCTGCTGTCCAAACGAACGGCACATCCTTGCGGGTCAACTGGGTCATCGGCGCTGAAATCCTTGCAAAATTAGAGACGAACCGCCGGTAGTAGCCGACCAATCCAAGAAAGCTGCGAACTTCTGCCACTAAGCTGGGTACTGGCCATGCCTCGATAGCCACAATCTTCTGGGGATCCACTTCCACTCCTCCTCGAGTAATGATGTGACCCAAGTAAGAAATGCGATCGAGCCAGAACTCACATTTAGTGAACTTGGCGTACAACTGGTGCTCTCTGAGAATCTGGAGGACAACTCTGAGATGCTACTCGTGCTCTGCTTCACTCTTGCTGTAGACCAGGATGTCATCAAGGAACACTGTCACAAACTGATCCAAGTAAGGCATAAAAATACGGTTCATGAGGTCCATGAACACTGCCGGCGCATTGGTCGCTCCAAAGGGCATAACTAGAAACTCCCAATGCCCGTACCTAGATCTGAACGCCGTCTTCGGGATGTCCTGCTCTCTGACTCTGATCTGGTGGTATCCTGACCGCAAGTCTATCTTCGAGAAAACTGAAGCCCCCTTGAGTTGATTAAACAAGTCATCTATCCTCGGGAGAGGGTATCTGTTCTTGATTGTCACTGAGTTCAAAGTACGATAATCAACACATAGCCTGGACGTACCATCCTTCTTTTTCACAAGAAGCATCGGGGCTCTCCAAGGCGATCCACTAGCACGAATGAATCCCTTGGTTCTAAGTTCTTCAATCATCTTGTACAAAATCTCCAACTCTGAAGGCGCCATTCTGTAGACTCGCTCTGATACTGGTGCTGTCCCGGGAATCAAGTCAATGGTGAACTCGATCTTCCGCTCTGGTGGCATCCCTGGAAGTTCCTCTGGGAAGACATCTGGAAACTCTTCAATATCCGGGGCAACTGCATTGCTGCTACTGCCATCCGCAATACTGGAGGAGATGGCTCCACTGTGCCTCTGGAAAATGAAAACTCTGGCTCTCCGGGAATACTAAAGACGACTCTGCCAACATGGCAGTCTATCCTAGCATAATGGTTCCTCAACCAATCCATGCCTAGGACTACATCATAGTCTGCCATAGGGAACTCTATGAGCCTAGCAGGGAACTCTCTACCGCTAACTACGATCCGACACGAGGAAAACACTCGATTTACTCCCACAAGACCATTACCAGTAAGTATATTGAGCCTCACTGATAATGACTCGGGCTCCAATCTTATCCGTGTCACGAATCGTGCAGACATGAATGAATGCGATGCACCAGAATCAAATAATACAGATGCTGGAAAAGTGTTGACGAGAATAGTACCTGCCACTACCTCACCTGGTGCAACTTCTTCTTCCATGGTCATCATCATAGCCTGACCTCTAGCTGCGGGTCCTCTCTGCTGGAAACCCCTCTGTCGGTTCTGTGCTGGAGCCTGGGTGAACTGCTGCTGGAAGGCCTGGGCCTGGGGCAACAATGGCCTCGGGTACTGCTGTTGCTGCTGCTGCTGGACTGGAACTGGGGCTGGTCCTCTCACCGAAGAACTAGAAAGGTTGGATGATGATGGACCTCCCCTATTCGGGCAGGTCCCTATCTGGTGGTCTGCTCCTCCACAAGCCAGGCACAATCCCTGTGCCCTACGACACTCTACCACTACATGGCCCGGCTTCCCGCAATGAGAACATTCTACCGCGGAAGACTGCTTCTGCTTCTGCTGCTGCGGATACGTCGGAGTTGAATGCTGAACCGACGTCACTGAGGCCGCCCGCCTCGGAGTTCCAATGGTTATACCCCTAGCTGCCGGGGCTGGAGCTGAAGATTGGTGCATCTGACTGTGGGACCGCTTCCTGCCTTCGGTCCTGTCCACAATTCTCTGGGAGGTATACTCATGCCTCCTTGCTGCCTTCAACACTGCATCGAACGTCTGGTGCTCGAACTGCTCCACCGCCAATAATATCTCTAAGTGCAGCCCTTGCTGGAACCGCTGAGCCCTATCGAACTCGGTCGCCACCAAAGTCGGGACGAACCTACTCAGCCTGGAAAACTCGGTCGCATAGCCATCGACCGTCCTGCCTCCTTGCTTCAAGTTGGTGAATCTGGTCTGCAGGTCGTACCGTGCCACCGCATCGAAGTACTTTGTCTGGAACCTCTCTCTGAACGTCGCCCAAGTGACGGGTGCCGCTAACCCCATGGCCTGAGCTGCCCACCAATCGCGAGCCAAGTCTAGTAACTGTAGCCGTACCACCGCCACCTTCTCATTCTCAGGTGTCCTTGCTGCTTCCAGGACCACCTCGGTATCCTGAAGCCAAGCGTCCGCGGCAATCGCATCTTCACTGCCGTCAAAGAAGGGAGGGTTCAAGCGCTTGAAACTGTTGGCCGCCTGATTCCCTTGGGGACCTCCTCGGTTTAGTGCATCATGAACTTCCTGGTACAAGGCATCGCCTCGACGATCTTGGGATGCAAGCAGTTCTCTGATAAGCCCTACCAAAGGTCCCTCATCCTGTCTAGCTGGTTGAGCGGGCAGAGCTGCCTGAACTGGAGGTTCTGAGCCTCCGGAAAGCATAACTCGGGAGACTACTCCAGAGTGCTGAGCTTGATCTTCCTGGCGCTGGGGTGCTTGTCGAGCTTCCTCTGGCTGGTTGGCAGGTCCGGGAGTAATGCCGCTGAAGAAGACGACATAGGGAACAATAAGGAAAGGAGCAGGACAGATCAACGATACAAGCAATGTGATCAGGTCGAGATTCTCAGGGATTTGAAGATACGAGCAGAGATCAAGGATGAATATTGATTGAAACATCTATTCGGTAAACCCTCACATTTCTTGAATGCCAAGACCTGCATGGGCTACCACTTAAACCATGTTACGCCCCAGAACCAGAATACTGGAGAGCGGGGGCAGACATAGCCAGCTACGTATATTGAAATAGAATACATCTCAACTATACGGTCACGGCTGTCTAGATATGAGGGTTTACTACAAGCCAGCAGTCTCTTAAGGCCAAGCCTATTGTCTCAATCTCAAGCAATTAACAGAGTTACAAGATATTAGAGCATCGAATATATATATATATAAGGCGTCCCAAATATTACATATTGGATGATTATGAAGCTAGTCGTACAAAATGATAGGACTAGCAAGAGTTCAGTCATACATGATCAACCCTAGGATTTGTTAATCATGTTTACAGTCCGTAGGCAGACAGTAAGTAAATGTGCATCGAGCTAACAGGTGCTCGTCGGCAAACGCCTTAAAAGAATAAATTTACATATAAGTGGGTGAATCAAAAGGGAAAACCCACTCGTAGTCCGGGTTCCGTCTAGTGTTCACCATTGGACTGGAAGCTTGGTAGATCCTCGGGAGCTGCTCCGAAATCTGGCCACACAAAACCAGCTGGGTCAAATCCCAGAGAGAGCAAGTGCCATAAGGAGGCCACAAATAAGAACAAAAGCCAGCATATCAGAACATAAAGAATAAAAAAAAGTACAAGTAGTAAAGTACACAGGGCGATAAACGACTAGGGACGTGGAACCATTCCGGGAGCCAGGTTACAATCCTTAAACCAAACAAGGACCGGGATTGAACCCCTTCGCCTGAATAGCTCACTGTCTCTACCCATTTATCGTGAAGATGAGTAAAACAAACATGCTCAGGAGATAGCAGGTACTGTAGCTAGACAAGACTTAGACAAGGCTGGACACCATTCATTCGCAATCGGCCAAACAAATACTACGGCTTACTACTTTAACTAACTAGGATTATCACAAACCTAATTACTAACAAGATGCAAGTGAGAATTCCAGTCCCAAGGCCTGCAGACCATCCAGTTATCCTTCCGCGGGTTGAGAGTTATAGGTGGGTACATTGCCCGGGAGACAAATATATCCTTAGGTGACTTAGAGGGTGCAACATATGACAGTGTGCTGGAAATGTGCTCTACTCGTCGGCAAGCTACAAGTTCATTAAAGCGCCCAGATAACGAGATTACCTGTGACTGGAAATTCTCCATGTTCTAGTTTGATCTAATCATTAGCCTAATCCAATTTAGCACGAGTCCCTGGCCGTGATACCCAGGAAGTCATGTCCTAGACATGATGCAAGACAAGACAAGTGGATTGTACAAGCAAACAAGCAGGAACACCCACGGTGTCAAGTTGATTATACGAGTCAAGTTACAAGTTACAAGTCAAGTCAAGTCAGGAGTGCGCCGCCACGGGCCACTATCAAGTTATCAAGATAATTCATGTCAGGGTACTGTCAGGAGTGCACCATTACGGGTCACTGTCATGTCAGGTTGGTCATGTCAGGAGTGCACCACTACGGGTCACTGTCGTGTTATGCTAGTTCCTTGTCATACCATGCCATGTACAGTAGTCATTCCAAACATATTAAGTAAAATCAAGTTTGTGACAAAAAGGCGTAAGGATATAAAATGGACGTAAAATATCTAATAAAATACCAATATATATAGGACTATAGAAGAGCCAAGCTTAAAGAAATAACTAAAACTCCAAAAGCCAATAGATTGCGCAAGGGGTCAGGGAGTTGGATTGCGCAGGTGTCAGTTGTGCAGGGTGCCAAGTGCGCAGGGGCACAGGGCACAGGGACAGATTGCGCATGAACAGACTGCGCAGAAGTGAACTGCGCATGGGTGGATTGCGTAGGAACAAACTGCGCAGGAGTCAACTGCGCATGGGTGGATTATGCAGGGGTTACTTTGCGCATGGTTGGCTTGCGCATGGATGGCTTGCGCCAGCGCAATCCAGCGCAGCGCAATCCAGCGCAGCGCAAAGCACTGGCTGAGGTCATGCGCAATCGGCCCTGCGCTAAAGAGCACAGGCCGGGGATGCGCAATCGGCCATGCGCTAAAGAGCGCAAGGCAGAGGGATGTTCTCCCTGGCCGAGAGCAGGTCCAAGAACACCAAGAACTTCAAATCTTCATAACTTTATCAAATCAAAACCAAATCTAGATTTTCATAGTTCTAACTTGAGTAAAATCGAATTCTCTTCCACATGGAAGCATCAAAATGAGCAAAAATCAAAGTTTAATAGATCAAAACCAAGGATTTTCGAAAATGGTTAAAACCTAGATCTAGAAGAATGAAAGCTCCAAATCACAAAATGTCAAGTTCTAAAGTTGTTCTCCATGGCCTAATCTAGTTAATGGACAAATAAAAAGTGGTGCTTATTTGATGGCAAGGTGCACTTGCCTATGGGTTGGGGAGTTGTGTGGAAGAAGGAAGAAGATGGAGAAGTTAATGGAGAATAAAGAGGAGAGAGAAAGGTTGGTGGAGATATAATGAGGGTGGGTGTGTTGTGTTGATGGTAGAGTGTTGGTTAAAGTGTACCAATTCATATTAAACCAAACCTAATCAAACCAAACCAATTCCATAAAATAAAAACCAAGCCATGGTCCAAACCCATTTACGAGAAACCAAAATCCGTAAGTCGAGAAAATAAAATACGTGCCAAAATCAAATTACGAGTATAAATACGAAATACAGGAAATGGGGGTGACAAGCCCCCACCGTACAACGTCAAGATTCTCTCATATCACTACGTGCAGTTAAGGAAGACTCAGCGACATTTGCTGCCTGGGTGACCCTTCCCAACCTCCCCCTCATTTGTTTCGTACCATCGGCTCTTAGGCGTATAGCCAACTCATTTGGGACATATGTGGCCACTGCAGCAGAAACCAGCAACCTAACCAAAGCCTACTACGCCAAGATATGTGTGGAACTCGACCTCACCTCCGAGCCACCCAATCATATCCTCATTGAACTTGGCAACCAGACTCACACCCAGTAAATCGTCTACGATAATCATATTATTTTCTGCTCATACTGCCATTTGTGCGGTCACCTCTCAAAGTATTATTTTCGTCTTCATCCAAAGCTCAAGAAGAAACCGATGCAAAAATAATCCCACCCCAACGGGGGTAAGTATCAATCTCCTGCCCAATCCCCCTTGCTTCTACTACCGAACACCCACACCAGATTTAACTTCAGCGAAGGCAAAACAGGCAGAGGCGCCTCCCCGGACAAAGCGGTGGTCCCCTACCACCCACCAACTCTACCCCTCTCCAACCAGTTTAACGCCCTCGTCTCAGAAGCGACCGACCCCTCCCAGGAGATCGCTTTCCTTGAAGACTCTTTCGTGGCCCCCGGGCTGGACTCCAAGGACATCAACGCCCCCCTCCCCCCCGGAGGCCACAGAAGATACCCTCCAAGAACTCCAACATGCCACAGACTACCCCACCGTCGTTTATCCATCCCACGGAGTTGCCATCGAAGATGCCCTTGTTATTCTAGGGCCAGAACAGGCCCTTCGAGGACTACAGGTCCTCGCTGTAGGATTCCCCCTCCAGTCGAAAGGAGACCAGATTGGCAACACTGACGACAACCATCTGATCCCTCCTGAAGAACCCGTACAGGATTTTGCAGGAGAAATGGTCGAATCCTCCGAAGACACCCTCCTCAACCCTCCCGAGGATTCCATCCTCGGCATTTCCTCCTCGAATGCGGGAGAGGCAACCACCACAACTAGGAAATCAGAAAAGAAAGGAGCCGCAGAGTCCCCGGCCATGTACACCAGGTCCGCAGCCAAGCGAAAAAAACCAAACCCCCCCTCCCAACTCCATTAATGCTCAACATCCTCTCCTGGAATGTCCGTGGTCTGGCGAACAAACCAACCAAGAGGAGAATAACCAGCCTTAAGAAGACTCACAGTATTAACATCTTGATCATCCTTGAACCCAAAATCCCCTACAAGAGACTCAAATTCATTCAGCTGTATTAGGCTTTCCTACGGCCATTGCCGACAGACACAAAATTTGGATCCTCTGCTCGAAGGATGTCAAGATCGGAGTCATTCAGGACTCTAGGCAGGCCCTCTCTTGCTGGATAGAACACCCTTTGATCCCCAAGCGCGCTATCCTGTCCGCGGTCCATGGTAGTTGTGACATCGCTGATCATAAACACCTCTGGAATGACCTCCTGGACATCCACCTTCACCACATAAACCTCCCTTGGCTTTGTATTGGGAACTTTAACGCTATCACTTGCAGAGAAGAGAAGATCGACGGCCGCCCTCCCCCTCATTCGGCCATACAAGATTTCAACAACTTCATCTTTAACTCCCACCTCTCCCCCCTTCTGTTCACCGGCAATGCCTTCACCTGGTGCAACATGCAGGAAGGCGACCGCCGGCAATACTCTCGCCTTGACAGGGCCCTAACAAACGCCTACTGGCACGAAATGGGAACCACCACTAAGCTTTCTCACCTCAATGCCACAGAATCTGACCACGCCCCCCTGCTAGTTGAAATTACTAGCATATCCGGCCAGTCCAAAAGTAGTTTCCGCTTCCTGGACTTCTGGAGCGAGCACCCCTAATTCAAGAGTATTATTACGGAAGCTTGGAACCGCGTGGACTCCCCCGAACCTCTCACTCGGGTAGCCAACAAGCTCAAGGCCACAAGGAAAGCCCTAGCTTTTTGGTGCAAGCAGGCATATGGGGACATTATTTAGGCCATCCGTGAGGTGGAGGATGACATTACTCGTGCCGAAGTCAGGTTCGTGACTAACAGATCGCCAGCTTCCAGGAATGCCCTTAACCTCACCAAAGATATCCTCAAATTCTGACTGAAAGTTGAGACAGATTTTTGGAAGCAGAATTCGAGGCTTAAATGGGACAGCGAGGGGGACAAAAACTCGAGCTACTTCCACGCCTGCGTCAATAGTCACCGACAGAAACTCACCCTCCATTAGATAGCCGACGAAACCAGGAACATCATCAACGATCAAAAGGGTACCGAAGTGGCAGCCGCGAAGTTCTATTGCCAGCTGTTCTCCAAAGAAACGATTCTCAGAGACAACACTTTTCGGGAAGAGATACCCCACCTTATTAGCGACACCGACAACATCCGACTAGAACAACCTCCTACCGAGCAAGAGGTGACAGACGCTGTTTAGGCCCTTGACGAACACAGTGCGCCCGGACCAGATGGGTTTTCAGGGGTATTTTTTTGCACATGTTGGGATATCATCAAGGTGGATATCCACAAAGCGGTCTCTGCATTCTTCCAGGGAGCTACTTACCCCAGAGCCATCTCGAGCACCAATCTGATCCTCATCCCGAAGAAAGATAACCCGGAGACATTCCGTGATTTTCGTCCCATCAGTCTTTGCACCTTTACCAACAAGATCATTTCCAAGATCACCGCCTCCTGCATGTCAGATCTTCTACCCAAGATCATCTCTGAGGAGCAGAGTGGCTTTGTCTGGGGTAGAAATATCCAAGATAATATCATGTTGGCTCAAGAGTTAATCACCTGCATGAAGCTCCCAGTAAGAGGGGGCAACATAGCTATCAAATTGGACATAGAGAAAGCTTATGACATGCTGGATTGGCAATTCATGATCTGGGTTTTCAGAGCTTTCAGATTTTTCGAAACTTGGACCAACATCGTGTGGGGATCGATCAGCAACTCATGGTTTTCAATGTTATCAACGGTCAGGCCGATGGCTTCTTCAAATCGAGTAGCGGGGTCAGGCAAGGAGACCCTCTATCTTCCACTATCTTTATTATTCTGGCGGATGCCTTGAGCATAAACCTTAATTAGATGGCTTGCACTCCTAACTTCCAGTACTATCATACCGCCAGTGGCTGCCCGATCATCACCCACCTGGCATTCGCTGACGATATCCTCATTTTCTCTTCCAGGGACGTTGGGTCAGTAGACGTAGTCCACAACACACTTCAGAGATACGCCAGGTGCTCGTGCCAGAAGGTCAATCCGAATAAAAGTGTTATCTACGCCCACCACAATATCAAGAGAGAGCACGTGGCTAACCTCTCCAACACCACCTCCTTCCCCAACAAACATCCACCGTTCCACTACCTAGGATGTCCCCTCGTTTACGGTAAATCCAACGCCGTCATTTTTGAGAAGCTAATCAACCGTATCAGAAAAAACTCGAGGGATGGCATAACGCTACCCTATCCCCATGTGGCAAGATGACCCTCATCAAACACGTCCTCACCTCCATACCCATCTACACTCTGGCTGCGTGCTCACCCCCTAAGAAAGTGCTCTCTTCGATCGGGAGCATCTTTAGCAATTTTCTTTAGGGGCACAAAAGCGGCAATGACAAGCATCATTACAGTAGTTGGGATACCATGGCGCGTCCTACCGGGGAGGCGGGCCTAGGATTCACCAAACTTTCTCACATCATTAAAGCCTTCTCGATGAAACTGTGGTGGAAGCTCCGCACAAGTCAGAACTTATGGACCAGGTTCATGAAGGCCGGATACTTTAAGCACATCCACCCGTCGATGGCCATCTCTAACAGCAGATCCTCTACGGCTTGGCATCGCATTCTCATCGGGCATTCTCTTGCCGAACCTGCGATGCACCTCCAGGTGGAAGACGGTGAGTCCTTGCCATTTCTCGAACGTTGGGTTGGAGATACCTTGTTTCCCAACCTTTCAGCGGCGCCTAGGAACTGCAAGATCAAAGACATATGGGATCCCACTGATAACAACTGGAATTAGAACAAGGTCTGGGATTGGCCCGGGCCTGAGGCAGTAGAGTGCATCCGCTGCTGCGGATCGACAATCGACAACGCCGCAGATGAGCTTCGGTGGTCGGTCGAAGCTACAGGATCCTTCTCGGTCAGATCGGCCAGAAAAGTGGTCCAATGAACTGCGGCGCCTTCTCCTACGATTGCATCCTTCTAACAGACATGCATCCCCAAGAAGTGGTCCTTCCTCATTTGGAGAGCCCTCCGCAAGATCTTGTCTACCAATGACGTTCTTAACACTATTGGATTCAGCCTTACGTTCGCGTGCACATGCTGCTCTGACCATCAATCAAAAACTGTCGACCACATCTTCTGTCATGGGGACCTACCTGTCAATGTCTGGAGAGTACTTTTCCAGCGCTGCAGAATGGCTTAAGGGGGTGGGTGCTTCTACGACCTCGTAGCGGCCTGGGCTTCTGCGTCCCATGGCCACCAGATCGTAGCAGCAGCCGCAACATGGGTTATCTGAAAGAATCCAAATAAGGCGAGATATGAAAGCCACCAGTACTCCGCAGACCAACTAATTTAGGAGACCATTCAGCAGTGCCGCAAGAGAAGATCCTTCTATTCGCACGGCCAAACGGACTTCTGGAACTCTCTCCTTTCCCGGGCCTAGCCATTTTGGTTTCCTTTTCTCTCCTTATTTTGGTAGTATACGTATTTAGGCTTTGGCATTTTGCGCCTAGTGGTATACTTGTACAGGATTCGGCACAACCTTTTTGAATAAAATGGAGGGTGTTGTTTAATATATATATATATATATATATAGGATAACCCAGATACCACATAACAATCCGTAGGACTGATTGGCTGATTTACTTGAACTTAATTGTATCTGATTATGTATTGTGGCTTTTGTTAGTGGCCTAGGGATATGGACTATCGTGGTGCGGTGGTCCAACCTTGTAACACCCTGTCCCAAAATACGTAGGACCAGGATACGTAAACATGTCAGCTATATATCAAGTGGACTCCAGCACTACTTGAATACGTATAAACTATCTAGAGGTTCAGTCTAATTATAACTAGCAAGTCCAACTATATCTCAATTCACAGGATATCATCTCAAGTAAGAACCAAGTGTACCAGTATTGATCAAACAGTAATACACCAGTTCCACAAGAATAAAAATACCAAGAAAGATAATATATAATAAAAATGTCCAGACCTTAATACATCTATCTAAACAAGTTCATGACAAAAATAAATTTTGTGAACTAGGCTATATCAGCAGAGTAAAGTCATAGAAAATTAAATGTAATATCGGAGGAATATAATGAAAATATTAACCAATATATACCTAAAATCTTGAAGATGCAATCGTCAATCACCATCTAGCCTATAAAGCGAACTCAGCAATAACCTGGAGAGATCACCAAGTCCTCAGGGAACATGGCAAGATACATAATATTCATGCCAAATGTAACAATAAATAACATGTGTGGAAGACAGGAAACAATACAAAAGGCATCTTAGAAGTGACATGTCATAGAAAAAATAATACTTAGTGTGGCTAACAAATAAATTAAGTCAATTCTATAAACTATAGTCAAGGCAAGCACTCTCAATCTATAGTATCTCAATTGTAGTCAAGCGTCTCTCAATCGAGAATGGTCAAGGTAGCCAATCCTAGTATCAATCTCTTCTCCTAAAGGAATACAAGGGTCAAGTCAATCCTATAGACTGTAGCCAAGGAAAGCGCTTCTAATCTATAAAATATCTCAAGTCAAGTCATACTCAAGTCATGTCATGTCAAGAGAATAGTGTCGTAGGACTAGGCAACTTCTATCATGAGACACATGTGAACGTGAAAACTGATATAACAAGCAATGAGAATATAACATAAATCATATACGTGCACGTAAAACAAGAAAAGTGGTAAAGTAGTATATAATAACCCAAATATGAATGTAAGAAGCATGTAACCACATGAAAAAAAAGAATAACCATAAAAAATAAAAAATATAAATATTGTACAAATTGGCAAGGTATACCTGCATGTATCTCCAAGTGAGCGAACAAAGATCTGACTTCCGTATTCCCAGTCAAATTTTCACAAACTCCTAAAACATAATAACTACTAATCAACCATGGCACTAATGTACGTTGTACACCAACCACATTAATATCATCTATGTTCTAAACTAAGGTCTCCACGTAACTATTCTATCCTAGAACGAAGTTATATAATTATATACTTTGTTGGTACCTTGCTATACCATAACTACCATTTTTGTAATCATTAAATATAATATAATAATAAAATTATAGTAACTAGTTAACACAGTCAACTAGTTGCACAAAGTTGCCAATTATCGGGTTGATTCGATCGATCTAATCTTGCAAAAATAGTAATTTAATATTATGAAATATTATACAAATATAATAAATATTCAAAAAATAAAAGCATGATGAATTATGATTTTAAACATTAAAATTTATGGCAAGATGGTACACAAAACCTATCATGATGATCTACAAAGATTCAATGGGTTACGGTGACGTAAACTTCAAAGATTTGGCAATAAAACTATATAAAACATATAGAGAAATTTGGACACATGAAAGGGGGATTAGAGAGGGATATTAGCTGCTCACCAAAGGTCACAGAGATGTCATAGGGCTTCACGAAGTTGCATGGATAGAAACTACGTCAAACAAGGTTCAGCCTGGATATCTTGACGTAAAACTCGTGTCGCGTACAATCCATTACGATCCATGTGCTTCAGCTTTGAGAGAAGGTAGGGGCACATAGAGGTACAATTTCAGTTGGTTTGGTCGAGGTTTGATAGATAAAAAGGGGAGAAACAAGGTTGTGAATCTGACAAACCTGTTGTTCGGATTTTCGGTGTACGGCTGAAATAGGGCTCGAGTTGGGCTCTCTATCAGCCAAACGAACGGCCGTGGCTCCTTGGGGGCTTAGTGTCACGCCCCGATTCTGAAGAATAGACAATCATCCTTCAGACTTGATGTCGTACGAACCTAAGTTGCGCTCGCACAAGACATAGTCATAAGGTTATCCGAAACACAACATCTAATAGAGTATACAGAGAAATTGAAAACACATTTGGAATATAAGGTCTTCTTTATTCATTAATAATAAACATCATTTACAAGACTATTACAATGATTGCTGCGCAGGCTTACAACTTGACTCGATTATAAAATGAACGATGATAAGATAGTCATTCCATACATTACATCCCCATTTATACAATAAAACACTGCAAAACACCTGGTATAGTGGAGGGTCGAGCCATCTTCTTTTGGACTGAATTGTAGAGCCTTCAAAAGGATTTGAAACAAGCCTTCGACACACGGATGAGGCTTCAGAACACACTTGCGTCACCTTCAGCTAAGAGGCACTTCCTTCTTGATTCGGAGTACTAACGGAGAGCGAGGATCAGTACATTGCTGTGTACTGGTGCGTGACTAATTAAATTCTATGCTCTTCTTTTGTTTAAAAAGTTATTTGAAGTATGATATATATTTTCAATGATCTTTCTAGCCATCCTAGTAAGTTCATGCAAGCATTTGATAGGCATACAGACATAATTTATGCTAGAACTTATCCACGGTAGAGTGTGCCATGAAATATGAAGCTTACCATGTTCTTCCCTGTCAATTGTTATCATTTACTAGCATAGTGTATGTGATTTGTATATGTGAAGATCATTGACATCATAAGCCATCTTGGACTATAGCTGGGTTTAGATGGTGCCCCTTTCAACGCGAGTAGTGAGGTCCACTAAAAATTTGTCCAATAACCATGTTTTTGCTTTTATCTAGCATAACTATCTTTTGTTTCCTCCTATGCCAAATTGATCTCGTGACTCGGGGTATCATTCAAGGAAGCCATTTCTTGTGCACAAGCTGTCCATGACCGTGCTAGGTTAGACTAGATATTCAAGCATGATCTTTAGTTCGTGAGCAAAATAACCATTTTTAACGTTGTTTTGCCATATTATGGCGACAGTTATTCAATGACTCAAACTTTGCTTATCTCAGTTCTATAACAGGCATAACATTTTAAGCATGTAGCAGTTTATGATATGGCATTTCTATAGCATATGTACATAAGAAAGCATATAGAATTTTTATGGCATAACAGTTCTATAGTGAGTGTACGTGAGAAATCATACAACAGTTCATTGAAATTAAGCATTCGTGTCCTTTGCGTATTCAACTAGCATTCTATCGATTGGTTGGAGAGAAAGAGGCCAAAGGGGAGAAGGGTCAAGCCACTCACCCTGATTGTTTGAGGTGAGAGGGAAGAAGGTCTTGTTGTACTTGACGGTGCCTATGCAATCACCTAAAATTGCACAAGCATCGCAATAGCACTCCAACCTTCTATTCCAAGTTTGATACGAAATGTAAAGTTCGAAGAATACAAACAATGAAATCTATCGAAAATATTTACGAAAAATGCATTCAGAAAACCAAAACCAAAGACAAAGAAGCAAGTACGACATAAAAAAGCAGAGCAACGGAAGGTCTCTCCCGACTCAGCCACAAAGTCTATCTTCGAGGTACAACCCGCTGAATCTAGAACTTGACTCCAAAGAAGCCATTCCATGACGAGGAAATGATCTTAATTCAATCGGTTCCGACCAATCGATAGCGACAGTGTTTCTTAACCGCGCTCTCCGTATTGCGACAAGGAACGAGCATGATGTTGGAACGGGGCACTACACTTAGTAGGGTCGAAGCGGGATGTCTTGGGGTCATCGTGGAGGTGGTGGTTGGACTGAAAAGGGTCAAGAAGAGGCGCGAAAGCTGTTGCGAATAGCAAGGTGCTGTAGAGGAGGCGGCGGATGAACCAAAGAAGGGGTCGGATATGGAGGCTTTGGGAGAGGGTAACGGCTGGTTAGTGTAATTAATATATAGGGTTTTGCTGGAGGAAGGGTTAAGGTTTAAGTGAAGGTAGTTTTGGTAAGGTTTAACGAGTTTTTGTGGTCCATATCAAGAGATATAGTCAAAGGATCTTCAAAAGATATAATGGGTTCCAATTTAGGAAAGATTTTCATGTAAGGTTTAAATATGACTTTAAATCAATTATGGCTAGACATAAATTAATAAAATCAATCTAAAATAATCCAATTAGGTTAGGGAAACCTAGATTAGGCTCCACCACATCTTGTTGGGCTCGTTTTGGGTTGGGGTAGCAAGTTATGTCCCGAAAGCCCAAAAATACGTCTTTTGTGACTATTGTGTATAAGTAACATATAGGAACTCAATTGATTGGGACATGTCATGTCCCGGTTCCGCAGAACCAATCGTCCTCGCTAGGGCGTGATATCGTACGAGCCTAGATTTGCGCTCGTGCAAGGCGAATGGCTGAAACGACTGATTAGAAGCTAAACGACCGAGTCACACAGAAGATATCAGCAAAAAAGTAGAATAGCAAAAGAAATACAAGTGTTGAAACAAAATTAGAACATTATATATAAGAACATAAACATTACAAGGGCTAGCCCTAGACCAAGATTACATTCGCTCAAGCTCACAATCTCTTCGAATATAAATACTCAACTCTCTCTCTCTCTCCCTCTCCCTCTCTCTATCTCTCTCTTGCTCTCTCTCTCTCTCATCTTGAAATACAAATAATCATGCCTTAAGACATACAAATTGACGAAGGCGATGTCTATACATTATGTCATGTATAGGTGAAGTCTTCATTATTGGCACATTTAGCCATAGTCAAACCGATTTCGATAAGTGTCTTAAATTTTGATCTCGATATGAAAATAAACAAAGAATGTAGATTGCGTCGTCTCTGAGATTTTATATTTATTCTGTATTTTTCTATTTATTGAGTCTAGAATATTTGTGAATTGGGATCACTGGCAATTAGAAGTCTATTATTGATTTTATCCTAAAACCAAACCCATCTTGATTCTATTCTAAACCAAACCAAATCTATTTCTAAACCAATTCCTAAACCAAACCATTTCTTAAACCAAAACTGCCCTGAAACTAGGTTAACCGAACTCGGCCAGAGTTCTGCCCGAACTCGGACCGAACTCGGTTAGACCAAATCACTCATAGTCAGAAGCTTTACCTATTCTTGTGGATCTCCAACATTTAAATTTTTGAACGTTAGGATACCGAGTTCTGCCCGAACTCTGTCCTACAAAAACCTATAAATAGTGAAGAAATTTTTATTTCTAAACACACATTCAATCTTCATCTTCTCTATTCATTTCTAAACTTCCTATTCTATTCCCAAAGCTTTAAACTTCAAATCTCCAAGATAACTCAATTCTTCTATGCGCCGGTGGTTTTCGAGTAGGAGTTTTCGAGTTATACAAGCTTGGCAGATAAAAGCTTTCTTGAAAAAGGTGTTGAAGTTTGTTCGTGGGCATCGGATAAAAAAATAACGGTGGTGAAGTTGGCGTGTCCTTCGGAGCAAAACATGTAGTGTAATCTCTATTTCAAATAGTGGATTCAAACATCCGGTTCAGTACTCACAGAGAAAAACCAGTATAAATCTGCTGTCTCTGCGTATTGCTTTCTCACCCTGATTTTATTTACTTACTTGCAATCATTTCATATATATATATATATATATATATATATATATATATATATATATATATATATATATATATATATATATATATATATATATATTGCTTCACCTACTTAGAGTTAAATTTTTAATTGCTAAATATTTTTCACTGTACTCTATTCACCTCCCTCTAGAGGTGCCATTGTTCCTACAATTAGTATCAGAGCAGGTTTTTCTCGACAAAATTAATACTCCTTGAGATATGGCATCCCTATTTCCAAGCAACGGTGAAGGTCAGTCAACCAATAGGCCACCTTTATTTGATGGCACAAATTACATATATTGGAAGACACGGATGAGCTTTTCCTCAAGTCACTTGATTTCGTTTTATGGTCGATTGTCGTCAATGGTTATAGGAAACCTCTACCTATTACGATAGATGGTGTTCTAGTTGACAAACCATTTGATAGATACACTAACAATGAAAAGAAACAAGCTAGTCTTGATGCAAAAGCCATCAATGCTTTATTCTGCGCTATTGATAAAACTGAGTTTAATAGAGTCTCTACATGTGCTACGTCCAACGAGGTTTGGAAACTTCTTGAGGTTACTCATGAAGGTACTTCACAAGTAAAGGAATCCAAAATCTCACGACTTACACAAGAATATGAAGCATTCAAAATGAAGCCTAATGAGACTATTACTACTATGTTTACTAGATTTTTAGATATTGTTAATCCTCTAGCTTCCCTTGGCAAAGATTACAGCGATCATGAAAAGATTCGGAAGATTCTTCGTAGACTACCAAAAAGCTAGAATCCAAAAGCAACGGCCATCATAGAAGGAAATGGTCTCTCGACAATGAGTCTTGAAACCCTGACTGGAAAGCTCATGACACATGAGTTGGACCTTCAGGATTTCGAAGATCAACATCCAAAAGAGAAGACAATAGCATTCAAGGCAAATCACAAAACAATCTCTGACGACGAGAGTGAATCAGACGGCTCGGACAACGAGCAAATGGCCCTGATAACAAGGAACTTCAGAAGATTCCTCTGATACGAGAAGTCAAACAAGAAGAAGAAGGACTTCAAAGATGACGAAGAACCAATCTGTTTTAGCTGCAAAAGAACAGGTCACATAAAAAAGGATTGCCCTGTTATAAAAAAAGGAAGCAGACACGATCAAACAAGCAAACATGATCATTCAAGCAAGAGAAGGTCAACAACCAAAAACTATGCAAACACTAGTATTTGGTGTGAAAGCGAGGCTAGTGACTCTGAAGAAAAAGACAACTCTCGGAGCTCAGCAAACCTATGCTTCATGGCTACAGATGCTAAGGTAATAAATAACCCTCTCTATGAAGAATTTTCTTTTGATGAATTATGTGAGGCTTTCTCTGATCTATTGGCCGATCATAAGAAAATGATAGACATGTATAAAAGTGCCAAAAAAGAGCTGAAATTTATACAGTCTGAATTTTCAAAGCAATCTAGGATCTTAGAAGATATTAAAGATTCTTCTATTGACACCAATGAGATTACTTCTTTAAGGCTAAGTCTGCATGATTCTCTTAAAAAGCTTGAAAAAGCAAATCAAGAAAATGCAAAACTTAACGATCTCTATGAACTAGAGAAGAAGAAGTATAACATTGCTATTCAAAGAGTAGATGCACTCACGGCCAAATTAAATGAAGCCAATGACAACTCTAAAAAGTTAGAGATAAAACTGGACAAACAAGTCGCTAGACCAATTGCTCAGATAAACACTAGTCAGAAGGCTAAACACAAAGACCACACTAACAACACGACTAGTAATGTTAGAAATCATGCTTATATATACACGTTTCCACACAACATGAGTACACACACCTTTTCAAAAACTCAAGAGCATATTTTTAAACAAAACCTAGCATTAACACTTTTGCTACATGTCATTATTGTGGATTAAAAGGACATATGTCACCACAGTGTAAGATTAGAAATCTAGTAGATATGAATGTGTATAAATGGGTTCCAAAAGCTAACACATCAGGACCCTCAAAAAAGTGGGTACCAAAGGTTACATCTTCAACCTATGTTGTAGGTGGACCCTCATCCTTCCACTAAAATCATGTGGATACTCGATAGTGGTTGCTCCAGGCATATGACAGGTGACAACAAATTGTTTGCAACTCTATCGATGAAGAAAGAAGGCTATGTCTTATTTGGAAGCAATCTTAAAGGTAATATCATTGGCATTGGTGACATAGGTATCCCTCCCTCTCCTATTATTAAAAATGTTTGCTTAGTAACAGAATTGAAACATAACTTGTTGAGTATCAGTCAATTAGCCGATCATGGTTATGGAATAAATTTTGTTAAAAATAAATGTTTTGTCTATGATAAAACCTCTGGAATTATTTCTTTTGAGGGAATAAGATAGGACAACATATATGTTTTATATTTGTCAGAAAAGACAAACAATACAGGAAAGTGTTTGTTTACAAAACAAGACGAAAGCTGGATTTGGCATATGCGTCTTGGTCATGCAAACATGGACACGATTGCAAGATTGTCCACCAAGAAACTGGTAAGAGGCTTACCTGAAATAACTTTCAAGAAAGATATGATCTGTGCTGATTGTGAGAAAAATAAGGCATCTAGATCATCTTTCAAATCAATAAACACTGTAAGTACCTCTAGACCTCTGCAATTAAGTCATATCGACTTGTTTGGACCAAGTAGAGTCGCCAGTCTTGGCAGAAAGCTTTATGCTTACATGATAGTTGATGACTATTCACGATATACTTGGGTTTATTTTCTTACAAATAAGAATGAGGCCTTTTTTGAGTTTGTATCTTTCTGTAAGAAGGTACAAAACGAGAAAGGATTCATGATTACTCTCGTGTTCGAAGTGATCGTGGAGGAGAATTCGATAACCATGAATTCAAATCTTAATGCAATTCAAATGGATTATCTCATGAATTCTCTTACCCTAGAACTCCTCAGCAGAATGGAGTTGTAGAAAGGAAGAACAGAACTCTCGGTGATATGGCCAGAGTTACGCTTAATCAGTACAATCTTTCTAAGTATTTTTGTGTAGAAGCTGTCTATAAAGCATGCCATGTATTGAATAGAGTTCTTATTAGACCAATCTCTAAAAAGACTCCATATGAATTATGGTTTAATATAACTCCTAATATTAGCTATTTCAAGGTCTTTGGATGTAGATGTTACATTCTGAATACAAAAGACAACTTGGAAAATTTTGATGAAAAAGCTGATGAAAGAATTTTCTTAGGATATGCGATAAAAAGAAAAGGATACAGAGTATTCAATAAGAAATCACTTATTATTAAAGAATCAATCAATGTCAAGTTCGATGAGCTAAATGTTAAAAGACAATACGACAGTGACAATGAAGAAGAAACTCCCACAACAGAAGATACCTCTACGTCTTATCTGGAAAGTTTATCGAAATATATGCGATTTACACCAGACCATCCCAAAGAACTGGTAATCGGTGATGTGTCAAAAGACGTAAGCACTCGTTCCAGCTTAAGACAATTGGTAATAGCAAATGTTGCATTTATTTTCAAAATTGAACCTAAAAATGTTTTAAAAGCATTTTTTGATGAATTTTGGATTTCTGCTATGCAAGAGGAACTTAACCAGTTTGAACGAAATCAAGTTTGGAACTTGTTCCCAAGCCTATTGATCATCCGATCATTGGTACTAAATGGGTGTTCCAAAATAAATTAGATGAGAATGGCTCAATCACACGCAACAAAGCACGTCTAGTAGCTCAAGGCTATAATCAAGAAGAAGGCATTGACTATGATGAGACATATACTCTAGTTGCTAAATTAGAGTCCATTCGTATGCTTTGTGCTTTTGCAAGTTTTCATGGTTTCAAACTTTTTCAGATGGATGATAAAAGTGCATTTTTAAATGGTCTTATAAAAGAAGAAGTTTTTGTAAAACAACCTCCAGGCTTTGAAGATTTCAAATTTTTTGATCACATATTCAAGCTTCGGAAAGCTCGCAATGGTCTTAAACAAGCACCTCGTGCATGGTATGAGCGCCTTAGTTCTTTCCTACTCGAATACGGTTTTTTAAAAGAAAAGGTTGATTCAACTTTGTTTATAAAATCTATGGATAAAAATATTTTATTAGTGCAGATATATGTAGATGACATAATCTTTGGAGCTACTAATGAGAGCTATGTAACGAGTTTGCTAAGTGTATACAGAGTGAATTCGAAATGAGCATGATGGGAGAATTAACATTCTTTCTTGGACTGCAAATTAAGCAGAGTTCACAAGGGATATTCATTAATCAAGCCAAATATACAAAAGACATGTTAAAGAAATTCGATATGGAAAATGTCAAACCTATTGGCACTCCGATGGCAACGTCTACAAAGCTTGATATAGATGAAAGTGATACACCAGCCAACATACGTAAGTACAAAGGTATGATTGGTAGTTAACTATACTTAACTACTAGTCGTCCAGACATTATGTTTGTTGTATGTTTATGTGCTAGATATCAGGCTTGTCCTAAAGAATCACATGTAAGTGCTGTTAAGCGTATCTTGCGATACCTTAAAAGAACTTTGACAACCGGTCTTTGGTATCCCAAATCTGATTCGTATGACCTGATAGGTTACTCGGACGCAGATTTTGCTGGATGCAAAGTCTATCGTAAAAGTACTAGCGGTACATGTTGTTTTTTAGGAAAGTCCTTAGTCTCCTGGTTTTCTAAGAAACAAAATTCAGTTGCATTATCAACTACTGAAGCTGAGTATATAGCTGCAAGACGTTGTTGTGCACAAATTTTGTGGATGACACAAATCTGAAAGACTTTCAATTATCCTTTAATCATATTCCCATTTACTGTGATAACACTAGCTCTATAAATCTCACTAAGAATCCCATATGTCATTCACGCACTAAACACATAGAAATTAGACATCACTTTTTGAGAGACCATGTTTTGCAAGGAGATATTATTTTAGAATATGTTGATACTGAACATCAACTAGCTGACATCTTCAAAAAGCCTTTGGCTGAAGATCGTTTTAGCTTTATACGAAGAGAATTAGGAATTCTGGATGTTGAGGTAATATAATATAATATAATTATTTAATGAACATGAATTCGCTAAATTTATTTTGGTTATAAGCCGAAAGGGCCCTTCTGTCACACGGGTGTAAATAACCTGAAGCGACACGGTGCACTAGTCTTCGGACTACCGCTAGCTGGAATCCGGCCCCGACAGCTAACCCAAAGTATTTATGGCAATTTATGGGTAATTAAGTAATAAATAATAAATTATTTTCTTTAACACAATTATTTCTAAATTATTTTCGTATTTATGTTAAAAACTATCACACTGTTTCCAACTCTGCCTTGAAACCCTAGTGACCGAACTCGGTCAAAGTTCAGGCCGAACTCAGACCGAACTCGGTCTGGGGGATTTCGAACAGAAGCTGGACAACCGAGCCCCTCTTCTATTTAATACCTAATTCTCATTATCTTCCTCATCAAGCACCTCCAAACCCTACCGAAAACCCTAACCCTAACCTCCTTGTTCTCCCTCATCCAAGCTCTTCAAGCTTTCAAACTTCAGATTCGGAGCTCTCTCGAGGTCCTCTTCCACTGTTCACCATCAATTTTGGTATATCTCTCTCTTTTCTCTTCGTGCTATTTTTCATATGGCTCCCAAGCAACCTATTTCTTTTCAAAAGAATAGGAAAGTTGATGAAGGTTTGTCCTCGACCCCTCATGAGGCGGCCTCCTTTTCTCTTTACACTCCTTCGAGACCTGATGGAGATTTCTACGATGAATTTATTTTTGTGTTCCAAGAAGCTTCGGACTCTTGGTTCACGAATTTTCATACGAGAAAAATCTGTCCAGGTGCTCCTATCAACTTCATACTATTTCCTGATCACTCTAGTGTATTCACATATCATCATTTGCTAGATTTAGTTCAATCTACTTTTCCCGTTTATACAAACGCCATTTGCATGTTCTATTATAATTTTTCGGTCACAAAGGGCACGGTAAAATCTAAAGTTGGTGGAGTCGACATTGAGTTCGATGCCGATGATCTCGCGATCATTCTCCACGTACCCAATGACGGGGAAGCACTTATAGAGATTACATCTATTGAGTTTCCCGAAGGAAATACTTTTAATTCCTTCTGTGATTCGCTCTGTGAACCGAATCCTCGACCCCATGGCACTCTTCGCCCTAGACATCTGAACAACTACTTTTATGATCTCCATCGCATGGTGTTCTCTACTATCCTTCCTAAGAATACTCCCACAGACGAGATTCTTTACATGGAACTCTCGACAATTTATCATCTTCACTTTCATGTTCCTTTCAGTCTATCCAAGACTATCATCTCCGCTATGGATCATTTTTGCAAGAATTTCTCGCGACGCCTTCTATACACAATGTATCTTCCTATCATATTTCAGTATTTTGAGGTCAGTCTTGAGGACTGTGCTGAGGATGCTGCTCATGCCTATCTTCATGAGCATCGTCGCCCAGCTCAGCCTGTACAGGTTCCACCTTTTGTAGTTACCCCCACTTCCACTCACAGGCTACTCATCCTCTTGTCGGTGTTACTCTTGAGTCCCTTCAGACTCTCATGCTGGATCAGTTCCAAGCTATGGATTTCCGTACTACCCTTCAGCTCCAGGCCATCTCGAACACAGTTCATGATTTATCGTATAGCCTTGCACACAACCCTAGTGGCCCCATTCCTATGGTTCGTGATCCATCCAGGCTTGGCTATCGTATTAATGACCGTGAGGCGCAGTGTTACTTTTATCCTGCTGCCGCTCGATATGACCCCAGTCGATCTGCTGAGACCGGTCCTTCTAGTGCTACTGGTGCTGCAGCTGCTGATGATGATGAGGATGATAGTTGAGGATATGTTTTTTCTCGTGATAGTTCAGTGACTTTTTGTTATGCTTTGACTGTATGCATGTATTAGTGATAAATGCTTCTTTCAAGCATTATCTGTTATGATTTTTTTGGTGATGTATGCAGAACTGTTTTTAGATTATGCTAGTATTTCCATTATTCCATGCATGTCATCTTTAATATTTTGTGGTTTCATAATATTACTATACTATTTTGTTATTATAACAAAATGTGGGAGTAAGATTGATAGATAAGATTTTATTGATTTCATTGATAATAAGATTGATTTAATTCATCTTGGCTACAACTTAAGATTTCTGATGCGTATTCACTGTATTACTAATTTGGTTTGAAAGAATGTTGGTTTAAGACTCTACATATATAGTTTCAGCAGAATGTTTTATTACGGGGGAGTAATAAGACTTGATCGTACACTACGGGAGAGCATTGAACATTACATTGTACCAACTGTTTGACGGACAAAAAGCTACTACCATACCTTCCGTACTCATCAAGTCTACTTCCACTTCAAGCTGAACCATTCTTTAAGTATCAATCATAAGTTTTGTCACATTATCAAAATGGGGGAGATTGTTGGCACATTTAGCCATAGTCAAACCGATTTTGATAAGTGTCTTAAACTTCGATCTCGATATGAAAAGAAAGGAAGAATGCAGATTGCGTCATCTCTGAGATTTTATATTTATTCTGTACTTTTCTATTTATTTAGTCTAGAATATTTGTGAATCGGGATCACTGGCAATTAGAAGTTTATCCTTGATTCTATCCTAAAACCAAACCCATCTTGATTCTATCCTAAACCAAACCAAATCTATTTCTAAACCAATTCCTAAACCAAACCATTTCTTAAACCAAAACTGCCCTGGAACTAGGCTAACCAAACTCGGCCAGAGTTCTGCCCGAACTCGGACCGAACTCAGTTAGACCAAATCACTCCTGGTCAGAAGCTTTACATATTCTTGTGGATCTCCAACGTTTAAATTTTTGAACGTTAGGATACCGAGTTCTGCCCGAACTTTGTCCTACAAAAACCTATAAATAGAGAAGAAATTTTTATTTCTAAACACACATTCAATCTTCATCTTCTATATTCATTTCTAAACTTCCTATTCTATTCCCAAAGATTTAAACTTCAAATCTCCAAGACAACTCAATTCTTCTAAGTGCCAGTGGTTTCCGAGTAAGAGTTTTCGAGTTGTACAAGCTTGGCGTATAAAAGCTTTCTTCAGAAAGCTGTTGAAGTTTGTTCGTGGACTTCGGATAAAAACACGACGGTGGTGAAGTTGGCGTGTTCTTCAGAGCAAAACACGTGGTGTAATCTCTATTTCTAATAGTGGATTCAAACATCGGGTTGAGTACTCGAGACTGGACAAGTCCTCACAGAGGGAAACCAGTATAAATCTGTTGTCTCTGCGTATTGCTTTCTCGCCCTAATTTTATTTACTTACTTGCAATCATTTCATATATATATATATATATATATTGCTTCACCTGCTTAGAGTTAAATTTTTAATTGCTAAATATTCTCCGCTGCACTCTATTCACCCCCTCTAGAGGTGCCATTGTTCCTACATTCATCGCGATCACACGCCTCGAAATGCCAAGGAACTCCATGCCTCAACGCGTCCAAGCGAGCTCCGCCTCGAACGAGAAAGTACATGTTACCTGTGCATAAAAACTGGTGAGTTATCAGAACACAATCGTACTGGTGAATGAGCCCTTCGTCCACCCAAACAAAACTAATACGTTCATTTAGTGAGTGCTCCATATGATTTTGGTTGTCTTTCTAATCTTGCCTTAGGATCAGTTCGTTGCATAACTATAGCTCCACTCGTGTTGCAATATCGTGGTTGTGCACCAAGACCTTATGACCATGCTACAAAACCCATTTGTGTCTACATCGTATTCGTGCCATAAGATCTATGTATCATCATCAAGGTCGTGCCTTCGCAACATAGTATATTTTTACTCAATGCTTTCCTACAGCCTTTTTCCTATTTCGTCATGGAAATAGCTTAAGCATAGACTTGTGAACTTAGTGTCCTTTTACCTATTTTGTCATAGAAATGGCTTAATCGTAGACTTGTGATCTTAGTGTCAATGACTCAATTCACGATACTACGTCTCGTGCCGAGTATGTATTTCTACTATAGCCAAATCTTAGGCCCCGAACTCGTGTTGTGTACTACGTATACATTTCTTGATTCGATTGTATCGTGCATACACATCTTGCTCAATCTAAGGCATGCATGCAGTTTGTCGCTATTATGATGACTCATCTATATGAGTCACTAGCACCACAAGTTATCATGGACAATAGCCGGGCTTAGACGGTGATCCTTTCAGTGCGGGTAGCGAGTCCCACTTTAAGTTTTTGAATAATCCATCTGAGTGTTGTATGTCAACATGGCTATTTTCTTTTGCTCCTCCTAGGATGAAGTCGGCATCGTCTCTGAGTTACCGTTCGGGGAGCCGTTTGTCCAATGACTATGCAAGACTCAACTCATCTTACCGTCTTACTCATTCACGGTGTTTTATACTTTTTTTTCCTTTCTGCAGTATGTATTATTTCAGGGACTGCCTTGATGAGCTTCCATTGTTTCAAGGATTTCCTCGGCATGCTCCCATTATTTCAGGGAGTGCCTCGACGTGCTACAATTTTGAGAACTTTCCATTCATGTTACCCTTTGGCTCAACTCAAGAATGACTACTTGTTAGTCCTCCTGTATATTCAACTTGAACCAACCGTGTTCCGTGTCGTGCCACCAACCAAGTCTACTCTATATGACAAGCCTTTGAAACCGTAGAAATGTGGCAATGAAATCGTAGGGTCGTGCCTACCATGTCAAGCAAATTGATAGTCTTTGTGTCAACATAAAATGACACTTTTGCCCAAGTCTTAGGATCGAAGCAAGTCGTGGGATCGAAAGACCAAGTTCTAATTTGAAAACTCAGAGTGACATGCTTATCTAGGCATCAACTTTCTATATTTTTCTATGTTCTACAAGATATGACTCAGAGTAGGATTATTTCCTTAGCTATGTGGGTACGTCTCTTTTATTAGCAAACCTACTCAGTGTATTCAAAACATCCAGTTTATTATTGTGAAGGCTAAGTAGAGGCAAGTTCATTGAAGCCACCCACCTGAGCGAGGAGTCACCTCGACTGAGCGGGACTTCGAGCAAGCCATTGCATAGCCAAGTCCAAACATCGTTGTGTTTCGATTCCTTATGGTTGACCTGAGCGGGACGAGGCACTGATGGAACTGGGGATTCCCAGGACCTTTACTTTGGTGTGCGTATTGATCGATAGAAAGTTAAACAAATTTAATACGTGTTCTAACCCTTCATAGGTGGAAACTAGGGTTCACGAATTATACCTATAGCAGAAAGAAGACAAGTAGTTCCTGGCAATCTCGAGCGGACGACCCCAAGATCTTCTGCACGTATTCCTTCCTCGAGTTGGACGTCGTGTATACGACGATCTTCCAACCTTTTCTTCTCCTTTGCAGCCCTCTCTTTCTCTCCTTACGTGAATCACGAATTTAGAGAAAGCTTCAGATTTCTGATCAGTAATTTGGCAGCCAGAGAATAGAGGATATATATAGGCTACGGCAGGGACCATGAGGAGAAATTAGGGTTAGGCCTCCTAACGGATCTGGATATCCCGCGTTCAGCCCGAACACACAATCCAGGCCCATTATCAATAGCTCGGTCCACTAATGAGCTATTGTTGCACTACCTCCCTAATCCTAAATTATGTTTATGGACTCCTTTTATTATATGCTCGTTTGGCTTCCCATGTTAAGATATCGAATGTTCGTCAATTAAATTAAGTTACTGACAACTATATTGATTCGACATCTTTTATCTTTAAGTAGTACAGCTCAACTTTATTTGTCATGTCGGATATAATCCATCTGCAGGGTTTACATGACAATCCTTATGAGCTTCTTAAGGGGACATCATCAACCCGATGTATCGGGACATGGATTCCATTTATAATCAATAATCCATCATACATACAATGCTATTACCCAATTCATAGAGGTTGTTGACCCATAATGAATCTCACTCTTTCATGAGTCAAAGAAATACACACTGCATATACATGTCTGTTATTATATCCGGATTAAGAGCACAAGCATCCATAATAACAGAGGTGTTTGTTCACTTATGTAGTCAGTACAAAGAGAACAACCTCAAGTGGTCCTGTTCAATACACACAAAGTGTACTAGTGTAAACCTAGATTACACTACAACCTTTTCAATAGATTGTCCAAGTCCATCTAGGTTGTGAACTATTTATAAACTCCATAGGGAACTGATAATAAGATCTTCTGTGTGACACCACACACCATATTATCTACAATATAGAATATCATACATTTGCATTAACACTTGCAACAAATACAATATGCAAACATTTGCCTATATGATTCTCATTCAAAATTTAAGGAAATAAGGTTACTACAAAAGTGATGCTTTTAGTATATAACCCTAACAGGCACTACATGACACAAGTGGCATATGTGTAATAGGCTCAGAGTAGATCAAAACCGTATATTGCGTCGAAAGGTTTGAGTCGAGGTTGGACATCCAATTTTAATCAAAAAGTACATCGATATTACGGTAGGTGAATTGGTCTTTTTGACCGAAAAGTTGTACAAGAAAAATAGAGTACAATGAGACATGTCTAAGTGGGACATAATATGCCTAAATGAAGGTGGACTTGTATAGATCACACATTTGAAATTTATTTTAAGAAATTAGCAATGGTTGTGCTTCAAAAATTAAAGGTACAATAAAGAGTATTAGTAGTCAAAACTAAAAGTGGAAATATATTTAATAATAAATAATTTTATTAAATAAAGTAAAAATAAATAAAATAAATACCAAAAATTCAGAGAGCTCACAAACCCTGTCCTTGTTTCATAGTACGGAGCTACGACAGGCTATGAATCGAATCTGCGATACCGAGGCTTATAGCCTGATCATGGTCACAAGATATATCATATCTCGGCGTGATATGACAACTCTTGTCCTTGTTTTGTGTAGGGGCAATGTATTGCCTCGATGATATGGTATACGCCTATAACTGTAGCTCAGGTCTTGCGATTATATTATTTGGGTTTTGTTTCATTCACTTGTACTTCCTTATGGTACTGTTATTTGACCCCACTGGTTTTGTTTTGCCAGATCTAGAGCCAGAGTCCTAGGATCTAGCATATATTCTCCTGACTGATGGCGCACACCAAATGGATGGTCGTCGAGGGACTTGTGCGGGTTTCTTCTACCATTATGATATATCATTTTGTACTTTTTTGGAAATACTTGTTTAGCCATATATTCTAGATATTTAGACTCCTTGCGTAAATATACTTAATCAAACTACAGCTAACATATGATTATGTACTCTTATCACTATTCAAGCTTATCATTTGTATAACTAGTATTTACGACATTCTGATAGCGTGTTGGGGATGTCTTACTGCTTTATCTTACTTGCTCCATATTTAGTGTTTCTTGATTGACTGATTGAGACATAGATGTTCTGTGAGGCCATAAAAGACTTGATTGTAGTATGCACTCCTTTGTCTAGAGACAACTGTGAATATTTTTGCAGCAGGGTGTCGGTGTACTCCTTAGTGCGTAGTTGGACATGTCATACTCTGTTCTTTGTATTACGGTAGTAGGGCGTGACAAATTACCAATAGATGTTTCTCCAATGTTTAGAACCCAAAATTAGGATTTTCGACCTCAAAGTTTGACACAATACCACTGGGGACAAAAGAGGACTGCCAAGATCCTAACAGTCTGTTACGACCCGCACCCGGTATAGGGACACGAGTACGTGGGTACGTGCAGCCTACGTCGCATAATCGACGGTAGAACGCTGTCTAGGCCCACAACACTAACTAACATATCTAATGAACATATAAATCACAACCTGTCAATGATATCACATCCCTAAAAGGAGGACAACATAATATCTAAAACTCATACTCAATCACAAATAACTATAAGGAAGATATGGCACGGTAATGATATAAAGAAAGAAAATGATAATCAAGAGAAGTCTACTAGCATAACATGTCTCAAATCCACATCAGAGTCTAAGAGTCTAATATCTTCACATCCACATAAGTACAACATGGAAACATACAATGTCTCAAGGTATAGTACAAATCTAGCATAATAAAATACTAATGCTGACTAGGCTAGCTACAACTACTAGAGTCTCCTCTACTTGGCTGGCTCCTCATAGGTCTCCGACAGATAGCCCTCATCTACACCTACTGCATAGTACGTAGGACGAAAGTCCTCTAGATCCTCTGAAAAATGTTACTCGGTCAGGATTTGAGCGAAATACAAACACTAATAGCAGTTCTAATTAATTGACAAGTGCTATAAAACAGTAAATAATAATGTAACACTTGATGAGCAATTTATGAGGGACAATGTACAAATAGAAGAAACATATGCATAAGGAACAATAAATATAATAGGGAGAACATGTACGTATGTAAAAACAGACAAATGTGTGATAACTAGAAAACTTGTCATGTATACAACTAGCAAGTATATAATAATCCAGAAAGCTATATCTAAACTAGTGTTTTGAAATACCAAGTTGACATGTGAACGACTCGGGGGTAATATCCGACAAACCACACGTGCCGTGTGTAGCTGCTATTATTCCAATAAGACCATAGGATAGAAAGGGTATATTCACATATCTCCTAGGTATTTCTCCGTCCGACTAGTACATATGGATCTAGGTCCCGACACGAAGAATCTCAATAGTCCAGAATAGATCATTAGGCCAAAAAATACATTAGTCCAGTAATTCACTAGTCCAAAAAAGTCGATAGGCCTAAAACTACGTATCTCAAGACTATGAATCCATACAATACCAATCCGTGTATCTATCATGTCAGGAATCAAATAAAACACTAATATAAACATGCATCGTAGAAAATATCCAATAATAAAAACTATCAGAAAATGTACTCGCCTGTGGTCCTGAGCAACAAAGGTGAATCGAGGCCCAAAGTAGGGGTATAAAATGTACAAACTAGTCCGTTGTACGTATGTGTCCAGCTCGATAAATGGTTCGACCGCGGACCGTCCGATTGATTAACGAACAGAACTTGGACTTTTTTTTTGGTCCGTTTAAAAATCGGACCCGGACACGGTCATATCCATGTCCGGTCCGAATTTGTCCGCGAACCGTCCGATAGTGGAGACTCATTTTGGTTTTGCATCAATTATGTCATATTATTTTGGTTTTGCATTAATTTTTTGTTGTTCGGTCTCCATTTTTGTTAACCTTTTACTATTGTTTGTTGTATTCTATAACCTTCAATTATATTTTCTTTCAACTTGATTTTTTGTACCAACTATCAAGGTATCTTGATAAAATAATAGATTTTGGTCATATATTTCATTTGTCTGCAGACCGTCCGATTGAATTAACGAACAGTGGTTGTCCGTGTCCGTCCGGCCCAAACTCGAACAGTGGACTGTCCGTGTCCGTCCGTCCGAACTCATTTTCATTTTCGGACCGAACACGGACAGTGGACTGTCCGTGTCCGTCCGGCCCGTTTACACCCCTAGCCCAAAGTAGTATCACAAAGACCTAAATATGATATATGCATGTTAATTAGTGTTTTGGTGTGTTAAATATGGATATCTAAGATAAAATATGCATTCTAGGTCAATACTAGGTCTTTGTGCCCAAACTAGGTCAATTTCACTTAAAGGTTAACTTTTAGGGTCAAACTAGTCAACCTTGGTCAAATTAGGTCAAACCTGGGTTTCTAGGTCATTACCTTGTCATTCCATGGTTAACCAACCTATATAGGGGCGGATCCAAGTGTTCCGTTGGTTGGGCTGTAGCCCATCCTATTTTTCTAATTTTTTTACTATATATGTATATCCGCCGGCCCACACACACAAACAAAAAATATTAGCCCACCCAGTGAGCAGTGAGTCACACTCAGTGACCCAAATCCAGCTACAATTGTGTGCATGTGCCAATACAACTTACGCGCACGCACGCGTGAGAGAGAGAGAGAGTCTAATAACCACTAAACTGAGGAAGGGAGTCTAAGTGTGCTATGTGACTGTTTAAAGAATTGAAAAGTTGCTTTTGTATTTCCTTACAAGACCAGGAGGAGTTATGAGTTCCTCTCTCTTCTTCTAAGACTCTTCGGCTCTTCTTGCTTCTTCGAGTTCTAGCTCTTCGAGAGGGTAGGCAAGCTGGAGCCTGGAGGCCAAGAGGTGCGAATCGGTAGTATCCCCTCTTGACATCTAGTCGGATCAGTCCAGAACATAGTTCCAGCAGGAAGGAGAATCTGTAAGAGACGGAGATGACAGTTTCTTCTTGCAATAGTTTTTTTCTGGTTTACTTTTTAAAGAAAACATTGTTTAGGGTTTATCCGTACTTCTTTTGCTCTAATGTCTTCGGAATATAGATTTTTTTATGGTATGAAGAAGATTAGGAGATTTGAAGTTTTAGGGTTTGGCAAATGTTAGGAGAGAATGATCTTTTTGATGGTGGATTAGGGTTTGGGATTTGAGTGTTCAACCCATAATGCCCATCCGAAAGCATCCTCCAGGAGAATGCGTGTGTGATTTATTTGATAGTTGCTACAATTTGAAAGGTTACTTATTTCGATTATTTATCAGTTATATATTATAAATTGGTAAATTATAGTTAGGCTTATACTTTTTTTATTTAGAAATCAAACTCAGGGAAGAAAATGAGTCAACATTCTTTTTTTGGGTGGGGGAAGGGGGAGGGGGTGTCATTGTGTCAGAAAAATGTCTAGTGCTAGAGGTCAATATTTTTATTCATTATGACAGGTATCGAATCTTACAATTTACAATTATAGGAGAAATTCTGTCGAATTTTCGACATGACATTAGTAATAATGTAGTAGCCCATCCCAACGTTAAATCCTGGATCCGCCCCTGAACCTATACAAGGCTACCCTAGTCTTTACCTTAGTCATTTACCTAGTAGGGTATCTTGGGATACCCTACCTATTTACCTTTTACCTATCCCCTTATCTATGTTAAGTTACCTACTATAGCATATAGGTAATGCCCTATGGACATTACCCTATCTATATAGGTTAGCCTAATTTCCTCATTACCTACCTATTTACCTCCCTTATACCAATACTTTATATATATTACCTACCTATGGGTAATCATTCAATTACCTACCCTTACCTTTACACAATATTACCCCAACACATTACCGATTCAATGTTATTACCTATACTAACATACACAACACACACTAACTCATCTTCACTCTAGCACACTCACACACACATGACACTATACTGTCACACAATGGGTACACTTGTGTGTGCCACACACACACACACAACTGCCACTCTTAACTCACTAACATACTCACACTCTAACACAAGTCTATACACTACCTCCCCTTGACTTATACACTGTTCAGTATGCAGAGCTCTCTGTACAGGGAGGAACTCCCTCCCATTCACTGCTTCCCCCTCTCCTGTGCACTGCTATGTGGACAGGTTACACATCTCCTGCAGTGGGCTAACCCCCTGCCTGCAGGAAAATAATTGCTACCTGCCTGGGCAGCAGCACACTGCTGCTAGGGTTCTAAGGCCCCTCACACACACTGCAGTTGGGTAGGAAACCTTGTGCAAGCTCCTGTACAGGTTGAAACTCCCCTGCACAATTGCACCATGCACTGGGCTAAGTAGCCCTGCTCCCTGCTGCAAGCCCTTGCACACAGCCTGTGCAAGGCCATGCCAAGCCTCACTGCTATATGTAGTGCTCCCTTGCTTATGTAGGCCCCTCTCAAGCCTTACACATATTTGCCCTGCCACAAAACACACCACCTTGTGTGTGCAGGCCTTCTGCACACTGGGAAAGACCCCCTTGTCCCCTGTAGGGAGTTAACTCCCCCAGTGCCATATTTGTGCAACCATGCACTAGCCACCCCAGCATCTGTGCAACTGTTGTTGCCTCTCCTTCTACCTGTGTGCAGGGACACCTAGCCACACTCATACACACACTTACACTCTACACTCCACTGTCATAAGGGCAGTCATACATACACATACAAATGTATGTATGCACACTGTTTTCACTCTCTCTTCTCCCCCACTTTGGCACTTACACTGTCACAAGGGCATGTGACACAACTGACACACATACATGAACACTCTGATGTCACACCCTTACATGCAGATTTCCCTCTTCTAGACACTCTATGCACACACATATACACATGGAACTATACACTTGACTGTACACTACACAAACAAAAAGGAACACACACAAGGTACCAAACACACAACCTACTCACTGTCCTGTCACTCTCTCATCTAACCCTCTATGCACACACACACATGAATACACACCACTCATGTCACTCTATACTATCACACACAAAGCCCAAAGACACACACATTCTCTCATGTAGGTAATACCCATACATAAATTCTCATGTGTAGGTACACCCATACACACAAATGTACACACACACACACTAGTGTAGGTAATACACACATGTATATGTATACACAAGAAATTTTGCAAACACTTGGTGTGCACCATGCTAGTATCGCATTAAAACTCCGATACTCTCATGATACCCACACCAAGCCTTGTCCTAGTCATCCCATAATACAAGAACATGTCTAAAATGGCAATTAGAAGCTAATTAGTATAGTGTCTAGCTAGTGCAATGTGTCATGTAAAATGTGACATGTTATGGCAAGTGTAGGAGGAGTAAAACCCCCAAATTATCTCCGTGTTCTAGTGTATCATGACACGACAATTAGTATCCATATGTGGACACATTTCTAGCCTCATATACTATTTATGTGTCCATTTAGTCTATGAAACCAAATGACAAACACTTGATGTACCATTATCGAATTTTTCCAAAAATGACATAAAAAGCCTATGTAACTTCTACCAACATGGTCATTAGAGCCATGTTCTTCCCCCTATGGGTACCCCTGGTCCATGGGTGAGTTTCCTAATAGTGGCATGCATGCAATGGTGTCTAAACTAGAAGAAATGATAAGTAGTTTACCTATTAGGAGATGGATTCCTAATAAAACATCCAAAGAGAACTCAAGTGTCAAGTAGGACACAATCCTCTAAACTTTTGGCCTCTTCTTCTTGTGCTCCTTGGTCTCCAAGCTCTAAGCCTTCTAGGATGAAGAATAGGTGAAGATTTGAGAGGGTTTGGAAGAATTTTGGTGGAAGAATGAGTAGGAAATGGAGAGGGTTTGTAGAGAGCTCTAAACTAGGGTTTTGGAGCTCAAAATGAGATGTTGAAGAATGAAGTCTCTCCCTATAGTGGCTTCCATAAGAGGAGCCCTAAATGTCTATAGAAAATGTCCACTTTGCCCTCATTTACTTGTCATGAAGGTTTGGTTAACCTATAGAAGCTTTTAGCCTAAGTGGTTGATTAGTTCTAATCCTATTCATGACCTATTACGACTTAAATGAGTCTAATTATGTCTAACCTAAAATGTAGATCCAAGTGATATGACAAGTCCAAATAGATTCTGTAACTACCATTTTTCTAAAATGAGGATAAATTTGTCTTTTTATAAATTGTTATATATTATAAATAATTATTTAGGAATATTGTATGTATATATTTAAATAATTTGGGATTAGTTGGTTGGGTTAGAGACTAGTCTAATTTTTGACTTGTGTTAGTAGCCCGGTTAGCTTAGACACTAATCCAGAGCCCAATAATTAGCAAGGCTTAGCCCATAAACCAACTCATTAGGTTAGTACAATTAGACTAATCATTCATGACAAATTAGTTCATTTAGAGATTAAGTTTTTGTCCAAAATAGTCCCAACCCTTCACATTGCAATTATTTAGCCAAATGACAACTTAGAGGTCCTATTAGACATTATGATTAATTCCTAACCTAGAATAGAATGGCCGGCCATATAGGGCTCCCTCTCCATTCTCACTTCATTCATTCTAGCCTCCATTTTTCCAAATTTAGAGTTCTTTCCAAAAGAAGAGCTTCCACCATTGATTTCTCTCCCAATCTCACTTTTTTCTCTACCATTCCTCACATTCTCTCAAGAAGAAGGTGCCAACAAGGAGTGTGGAGCTAGGAGCAAGGAGGAGAGTCCATTTGCTAAGGAATTTCGTGTCGGGTTCGTGTCCTTTGGATAGTTCATTGGGAAACCACTCCCAATAGGTATAACAATCTCTAAACCTGTCATTTCAATCCTAAATTTTGATATTGGACCCATAGGAACTCACCCATGTATAAGGACAACCCTTAGAAATAGTTTTGAGGCTCTATTGAGTCCTCACTTGAAAGTTTGGATAGGTTTTGTGCCACTCTTGAAAGAAATCCAAGGGTGACATACCAAGTATTTGTAGAAATGTCCCATAGGCTAAAATAGACTTGTGGGTAGTGTTTGAGACTAGTTTTGTGTCCACAATGGGATACTATGAGGTTATGTCTGATATATTTGGACATGGGGACAATTTGGGGTTTGTGGACCTTGACACATTAGTGTACACATTGCACACCTCCAGGAATACATTCATAATGATGTGTGTGGGTGTGTGTCTATTTGAATAGGGGTATGTACATGTATCACATACATTCTATATATAAAGATATGTATAAGAGGGTATATATATATATATATATATATATATATATATAGTAAATGTTTGTAGATGGGTACCCACACTTGTATCACCTATAACGAATGTTTTGACTATACCGTACTGTGATGATATGTATATTATGTATCATATATAAGTATAAATATGAATATTCATATGCGTATCTAATAGAGGTATATATCTAGCTATGTTCAGACCCTGCTATGTATAATGTTCATGAGAGGCTATGTTGCCATATGTGTATGGAGGATATGATATGGAAGGGTGATGTCACGCCCCAGAACCAGAATACTGGAGAGCGGGGGCGAACATAGCCAGCTACGTATATTGAAATGAAGTCCATCTCGCTATACGGTCACGGCTGTCTAGATATGAGGGTTTACTACAAGCCAACAGTCTCTTAAGGTCAAGCCTATTGTCTCAATCTTAAGCAAGTAATATAATTACAAGATGTTTGATCACCAAATATACAATAAAAGGCGTCCCAAATATTACATATCAGCTGATCATGAAGCTAGTCATACAAAATGCAAGGACTAGCAAGAGTTAAGTCATACATGATCAACCCTAGGATTTGTTAATCATATTTACAGCCCGTAGGCAGACAGTAAGTAAAGGTGCATCGAGCTAACAGGTGCTCGTCGGCTAAACGTCTCAAAAGAATAAATTTACAATAGAGTGAGCGAAACAAAATAGAAAACCCACTCGTAGCCCGGGTTCCTTCTAGTCGCTACCATCGGGCTGGAGGTTCGGTAGATCCTCGGGTGCTGCTCCGAAATCTGGCCACACAAAACCAGCTGGGTCAAACCCCAGGAAGAGCAAGTGCCACAAAGGAGGCCACGAAATAAGAACAAAAGCCAGCATATCAGAACATAAGAAAATAAAAGAAAGTACAAGTAATAAAAGTACAACAGGACAATAAACGACTAGGGACATAGGACCATTTCAGGAGCCAGATTACAACCCGTAAACCAAACAAGGACCGGGGTTGTAATCCTTCGCCTGAATAGCACTCTGTCTCTACCCATTTATTGATAAGATAAGTAGAACAATCAGGTTCAGGAGTACCAGGGTACAGGGCTAGACAAGACTTAGACAGAGCTAGACAACATCCATTCACAAGCGGCCAAGCAATTACTACGGCTTACTACTTTAACTAACTAGGGTTATCACAAGCCTAATTACTAACAAGATGCAAGTGAGAATTTCCCAGTCCCAAGCCCTGCAGACTATCTAGTTATCCTTCCGCGGGTTAAGAGTATGTTTGGGTACATCGCCCAGGAGACGATATACCCTTAGGTGACTTAGAGGGTGCAACACATGACAGTGTGCTAGAAATGTGCTCTACTCGTCGGCAAGCTACAAGTCCAATTAAGAGCGCCCAGATAACAAGATTGCCTGTGACTAGAAATTCTCCATGAACTATAGTTTGATCTAGTCATTATCCTAATCCATATTCAGCGTGAATCCCTGACCGTGGGAACCAGGGAGTCACGTCCTAGACATGATGCAAGACAAGACAGGTGGATTGTACAAGCAAGCAAGCAGGAACACCCACGGTGTCAGAGTTAGCTACAAGAGTCAAGTTAGCTGTCGCAACAGCATCAAGTCAAGCCAGGTTACAAGTTACAAGTCGAGTAGCAAGTTACAAGTCAAGAGTGCGCCGCCACGGCCACTATCAAGTTATCAGGTTACAAGTCAAGAGTGCACCCCATCGGGTCACTATCAAGAAGATCAGAAAGTACCAGGATCATAAATCACAGAAAACCACGAAAGCCGTACTAGTCATAGCAAATACTGAAAATCGTGTCAAGTCGTGTTGTGTGGAACAAAATCTCAAAACCCAATCCACAAAAGAGAAGCCAAGCTTAAAGAAATAAAACCAAAACTCCAAGAGCCAATGGGTTGCGCAAGGGGTCAGGGGTTAGATTGCGCAGGGTGTCAGCTGCGCAGGGTGCCAAGTGCGCAGGGGCACAGGGCACAGGATTGGGTGGCGCACGAACAGACTGCGCATGAGCAGACTGCGCAGGAGCAGACTGTGCAGGAGCAGACTGCGCATGGATGGATGGTGCATGAACAGACTGCACATGAGCAGACTGCGCAGGAGCAGACTGCGCATGGATGGATGCGCGCTGGGGTTGAGCGCAGTTCGCCAAGGGGCAAGCAGCGCGGTCGGCGCTGCGCTAAAGAGCGCAGGCCGAGAGGGGGATGCGCAGTTCAGCACTGCGCTAAAGAGCGCAGGCTGCAGTCTTCTTCTCCAGGCCGAGAGCAAGCATCAAGAACTCCAAAAATTCCATTCTTCATATCTTGGTCAATTCAAAGCCAAATCTAGATTTTCAAAGGTCTAACTTGAGTAAAATTGAGTTCTCTTCCACATGGGAGCATCAAAACCTACAAAAACCCAACTAAAATAGATCAAAACCATGTAAATCCGAAAATAGAGAAAACTTAGATCTAGAACAAAGGAGACTCCAAATCATAAAATGTCAAGTTCTAATGTTGATCTCCATTGCCTAATTTAGCTAATGGACAAATAAAAAGTGGTTCTCATTTGATGGCAAGGTGCACTTGCCTATGGTGTTGGTGAGTTGTGTAGAGGAAGGAAGAAGAAGGAGATGGAGAAAATAAATGAAAGAGTTATGAGGAGAGAGAAAAGGTTGGTAGGGTTTTAATGAGGGTGGTTGTGTTGTGTTGAGGGTAGAGCATAGGCTAAGATGGTCCAATGCATGCTAAACCAACCCAAACCCATCCTACTCCACAAAATAAAAACAAGCCATGCCAAAACCCATTTTACGAGAAAACTCAAAATCCCACAAGTCCAGAAAATAAAATACCTGCCAAAATCCAATTACGAGTATAAATACAAAATACGAGAAACGGGGGTGACAGGTGATCAGTCTACTTGGACTGAACCAAGGGGACATCAGATTTAATATCAGATCTTAGTATCAGTTAATAAGCATTTCAGTTAAGGGGATATGGACCTGGGAATTTTCCTATGAATCACAGATATTCAGATATTAGAGGAGGATTCAAAATCAGAGCATCAACTGATATGAAATGGGAGTTAGTCATGTGGGGCTCAATTGGGACAGCAAGGATATTTTATCAGTCCACTTAGGGACTCGATTTGGGTTCAGTCCAGAGTCTAAATGGGGGATCCTGGACAGAGGCATCATAAACTGGGAATTTGAGAGGAGGATGTGTTCCACCTACAGTGCAGGTAACTTAGGACAGACATGGGTTAGTTTTAAACTATTGGAGATACCTGGGCAGCAGGGGATTGATAAGAAGGATGATTTGGGGACTCGAATGGTCAGCTAAGGGAAGTATGTATCAGTCCAAAGACTGATATGAAGAAGAGTGGTGGCTGCTACCAGTCTCTGGACTGATACAGAAGTGGGAGCAGGGCATGGGGAAAATCCTTTTGGACTGAAATCATTTGACAGTCGAGTGACTGTAGGAGGAATTGTATCAGTATTTAACTGATACTTGAAAGGGAACAATTGCTTTGAACATATATGTATTAAATTACAACTGATTTGGATTTAGGAAGGGGCTCCGTATCAGTCATATAATGAAGAGAGGGTAAGGGATTGAGTATGAGGATAGGTTCTGTTAGTTGGGGTTTAATGGAGAAATATATATGTGTATGTCTAGGTTTTAGTGTATAGCATTAGACAGAGAGAGGAGCAGGGGGATTAGGTTTGGGTGTCCACAAGATGCATGATTGTAGCAGATACCAGAGCTTTAAATATACCATAACCAACTGATGTTTCAACCTACCCTATATGTATTACGTATATAGATACAACTTAGACTCATTACTATATATATATATATATATATATATATATTTTTCATTACTATATATATATATATATATATATATATATATATATATATATATATATATATATATATATATATATATATATATATATATATAAATATATATATATTTTAATATATATATATATATTTTTAATATATATATATATATATATATATATATATATATATATATATATATATATATATATATATATATATATATATATATATATATTTTATATATATATATATATATATATATATATATATATATATATATATATATATATATATATATATATATATATACGGTAGTGGTGTGTCCTATTAAATAGTATAGCATTCTATGTGTAAATATTTATGCAGATGTTGACCTAGAGTATATATGTAAATAAATAAATAAATATATATATATATATATAGATATATATATATATATATATATATATATATATATATATATATATATAAATATATAAATATATAAATATATATAATAATATATATATATATATATATATATATATATATATATATATATATATATATATAATATAAATATATATATAAAAAATATATATATATATATTATATATATATATTATATATATATATATATTTTTTATATATATATTTATATTATATATATATATATATATATATATATATATATATGTATATATATATATATATATATAAGGTAGTGGTGTGTCCTATTAAATAGAATAGCATCCTATATGTAAATATTTATGCAGATGTTGACCTAGTAGGAATAGTGACTAAGGTAAGGGAAGAGTAGGGATACTAGAGTATACATGCCAATTAGTAGATAGGGTATGGATATCAAGGGTATCCTAGAATCCTATATTGTATATACTAGTATTAGATAGATTGGTTAGTTAGATACAACTAGTTTTGACTAATTAATAACTAAGGTTGGTAAATTTGACTAGTTAGACTTAAAGTTGACTAGGTTTGACCATTGACCTAGAATTGACCATTTGACCTAGAATTTGACTAGTATGGTCTGTTTTCAAATCCAAACATAATTTTGATTCAGTATTCCCTATTTAGGTCTTCGAGACGCCGTATCGGACGTCGTTGATACTTCACACCAGTTTACAGCCGAGTACATTCTCTGATAATTTTTTATTCATGATATTTACTATGTTTCTTGTACTTAGTATAGATGTACTTGTTTCTTGACACATTGGTCACATGAATTGGTATTTACGGATCCCGTCATGAGATGTTATTCCTTGTTTACCTTGGTGCATCTTGTGTAAGTCCCGTTGTAGTTCTTGTGCAATATATGGACACCGATTCTCGAGAAGACTTGCTACCTTCTCGTAGAATCCCGTGTCGTAACGTGTCATGGTTGGATCCACTCTACCAGTCGGAGGAGGAGAAATATTAGTCTAGACATGTGGTCAACACCCACCTTGTGCATTGTAGATCCTTGTGAGTGTTAATCATACACTTCACGTATGATTAACCAAGCCAGTAGACCTTGTGCAAGTTTCCAAGCCGGCCACATGTCAAAGCTAATGTTCACTCATATAGATAGATGATTCTTGACTCTTGTACATGCCATGATTAGTTTCTCTCGTTCTTGCTCTAGTTTACTGCTTTACCCTTGCCATGCTACTTTCATGTACTTTTTATTGCTCTTGTATATGCTCTCTATTTACTATTTCATAGCACCTGTCATTTAGTGGGAACTGTTGTTGGAGATGTGCTCGTTCTATCCTGATTGGATATATTTTTCAGACGACGGCGAGAACGAGTGTACCACCTACTATGGTCCTCATGACGTAGAAGGCATTAACCCGGATACCCTAGTCCAGCAGAGGTTAGTTCCAACTGAGGTGGCATTAACAGTTACTCAGTTAGACTAGGATTTGACTGGACTCTGTCTCCAGCTTACTCTTTATACATGTTATTATTATTCCAAACTTGTATAACTATATTGTGATTCACTCTGGATTTGTGTTAGATACTTTGCACTCTGCATTTCCTCTTTGTATCTAACTTTTATCGTGCCATATATTCTTCCTATTAGACTTGTGATTGAGGTTATATATCATTGTTATCCTCCGTTCGGAGATGAGCTGCAATGACAGGTTATTATATTATTGTTAGATAGTAGACCCTCACAGCGTTCTACCGCCGATTCTGTGGCATAGGCTGGTTGCTGTTACGCATTCATGCCCTTATATCGGGTGCGGGTCGTGACAGATTCACCAACCAAGGTTCCAATAAATAGACTAGTCCACTAATGAATACAACCACCATTATAATTAATTAAATAAATAAACACAATATATTAATAATATAAAATGACAAAAATATCCCTATTTAAAAATGTGGTAGTGACATAGTCTTAACAATAGTCAGGACTGTCAGGATCTTGGCAGTCCTAAGACAGAGAATTCTTTATCATTTTGTCATCGTCGTCGATTGCTTTTCTCCGGAGAGTCATTAGTTAAGGAAGATTGTCAAGACCCGTACCCGAAATAAGGGCACGAGTACGTGGGTATGTCTAGCATATGCCACAACATCGATGGTAAAACGCTATCTAGGTCAAAAATACTAACTATCAACATATCATCAATATATATCATAACAAGTCAATGATATCTCAACTCCAAAAGGAGGACAATATAATGATAACATCTATACTCAATCACAATAAACTATAAGAAAGATAATGGCATGATAATGATATAAAAGATATGATATAAGAATCCAAGAGAAGTCTAGAAATATATATCACAAATCAACTTCAAAAGTCTAAGAGTCTAGCTATCTCAACATCAACATAAGTACCAAATAATAACAACTTAAAGTCTCATAAACTGGAGACAAATCCAGTGATAATAGCTAAACTAGCTACGCTACTACTTGTGGTGCCTCCTATACGGGTACTGGCTCCTCTAGAGGCTCATGGATATACCCATCATCTACTTTCGGTCCATAATATGTGGGACAAAAGTCCTCGAGATCCTCTAAAAAATATTATCTAGTCAGGATTGGAGCGAAGCACATTTCTAATAGCAGTTCTAATACATGATAAAGACTATAAAACAGTAAATAGTAGTGCGATACATAATGATAAAGGAATCATAAAACCATGGTACAGAACATGTAGTAAAATAGATAAATAATACAGTAAAGAGAGCCATGTAAACGAAAACAGCAACAAAATAGACTAAACATGTATCCAGCAAGTATGAAAATATCTAACACGTATAATGGGTCCAGCAATGTGAAGTGGGACAAGAAAGATTACTCATATCTAAGTATGTTTTGAAGTACTACTTTCGGCATATAAACGACTGTGGGGTAATGTACGGCATCTCGTACGTGCTCCATGTACGAGTGGTATCTTTCCTGGTTAGACCAGTGGGGAGGTGATTCCAACACAAGTGATTCCAGATTTTGGATATGTGTACATGTCTACTAAGGTATTTTTCCGTCCGAAAAGTACTAAGTGGATTCCAGATCCCGACACGTAGCAAGATACAAGACCAAGCAGAAAATACAAGTGATGCCAGCAATAAGGTTATGCCTATAATGAGTCCTGATATGCCGGTCTAGTATGAGACAACGTATCCATCGTGTCGAAAATCAGCGACAAGAGTCAAGTAAGTCAGTACTATAAACATGAATCATAGAAAATATCAGCATGAAAACTATCAGAGAATGTACTCGCCTGTGGTCCTGAGTAATGTGCGAGAATCTGAGTCCAAAATGAAGTCACAAATACATAAATATGAATTATCAATGTCAATTGGTGTTATGAAATGATAATTATCATTAACTAAGTCAAGATATGATTTCTAGGTCAAAACTAGGTCCTGAAAGTCAAACTAGGTCAATACCTTGTGTCTAGGGTCAATCTAGGTCAATATATTATTTTTAGGGTCAATCTAGTCATTTATAGGCTATACCTAGGTTATGGTCAATCTAGTCATTTCTAGGCTATACCTAGGTTTATAGGTCCATACTAGCTAATATCCATAAGTTATCTCTCTCTCTCTCTCTCTCACACACACACACACACAATATATATATATATATATATATATATATATATATATATATATATATATATATATATATATATATATATATATATAAAATAAAATATATATATATATATATTTTATTTTTTTTATTTATATATATATATATATATATATATATATATATATATATATCAACTATATTGCTATCAATCATTACCTTAGCTTCTCAATTGGTACCTTGCTATCAATATTTCCATTTACTGATGACACTTGATTCCATTACACTAGACACTAATGATACTAGACATCATATTCCTATCTTTACATATTGTTACGACCCGATCCCAAATAATTGGGTCGAACCGGATCATGCCCAGCCTGCACCGTTGTGAAACGGCGGCAGTAAGCTGTTTCATAAGCAGGTAATCACAACAACATCTATACATTTGTCACAACTGAATATTCGGGAATTTAAAAACTTTATTCAACATTTGAATAAATACAACTGGAAAGTAAAAGAACTGAAATGAATGCTAAAATCAAATTAACAAAATTCCAAAACTACAAAACTGGAAACAGGAAAAATATCTAGCTAAGCGTTCGGCTCGTCGGCCTCAGGTCCTGCGTCCTCCAATGGGGACTCTGGCAACACCACAGAGTACAGAACCGGGTCATAATAGCTGTTGTATAACAGCTCAGCATCCTCAAAATCCCCTAAAAATGTTATCTCCAGTCAGGAGGGAGTAAAGTATAATTCATGATAATCCAACAATTAAAATAATAATAGAGTTATGCACTTTTAAACAATTTAAAATAAATAGTTCTCCAGCAGTTAAAATATTGTGATGTGAATAGGCAATAAATATGACCGGATTGGGTTGTACAGTGAATGATATGGCTTATCCCCGTGTGTATGAGGGGTAAGCTAATACAGTTATAATGCTACTTTGGATGTGGTCATACTCATTACACTACTACCCCAGTACCCAACAGTCAATTATTCGATGCTCTCAGAGAGAGTTTCGTGTTGCATCGTGGTTTAAACTTGCAATAAAACGATTACTAAATAATTATAAACTAACACAAAATGTACTTACCTTTTGTTTATGACTGAAAACGATGTTGGTTCCGGAAAGATGCTAGGTTTGTCTCCGAGATCCTACAGTTGGAGAACTTGACTTAGAACCAATATTGAGACCATTCTAGGTGTGCTAGTTGCAATTTCTAGTAGCAGGTCCTAGTCAAGTTTTAAGTTGTTTATTTAATCTACTGCTAACGGTTTACGACGCGTACTACGTTGGTTCTCATTTAGTTGGATAGCCAATTTCTGGTTGACTTGGAAAAATTGTCGTTACCGGTTAATTCGCAAAACTTTATATTTTTAATATTATACGTATAAAACTACATTTTCTTTCAATGATAAAACATGGGTTTTGTTAACTATCAATATTTTATTCAAGTTATTATATCGTGAAAAAATCCTTATTAATTTATACAAAATATTTAATAGCCATATTGTCACGAAGCGCCTAATTATGAAAATGATCAAACCTTCCAGAAAATAAGGGAAAAAAATCCTAATCTACACAATACATGGCACAGCTAACAGAATAGAAATCTGGGCTTATGCCCTTACAAACTTTACATAAATAAAATAAGAGAAAATTAGTTAGCTCTGACTAATGTCCCGTATTTTAAATATCGAACAAAACTAAAAATAAATTAAATTAAATATTAGGAGTCTCAGACTTGGTCAAATCGTCACAGTTAGCTAATGCCTCAACGTCCGGGTAAAACCGGTTTCGTTTGTATTTCGCTAGGGCCGACGGACCGGTATGGTCGTCGCCCAAAAATCTATTTTAATAAATATTTCTGAAAACCAATTTAAAACTCATTTATAAAGTTTTATAAAAATTTGGGCAGCATTTCCTCTATATTCGGGATAACCCAAAACTGGAAAAATGCGCCAACAATTCCAACAATTATCCTAAACCAAGGAAAACCCCAAGAATTAACTTCCAAAACCATTTTTACACAAAATTAAATTCACAGAATAATTTCCGAAGCTTAATCGAAACCCGAAATATAATCGAAAATCCCGAAATGAAATCGGAAACCACAACACCCAAAAATCCAGAAAACACATTTCGAAAAAATTCGAAATAACCACAGAACACCACAGAAACGTCTCCGAAAAATTGGAAGTCACTATGTCGACCTAAAACCGAATTCCCGGGAGGGAATCGGGGACCAATTTCATCATCGACTACCGAAAATGGAACGGGATAAAGGAATTATACCTTGGGTTGCTCGGCTAGAGCTCTCAGATGTTTATAAAGAAGAAAAGAAATCCGCGAATAGTGGACCGGCTCGGGACAGCGCCTCGTCGGGGTACGGCTGCGCTGGACAGCGGGATCCGGGCACGGAAAAACACGGACAGCAGGTCGGGAAACTCGCGAACAGTGCTGGACAGTGCTGTTCGGAAATAGCGGAGCACGGGTGGCTCGCGGGAAGATCCGGCGGGGCCGGAGGGGAAACCGCGCCGGAGCGCTGTGGGTGCGGGGTCGCGGGTGCTCGGGGTCGGCGGTTGGCCGGAGCTGGGCGGCCGGAGGTGAGGTCGCCGGGCGGGCGCCGGTGAAGGGGCGCCGGAGCTAGGGCAGGGGCGCGGGGAGGCGCGCGGCCTGGGGACGCGGGGCTCGGGAGCTCGTGCGGGGAGACGCCGAGCGGGGTCGCCGGCTGGGGAGGCCTTGGGGCTCGGGTGAGTTACTGGAGGGAAGAGGAAGAAAGGGGGTTGGAAGTTGAGGTGGGAATGGGTTTTGAGTGTGAATGGAAAGAAAAGTGATGGTGGGAGTGTGCTGGTGATTGTTTGTGTTCGTGAGGTGGTGGTGGGGTGTTGTTAATAAAGGAAAAGTTTGAGAGAAGTTGTGGTGGAGAGGTGAGTTAGTAGAGAAAATAGAGGAGAAGGCCTGGTCGTGGGGAGACCAGGCCATAGGACTCACTCTTTTTTTATAAGAATAATTAATAGAAATTAGATATATGATTAGAAAAAAAGAAAAGAATGGGTTAGGAAAACCGGGATCGGGGTTCGGGAACTCGTACCGGGTTCGAACTTGGGTTCGGAGTCCGGACTCGGGATCGGGGCAGGGCCGCAAACCAAAAATCAATGATATTTTTAAAATAATTTATTTTTCTCTAAAACCGACTAAATATATAATATTAATAATAATAATAACTATAATAATTAAACAAAAATTATACTACAAACCAATAATTAAATAATTCTAAAACTATGGGTTTCACAATCTTTCCTCCTTAGAAAATTTCGTCCTCGAAATTAAAGGCCGGGTTAGGAGTAAACTCAAATCAAACAGGTACGGGTACTACGCCCGTAACTCAGGTCCAACAATAAGAATTGCCAAGGCAGTCGTGGATGAGACATTTAGGAACAAGTTTTAACTATGTCCACATCCACGCAAAATAAGAATATATATATATGCGAACCAAAGTACACGTGGTTGATCAGACCATTATGCACCGGTTCTGATTAGATAATATATTAGTGAGTGCACCCAATAAAATACTGTCATGATCAAGCTCGATAAAGAAATAAGCTCGCAAAACTAGGCTAACTTAGCAGCATCAGTCAAAAATATTAGAACGAAAGATAATGTTTGCAAGATATAGAAGTTTATGAGGCAGCACAGGGTTCCTGGTTTTCTTCTCACCTCTGTCTAAAATCGCCATTGGCTTCTCTGGCACTGTGAGGCTGGGTCCAATCTCTAGCTCTGAATGGTCCAAGATGTGGCTCGAATCCGGGATGTAGCGTCTCAGCTGTGAAACGTGGAAGACGTTGTGGATGCCTTCGAGACTTGGGGGTAGAGCCACCCGATAAGCTACTTCTCCAATCCTGTTGAGTACTTCAAAAGGACCAATATATCTGGGGCTTAACTTTCCTGCTCTGCCAAAATGGATGGTTCCTCTGGTAGGAGAGATCTTCACGAACACACTGTCACCTTCTTCAAATTCCAAAGGCCGTCGGCTGCTATCGGCCCAATGCTTCTGTCTGTCCTGAGCAATCCTGAGCTTGTCTCTGATCATTTTTACCTTTTCTGCTGCATCGGTCACCATCTTCGGTCCCAGCAATACTCTTTCTCCTACGTCGTTCCAAGCAAGTGAAGTGCGACAACGACGTCCATAGAGTGCCTCGAACAGTGTCATACCGATGCTAGCTTGGTAGCTGTTGTTGTAGGAGAACTCTACCAGGTACAAATGGTCTTCCCAAGACCCTCCAAATTCCAAGACGCGGGATCTCAGCATGTCTTCTAGCGTCTGGATTGTTCTCTTCGATTGTCCGTCAGTCTGGGAATGGTAGGCGGTGCTGAACTTCAGTTGTGTTCCCAAACTGTCATGCAAACTCTTCCAAAAGTGAGAGGTAAATCTAGTTTCTCTGTCAGACACAATACTTACCGAAACTCCATGAATCCGGTAGATGTGCCGCATGTACAGTGCCGCCAACTTCTCAGTGGATAGTCCAACCTTGAAGGAGATAAAGTGAGCTGACTTCGTCAGTCGGTCCACGATAACCCAAATGGCATCCTTCCCTCCTTGGGATCGAGGCAGTCCCGACACGAAGTCCATCGTTATGTGCTCATATTTTCACTCCGGGATATCTAGCGGCTGTAACAGTCCTGCTGGTCTCTGTCTGCTAGCTTTCACTTGTTGACAAATTAAACATCTAGCCACATACCTGGATACATCCTTCTTTATTCCGTACCACCACACTATAGTACGCATGTCCCGATACATTTTGTTGGCTCCAGGATGTATGGAATACTTCGACTGGTGCGCTTCTTGCATCAGCTCGTTCCTCAGTTCGCCAGTTGGTACGCAAAGTCTCGTAGCATTCTTCAGTGCTCCGTCGCTGGCGATTGAGAATCCTTCAAGTGTTCCTGCCAGCACTTGATCTCTGAGTTTGCAAAGCATCTCGTCTTGGAATTGTGTCTCCTTGACTCTGTCCAACAGACTTGAACGCACTTGCAACTGCATCATTGTTGAATCAGCTCCTGGTACAATGGCTTCTCTTCCTAGTTTCTTCATTTCTTCTTCGGGCAGTACAATCTCCAGTCCAAGCTTTTCCATGTCCTCCAGCAAATGACGCTCCTTGGTCAAGAACATTGTCATCGGGTATCGACTAAGTACATCTGTAACAACATTAGCCTTACCCGGATGATACTGCAGGTTGATGTCGAAATCCTTCATCAGCTCCAGCCATTGTCTCTGTCGCATGTTCAGCTCTTTCTGAGTGAAAAAATATTTAAGACTTTTGTGGTCTGTAAATATTTCCACTCTCTCTCCATAAAGGTAGTGCTTCCCTAGCTTCAATGCAAATATCACCGCTGTAAGCTCCAAATCATGTGTGGGATAGTTCTTCTCATGAGTCCGTAATTGCCTAGATGCGTAAGCAATTACTTTCCCATGTTGTTGAAGAACGCAGCCCAATCCCTTACCGAAAGCATCACTATAAATTGAGAAATTGCCGGTACCTGCGGGTAGAGCAAGTATCGGCGCCGTTGTAAGCCTCTTCTTCAGTTCCTCAAAAGCTGTCTGGCAAGCTTCAGACCAAATGAATTCTTCATTCTTCCTGGTAAGCTTCGTCATTGGTTCAGCAATCTTGGAGAAATCCTTCACAAACTTTCGGTAGTAGCCAGCTAAACCCAAAAAGCTTCTGATTTCTGTAACTGAACTTGGTGCAGTCCACTTCTCAATAGCAGCTATCTTCTTTGGATCCACCGAAATTCCTTTTCCTGTGACAACATGGCCCAGAAATTCCACTTTGTCTAAAAAGAATTCACATTTAGATAGCTTACCTTAGAGTTTCTCCTTCCTCAAGGTGCTTAGAACTTTTCTCAGGTGCTCTTCATGCTCTTCTTCAGTCTTCGAGTAGATTAGTATGTCGTCGATGAAGACAACCACAAACTGATCCAGGTATTCATGGAAGACCTTGTTCATAAGGTTCATAAATACTGCAGGGGCATTCGTCAGTCCAAACGGCATGACCAAAAATTCAAATTGCCCATACTTAGTGTTGAATGCCGTTTTCGGGATATCCCCCTTCCTGACCTTGATTTGGTGGTAGCCTGATCTGAGATTTATCTCCGAAAATACCTTGGCTCCACTCAGTTGATCAAACAGGTCGTCGATCCGGGGCAGAGGGTACTTGTTCTTGATGGTAATGTTGTTCAGTGCCCGGTAATCGTTGCACATTCACACGGTTCCATCCTTCTTAGGCACGAATAAAACTGGTACTCCCCAGGGTGAAACCCCGTCTCTGATAAATCCTTGTGCCTTCAGTTCGTTAATCTGGTCCTTCATCTCCTTTGCCTCCTTGGGGTTGACTCTGTAGCATCCCCGAGAAATAGGGGAAGAGCCGGGTACTAGGTCGATGGTGAATTCCATACCTCGATCTGGCGGCAATCCTGGAAGACTATCTGGAAAGACGTCCACGAATTCCGCTAAAATAGGGTGAGGAGGCCCGGGTTCTTCGGTAATAGAGGAGTAGGTAACACTCTTCATGTCTTCCGGAGCTCGAGAGATTTCAAACTCCGGTTCTTCTGGTGGGCTGAAGATTACACATCCTCTATGATAATCTATCAGCGTATACTGCTTACTCTACCAGTCCATCCCTAGGACTACATCATAGTTGGGTAAGGGCATCACAAGCAAGGGTGTTAAGAATTTGTGGCCTGAGATAGTAATAGGACAGTTATAGTCTCAAAGATGGGTATGGGTCCAAGTATGACCGATGATGGACCTCTTCACCAGCAGGGCCGGAACGAGTGGTCTTTCCTTTGACCGTACTCTGGAAGTTTTAGGGTGCAAACATAAGCAAGGTATCCTACCAGTCTATAATCAAACAAAAATATTTATATATATAATTCGGACCTATGTTGTGACAAATCAATGTTCTAGTGTTCTAATTGTTTCTAGGTATGTTTTTCTAAGTTATTGTTTCCGACCTGCATGGGCCACCACTAAAAACATGTCACAACCCGATCCCAAATAATTGGGTCGAACCGGATCATGCCCAGCCTGCACCGTTATGAGACGGCGGCAGTAAGCTGATCCACAAGCAGGTAATCACAACAACATCTATACATTTGTCACAACTGAATATTCGGAAATTTAAAAACTTTATTCAACATTTGAATAAATACAACTGGAAAGTAAAAGAACTGAAATGAATGCTGAAATCAAATTAACAAAATTCCAAAACCACAAAACTTGAAACAGGAAAAATATCTAGCTATGCGTTCGGCTCGTCGGCCTCAGGTCCTGCGTCCTCCAATGGAGACTCTGGCAACACCACAGAGTACAGAACCAGGTCATAATAGCTGTTGTATAACAGCTCAGCATCCTCAAAATCCCCTAAAAATGTTATCTCCAGTCAGGAGAGAGCAAAGTACAATTCATGATAATCCAACAATTGAAATAATAATAGAGTTATGCACTTTTATAAAATTTGAAATAAATAGTTCTCCAGCAGTTAAAATATTGTGATATGAATAGGGAATAAATAGGACCGAATTGGGTTGTACAGTGAATGATATGGCTTATCCCCGTGTGTATGAGGGGTAAGCTAATACAGTTATAATGCTACTTTGGATGTGGTCATACTCATTACACTACTCCTCCAGTACCCAACAGTCAATCAGTCAATGCTCTCAGAGAGAGTTTCGTGTTGCATCGTGATTTAAACTTGCAATAAAACGATTACTAAATAATTGTAAACTAACACAAAATGTACTTGCCTTTTGTTTATGACTGGAAACGATGTTGGTTCCGGAAAGATGCTAGGTTCGTCTCCGAGATCCTACAGTTGGAGAACTTGACTTAGAATCAATATTGAGCCCATTCTAGGTGTGCTAGTTGCAATTTCTAGTAGCAGGTCCTAGTCAAGTTTTAAGTTGTTTATTTAATCTACTGCTAACGATTTACGACGCGTACTACGTTGGTTCTCATTTAGTTGGATAGCCAGTTTCTGGTTGACTTGGAAAAATTGTCGTTACCGGTTAATTTGCAAAACTTTGTATTTTTAATATTATACGTATAAAACTATATTTTCTTTCAATGATAAAACGTGGGTTTTGTTAACTATCAATATTTTATTCAAGTTATTATATCGTAAAAAAATCCTTATTAATTTATACAAAATATTTAATACCCATATTGTCATGAAGCGCCTAATTATGAAAATGATCAAACCATCCAAAAAATAAGGGAAAAATCCTAATCTACACAATACAGGGCACAGCTAATAGAATAGAAATCTGGGCTTATGCCCTTACAAACTTTACATAAATAAAATAAGAGAAAATTAGTTAGCTCTGACTAATGTCCCGTATTTTAAATATCGAACAAAACTAAAAATAAATTAAATTAAATATTAGGAGTCTCAGACTTGGTCCAATCGTCACAGTTAGCTAATGCCTCAACGTCCGAGTAAAACCGATTTCGTTTGCATTTCGCTAGGGCCCACGGACCGGTATGGTCGTCGCCCAAAAATCAATTTTAATAAATATTTCCGAAAACCAATTTAAAACTCATTTATAAAATTTTATAAAAATTTGGGCAGTATTTTCTCTATATTCGGGATAACCCAAAATTGGGAAAATGCGCCAACAATTCCAACAATTATCCCAAACCAGGGAAAACCCCAAGAATTAACTTCCAAAACCATTTTTACACAAAATTAAATTCACAGAATAATTTTTGAAGCTTAATCGGAACCCGAAATATAATCGAAAATCCCGAAATGAAATCGGAAACCACAGCACCCAAAAATCCAGAAAACACATTTCGGAAAAATCCGAAATAACCACAGAACATCACAGAAACGTCTCCGGAAAATCCGAAGTCACTACGTCGACCTAAAACCAAATTCCCGGGAGGAAATCGAGGACCAATTTCATCATCGACTACCAAAAATGGAACGGAATAAAGGAATTATACCTTGGGTTGCTCGGCTAGAGCTCTCAGATGTTTATAAAGAAGAAAAGAAATCCGCGGATAGTGGACCGGCTCGGGACAGCGCCTCGCCGGGGTACGGCTGAGCTGGACAGCGGGATCCGGGCACGGAAAAACACGGACAGCAGGTCGGGAAACCCGCGGACAGTGCTGGACAGTGCTGTTCGGAAACAGCGGAGCACGGGTGGCTCGCGGGAAGATCCGGCAGGGCCGGAGGGGGAAACCGCGCCGGAGCGCTGTGGGTGCGGGGTCGCGGGTGCTCGGGGTCGGCGGTTGGCCGGAGCTGGGCGGCCGGGGGTGAGGTCGCCCGGCGGGCGCCGGTGAAGGGGCGCCGGAGCTAGGGCAGGGGCGCGGGGAGGCGTGCGGCCTGGGGGCGCGGGGTTCGGGAGCTCGCGCGGGGAGGCGCCGAGCGGGATGGCCGGCTTGGGAGGCCTTGGGGCTCGGGTGAGTTACTGGAGGAAAGAGGAAAAAAGGGGGTTGGGAGTTGAGGTGGGAATGGGTTTTGAGTGTGTATGGAAAGAAATGTGATGGTGGGAGTGTGCTGGTGATTGTTTGTGTTCGTGAGGTGGTGGTGGGGTGTTGTTAATAAAGGAAAAGTTGTAGGGATGTTGTGGTGGAGAGGTGAGTTAGTAGAGAAAATAGAGGAGAAGGCCTGGTCGTGGGGAGACCAGGCCATAGGATTCATTCTTTTTTTTATAAGAATAATTAATAGAAATTAGATATATGATTAGAAATTAAAAAAGAAAAGAATGGGTTAGGAAAACCGGGATCGGGGTTCGGGAACTCGTACCGGGTTCGAACTTGGGTTCGGAGTCCGGACTCGGGATCGGGGCAGGACCGCAAACCAAAAATCAACGATATTTTTAAAATAATATATTTTTCTCTAAAACCGACTAAATATATAATATTATTAATAATAATAATAATAATAATAACTATAATAATTAAACAAAAATTACACTACAAACCAATAATTAAATAATTCTAAAACTCTGGGTTTCACACATATACATCCATTTCATGCACTAAACTACCTTAATACCCAACATCAATATTCCTAATACCTTGACTAGGATACACAACACTCATGATACTCCTTTACCTGCACATTGACATACACTCGTACCCAATTGTGTGCGCTTGCCCTCAATGATTCCTTGTACTGCTCTGTGCCTGTCTGCAGCATGCACTGCTACTGCTATGCATTCTTCATTACCTGTTGTCTAACACAGATGCTAGCCTGCTCATATCCAGTAACTGCTGCTGTCTAAGCTCCTATTGCTTCAACTGTCACCCGAGCTACCCTATTTCCTCATCTCTGTTACAGCTGATACCTTAATTTCTTTATTACTGATATATTGTGCCTTATTTTACTTGATACAGCAGCTGCTACTCCTTACTGATTCTCGAGCCTTAATGCTCCCACTCCCTAAGCTCTGTTACACTACTGCTGCTACTCCTATTTCCTTAAACCAACTAATACCCGCCTATTTCCTCATCTCTGCTATTGTTACAGCATTACCTGAGCCCATATCTTCCTTGTACAACTGCTATTCTTGCTCTTTCAATTCTTAACCTCAATATCTGATACACTACTGTTATTACACTTTCCCTTATTCCCTAAACCGCTACACCCACCATATACTCTGATACGCTACTCATGCAAATGCCTGAGCTATGTGCCTACTACTGACCCATTTTTCCCTACAATTGATACTAAGCCTCACCTCTCTTGATACACCAATTTCTCTTCTCCAACCCGTTAACAGATCTACTAACCTCTGATGCCAAGCCTCTGTTGTTACACTAGTAGCTGCTGCTACTATATTTCTGCTACAACCAGCTACCAACTGCTATTATTACTCTTTCTTCCCCCAAACTGGTACCCGAGCCATCCCCTATATGATACCTGCTGCATCCGACACTCTGTTACACTCATGAACACACACACACACACACACGTCTGCTGGTAGCAGCTGCTAGCTGAACCCCCCTCTTCTGTGGTACACTACTGCTATCCCGACACTCACAGCCATCCTATTGACACATGACACCTATATGTATATATGTACACATATATACACTAGTGATATGCATACAAGGTTATTTTATTTTTTTTGGAATAATGGTGAATTTATTCCTCGCACATAGCGGAAAAATGTATTACAATACAGAAATATCACAACTTCCCATACCCCATATGATAGTATTATGGGGCCATAACTGATACATTGAATTCTATATTATGTAGAATTCCAATAGGGGGGTAGCCAATTCCTCGAAAATACGTCGGTTCCGTTCCTTCCAGATGTGCCAAACGGAAGCGGCTAGACGCACTCTGGCTCTTCTGGCCCACCCCGGATCCCGGCCTCTGTGATCTCGGATCCAGCTAAGAATGCTCCGGATGTGTCTATCCACCCCAACTCCTCCTCTCAGCTGCACGCACTGCTCAGTCCAAATGTGCCAGGACATCGGGCAATCAAAGAAGAGATGCCCTATTGATTCATCCTCCCCCTGACATAGCACACACTTAGCATCTGGGATCTGTATCCCAAACCGGAGGAGTCTGTCTCTCGTCATCAGTCTGCCCCGTAGAAGTCGGTAAGCACATAGTTATATTTTACGGGCAATCCCCTTACCCCAAATGAAGTCCACCTCCTCAGCCCGGTCATGATGGGTACGAACCAAGTCATAGCAGCTACGGAAGCAGAATAATCCTGACCCGTCCCCCGAACCTGGGCCAGCCCAGCTCCAGGAATCCTCATGCTGGCTAACGTCAATAGTAATAAGGCGAATCTCCTCAGCAAGCTGTGCAGTATAAGGATATCCATCTGGCCTCCAAACTCCATCTCTGATGATCCGACTGAATGTGAGCCCCCTGCCTGCCTCTCTATCCAGCTGGCCTCCCAATATCTCGAGCAGGGATCTGGAACCCAACCAAGGATCAAGCCAAAGATCGGTGGTCTTTCCATCTTTCATGTTCCTGCAGATAGTGGTCTTAAGCACCGGCCGACACCTCAGAATAGCCTTAATTGTGACCGAAAAATTATTGTCTATCATGCATGCCCAGAAGTTAGTCCTCTTTAAGTATCTGTTCGCCATCCATTCTGCCCACAGGGACCCCCCTTGATAAATCTCCAGGCCATCTTCACACAAGCTGCCCTCCTGACCACATGAAGAGGCCTCAGCCCTACTCCTCCTTCCTCCCGAGGATGACATAGCTGGTCCCAGGAGATCGCAAGCATCCCTCCCCTCTAAATGAAGGCAGCACAGATGGTCTCCACTTTCCGAATAGTGGCTGTCGGGATCTGGATAGACTGGAGCCAGAACATAGTGATGCCAGCAATAATCGAATGCATCAACTCAATCCGTCCTCCGAATGATAGCCCCGCAGCCTGCCAGCCTTCCACTCTCCTCTGAACAAAATCCAGCAAGCTGTGACAATCCTGCTCTCTGGCATAGTTGACCGTCAGTGGAACCCCCAGGTATTTTACTGGGAGCTCGCTTTTTTCCACTCCCAGGGCGAAGGCTCTCTCCTCCCGCAGTGTACACCGGGAGCTGAAGTACTCTACTTTTATTCCTGTTTAACTGGAGTCCAGATAGCCGCCCAAACTCTTCCATAATGTCAGAGAGTGCTCTCATGCCCCGCATGGAAGGCTGGAGGAGCACCAATAAGTATCAGCATAGATCAAATGGGAGACATCCGGTCTCACCAACCGGAAGAGGGGGACAATCCTCTTGCTATGCACCGCCATGTCCATCATACAAGTAAAATACTCCATCACCAGGGTGAACAAATACAGTAAGAGTGGGTCACCCTGCCTCAACCCCCTGTTGCTCCTGAAGTAACCATGTGGCGTACCCTGGATGAGGACTGAGAAAGTAGGGGAGCAGATGCACTCCCTCACCCTCGTAACCCACCTCTCGTCGAACCCCATGGCAAGCATCAAGTGACACAGGAAGTCCCGGTTGACCGTATTATAGGCTTTCCGGAGGTCAAGCTTCACACAAGCCTTCATCCCTCCAGGTTTGCTGAACTCCCTCACCATCTCATGAGCTAGTAGGCTGTGCTCCGCTATAGATCGGCCCTTGATGAACGATGCTTGATTCTGGGACACCAATCCCTGCATAATCCCCTCCATACGCCTGCACATAAGATGGGTGATAATCTTATAAAGAAAGTTACAGCAAACAATGGGACGGAAATCCGCGAGCGAGGTTGCTCCCTCCTTCTTAGGAACCAACGTCAAAAAAGTGTGGTTCAACTCCTTCAGAAGCCTACCCTCCGCGAAGAACTCCTGGACCGTCGCCAGAACAGGGGACTTAAGCACACCCCAGTGTCGCTTAAAGAACCCTGAAGAGAAGCCATCAGGCCCAGAAGCTTTTTTGGGTTCGTCTTCATCACAATATCCTCCACCTCTTCCAACCGAACAGGTGCCAAAAGCAGGCTATTCCCATGAGGGGTCACCCGTCTCTTCGTGACAAGAGCAGGGAACGAGCTGGTGTAATCCGTCTGCTGATATAAGTCAGTGTAAAATTTGACGGCCTCCTCCTGGATCTCCATCGGGTCTCCCACAAGATGTCTCTCGCCGTTCAGAAGTCTGGGGATGCTATTTCGATGCTGACGGGTGCGGATCACGTCATAGAAGAATTTGGTGCAGCGGTCTCTATCTTTGAGCTAGGTACATTTGGCCCTCTGGGCTGCACTGATCTCCTCCTGCAGTCTCATGGTGCTGACCTCCTCTATCAGGATCTTTTTCTTAGCCGCCAATTCTCCATTCAGAATATCGGCTTGGAGGGCCACCTGGATATCCCGAAGCTCTGCTTCCTTATCCGCCAAAGAAGACCGCGGTCTCGCCTTCACCCAACCCCTGAGAGCCCGCTTGATCTACTTGAGTTTATGAACCATGCGGAACTGAGCCGTGCCATCCCGAAAGTGCTGTATCTCTCCCATAACCACCTCCTCATAACCAGCCGACAGATACCAGCTGTTGTTATACCGAAACGGCCTCGATCGCAAAGTGTGTCTCTCACAGAGGCCAACCCGGATAGGAGAGTGATCACTAGTACCAGCTGCAAGACCTTCCGCCACAGAGTTCGGGAAGCAACAGAACCATTCACTATTGCCCAAAGCCCGATCCAACTGACAAGCAATCCGATTATGTGAAGCCTTGTTATGCCAGGTCCAGATATGTCCAACTCTTTCCAGCCCCCGCATCCCAGATAGCAGCAGACACCTTTGGAAGTCATATAAGATCGGATCCGGAACAGGGCGACCGCCCACCTTCTCATGTCGAAGCAGCATAGCATTAAAGTCCCCTATAATAAGCAAAGGAAGATACAAGCTGTCCGCTGTAGTGCTCAGGTGCACTATGTCTTCCCACAAGGCCTCCCGGAGTCTCTAGTCATTGTGCCCATATACAGCACCCAGAATGAAACGAAACCCACCTTTGTTCTCGAAAGTGATGTCGATAAGTTATTCTGATTTATGTATCTTCACCCCCTCCTAGCTACCTCTGTTCCACCTAACCCAGATCCTTGCCATATCGCAGAGATCCAGGTTGTGGATGTGATCCCAATTTGCCAGAGTCCTACGCGAGAGCATGGCGGCCCCTCTAATCTTCGTCTCCAGCAAGATAGCAATGTCATACGCCTCTCACCTCAGAACCCCTCCAATCTCCCTCCATCGTCCAATAAAACACCTCCCCTAATGTTCCATGCTAGGACCGACATTTAATTAATAAGAGAGGGGTCCCCCTGGAACTTGTCTGGATCGACACTCGAAGGAAGTGTCTCATTCGTCTGATCAATGACTGCATCCACCATGGAGGAAGGAGCAAGATGTGCCTAAATCCTGCTAAGAGTAAGTTTCCAGTCAGGATTGGCTTCAGTCTGTTCTTCCATATCCCTCGCCTGGGGGATATCCTCCAGCGTGGCCGGAGCGTGTATTTTCCTGCTACTGTAAACCATAATCGCTGGGGAAGCCTCCGTCACCATCTGACCACTCTCAGCCGCGCTCATACCCCTGGTAACCATGGTCCTCTGTGGCCTGAAAGGGACGAGGGTGCCCTGCGTGCTCTCCTATCTCTGCGGTGATCCTGGCTCCAGCCCCCTCCCCACCTCCATCACTGTATCCTCCTCCATATGCCTATCTGGCGACGACTCTCCAGGTAAGTGACTGGGTGCCTTCTCCATCCCGGTAGCCTCTGTCTGAGCTGCCGGTGGCCTGGCGGTCTCCTTCCCCTTGTGTTTGCATGCTCCGGTAGAGTGCCCAAAACACTCGCAGTACGTACACATGGGTGGAACCCAGTCATACTCCACCGACTGTGTCAGAACTGCCTCCGACGGAACCTGATACTCAAGCATACTCGGAAGATCCGAGCCCGTCTTGACCTCCACGAAGACCCTGGCATACATAAGTCTGGTGCAGAAAGCAGTGGCCTCGTCTGCCTTGATCGGCTTCCCCACAAGGTTGGCCAGTCTCATGAGAAGCGGAATACTCTAATATTTCACAGGGAACTCTGGGAATCGGATCCAGATGGTAATAGCGTTCAGCACCTCCTTCTCACATTTCAGATCAGGAGTCCACTCCTTCAGTATAATGAGTCTCCCATCAAATGACCAAGGCCCTCCCTGCAGAATCCTGGTCACATCCTCCGCGAGACCAAATTTGACATAGTAGAACCCATTCTCCCTGGAGAAGAACTCCATGCTACCTTTGGGTCTCCAGACTCGCTCCGCATAACCCCTAATTTGGCCAAAGAACGGTTTGTTCCCTAACACATACAACACCAGAGTGTTCTTCCAGAATTCCAAAACCACCGCTATTTCCTCGACGGGGAAATACGCCCGTAGCCCTCCTCCAACAGACATCGGTATAACAAACTCCATCGACAACGGACTTTTCCTCGCCACCGGCGTGTACACCTCCTTCCATGACCGAGGCCGCTGCTCCTCAATATGTGCCCTGGTCGGAGGGTTCGCAGGTCCAGGGTCTTTCCTGCCATCAGCAGCGGCAATAGCCTTAGCCTTCTCTACCGCCGTCGCCTTAGGCCTCCATCCTGGTACAGTTCGCACCATACCTCCCCCACGTCGACGGGGATCAACAGTGCCTGCCGATGATCGAGTCCCAAAATTCCCGGGCCCCGTCCTCCTCGAGATTTGGGTTTGGGTCCCTCGTCTCACTCCAGCCCGACGTCTCGTCACCGTCTGTCAGTCCGCCTCTCCAGAGTTGTCCACCCCGGACCCGAACTCGAAAAAGGAAGCCGAAGCCCCCGATCCCCCCAAGTCGCCCAACGTCACCCTACCGCTGCCCGACCCCTCCCCGCCTGGGGGGGTGACACCGCCGCCGCCCGAATCCCCCCCTCCGGGGGGGTCACACCGCCTCCGCCGCCCGGTCTTTTGCCGCTGGACCCTGCCCCGCTTCCGCCGCCCCCGTCCGACCCTCCCACGCCTGGGGGGGTCCCACTTCCGCCACCCGACCCTCCCTCGCGTGGGGGAGTCCCTTGCTGGCCGCCGCCTGACGTCCCTCCGGGTAGGAGAGGCCGCCCTCCCCCCCCCCCCCCCCCGTCCCACCAAACCTACGAGCTTCCCTCCCCGCGAGCGGATCGGGGGGTCGGAGGGGAGACGATCGCTGCTGCGGAAACCCTAGCGGAGGAGGCATACAAGGTTATATATATATATATATATATATATATATATATATATATATATATAAGAAAAAAAAAATATATATATATATATATTCGAGAGTATATTAGGACACACACACACACACATATCAAGGCAATTTAGCAAACACCTATGGTGCACCACACTAGTATCACACTATTCTATGATACTCTTATGATACGCTCAAGATACCTTACCAAACCTAACCTAACTCTATCAAAATTACATGAACACAACCAAGATATTAATTAGAGCCTAATTGGTACAATATGTAGCTATTATAATATTGTGAGGAAAGTGACGTGTATCACAAGGGTCAAAGGGAAAACCCTCAAAATTATTCCGTATCATGGCGTATCATGATATGGCCTACTCATATCTAATTATGGACATGTATCTAGCAACACACAACCAATCTAATATCAATTTAGTCCAATTGACCGATTAACAAACACTTGGTGCACAAATCTTGAATTTTCCCCGAAATGGACACAAAACTCAATGTAACATTCACAATAGGGATCATTAGAGACTAAATCTTCTTCATATAGGTAATTCTAGTCCATGAGTGGGTTCCTAATGGTCAAATTATACAATGAGAGTATAACTAGAGAGGGATTTGAGTATTATACATATTGGAAGATGAATTCCCATTGAATTCCTTCAAGAGAACACAAAGAGTCCATAATCTAATGCAAACTCCTCCTCCTCCTTGATGCTCCTTGCCTCCTCCATGCCTCTAGGTCTTCTATTTGATAAGAATTAGAAGGAGTGGGACTGATTTGATTAGAAATTGATAGAGAAATGGAATGATTTGGCAGAAATTTGTGGAGGAATGGAATCAATTTGGGAAAGAACACCAAATGGAACGATATGAACACAAAATGAAGAGGTGAGTGAATATCCCTCCTTCAAATTAAGGCCGACCACCTCCTCTATCTCTTCATGCACATGTGAAATGACCTACATGCCCCCCATCAAGTTGTCACGAAGGCTATTTAATTAGTGGAAAGCTTCTATTCCTAATGCAATAATTAGGCAATCACTAATGGATAGAAAAATGACTTAAATGAGCCTAATTGTGACTAGTCTAATATGTTGGTCCAAGTGTCATGTCAAGTCTAATTGGGTCCACTAACATGAAGTCTAATAAATAGGCTATTCCAATAATCAATAAATAATGAACACATATATTTAAGTTAATTACAATATATATTTTTTTATAAATAATATGAATGACAAAAATACCCTAAACTAGAAATGTGGTAGTGACAAAGATTGCTCAACAAAATATACAATTAACACGTAAATCGTTATTTTATGAAATCCTTCATTGAAAAGTATACATAGATATCTTACTATATACAATTAAGATACCCAAGATAATGCCTTTTATTTAATCAACAAAAATGATTAATCAATACATTTCTAATAATGAAACAAATCATGAAAGATACAATCAAATTTATTTTGACTATCAAAAAGATTTTATAATAAAAATATTAGTCATAATGATAAAAGCATTTATAAGTTACTTATCTTTGTTGTCTCAGTCATATGTATTTTATAATGAGCACAAACAAATTACTTAACAAGTATCACTTAAAATATGTGTTTCAATATCATGACACCTATCCTTTATAATTAAAGATTATTGTATAATCCTGGGAATATTGGATTCCAAACTAAGACAAAAGAATATTAAGACTAAGAAGAACAAATGAAAAAATTGGTTAGAGGCATATTTTCAAATAAAATCTCTCATACAAAGTGTTCTCCGTTAGTCACAAAAAAGACAAAATAGGATCTCTGTCAAAGGACTGTTATGATTCTGGTAGTCCTAACTAACTATTGTTAGGATTGCGTGATTCTGGCAGTCCTAACTATATAAATGAATAATCATATAGTCCTAACTATGATTCTGCCATTATTGTTAGGAATGCCAGGATCATGATAGTCTTAGAATAGTTAGGACTGTTAGGATTTTGGTAGTCCTTTGACAGAGAATTCTGTCTTAGGATTGTTAAGATCCTAGTAGTCCTAAGACAAAGTTTGTTTATTTCTATATAAATGAATATTTATTCTGTATCGCAGTCAAGTTGAAGCAAAAAAATAGATCTAGATTTGTGTTGCAGTCAAGATTTAGTTCTTTATCGAGAAGGAACCTGAATTCGGATCTACAAATGGCTAACTTTATAGAGCATCTTCAAAATCAGGCTTGATGAGTTAAGCGTATTCAGAAAAATAAGAAGGCTGGGAAGCCAAAGGTATTGTTTGGGAAGAAAAAAAAAGTGGGGTAGAAAAAAGTTGAGAAAAAATGAGAGAATAATTAAAAGTGATGTTTGTGAAGAGCGAGGGGAAAATGGGAGAGGAATTTAAGAGAAAAAAATTATGTGGGTTCCACTAAAAAAATTTCTTCCAAAAGTGGAAGGAAATTGGAGAGAGATGAGAGAAATTTGGGAGAATTAACCCAACTACTCCCAATAAAGTAAGTATAATTAATTATGATTTGAGAAAACCAAGGGCTAAATAATAATTATATCGTTATACACAAACAAATAAAAAGATTATTTTTAAATATTTCTTTTTATTACTTTTTGGTTATCCAAACAAGGGAACAAAAAATTAACTTTATCTTTATTTTACTCCCCTCCATTTTCTTTCCCCTCCAATTTTTCTCTCTACCAAAAAATTGTTTCCCCAAACACACAATATATAAGAGAAATCGTTGGTATAGAAAGGAACTTGCCCTTGCATTTATCCTACTAATTGTTGGTGCTTTCTTTACATGGAGAGATCTTGCTCTCAATATGCCTTGTAAAAGTTTAGTTCCACATCGGAAATGCACCATGAGTTATCTAACATATATACTTGGTTGTGTTGTTGAGAGATGCACATGGGGTGGTGACCCTAAGGAGGGAACCATGTGGGTGATTTTACTAGGAGGTAAGAATAAGGCTCCAAGGATTAAGCATTAATGCTTTTGTCATTCTCTTGGATTATTTCATTTGGAGCTAAGCCCCAAAGGGGCTTAGCGACTCGGACTCGGGCTCGGGCTCGGACTCGGACTCGGGCTCATGGGCTCATGAGGCGTAATGTGGCATTTTGTTGGCGCACTTAGCACGTCAGCAGTCATGCGGCTCATGCGATCCATGCGGCACTTGCGGCCATGAGGCCATGCGGCCAGGCTGCTGCAGCTGCAGCCGCATAGAGGGCTCCGCTGACTGTGCAGACTACAAGTCAGTTATGGAAAGACTAATTCAATGCAATTAATTCAGATCCACTTTTTGTGAGATTTGATTCAATCTTTCCATAAGATTTGAATTAATTTTGTTGCTATCTTTGTGGGATTTGAATTAATTTCGTTGCTATCTTTGTGGGATTTGATTCAATCTTTCCATAAGATTTGAATTAATTTCCTTGCTATCTTTGTAGGATTTGATTCATTCTTTCTATAACATTTGAATTAATTTCGTTGCTATCTTTGTGGAATTTGATTCAATCTTTCCATAACTGAAGAGGCGGCTATGGTTTCCACCCTCTCTCTATATATACTCTCTTCTGGCCTCCTTTGTGAGGCACTACGATTTTTATAAGTCAAAAAAGAGAGAGAAAGAGAGGGAGCTGCTGCCGCCATTGCAAGTCCATCCGAGGAGTCAGAACAGAGGTGACTTCGAGCGTTCCACAAGTTCTTCAACTTGCTGGTTCCTGGAAGCAATTCGTGTGGGGCGAATCTTGCTTTGAGCAACGGTGTTTTGACACCCCAGTAACTTTTTTTCATCTCATCTTTCTCTAGATTATTGTAACTCGTTCTGTCCCAATTGCAACACGTTTGCAAAAAAGAACGAGAGATCTTCTCTTCTCTGTTTCCCTCCTTCATATTGTAATCTGGCTATTTAGTTTTTTGTATCATTGTAGATCTTGAGTTTGATCACTGCAAAGGTTTTGTGTGACTCTCATATCTCGATTGTATCAGTTTTCCATCTTTGGTCAAGCCCCGGGACTAACAATTTCAAAGCAAGATCCTTGTAGATGGAAAACATTAATGCTTCGCTCGTCCAATCGGACTACTGCAAGTTGGAAAAGTTCAATAGAGAGCATTATCAAGTCTGGAAGAGGAAGAATTATCTAACTCTTCAACTTAAAGACATTGATCATGTACTGTTGGTGGAAGAACCTTCTGTTCCAGACACTGGGTCTACTGTCGCAATCAATGCGGCTACCAAACTCCAGGCCAAATGGAGAAGAGAAAATAGCATCTGCAGGCTTCTCATCCTGAATGCTATAGAGGATTCCCTGACAGAATACTACTCGAAGAAGGATTTTCCAGAGACATATAGGAGTCTGTGGAAAAATTGTATGAAGAAGACATAAACAGGAGAAAGATGTTTGTGGTTGAAAAATATCACAAATTGCTCTTTGAGGACAAGAAGTCCATGTTGCCACAGGTGAAGGAATTTTTGAAGCTGCGTCAGAAACTGGAAGACGAAGAGATGCCCCTTCCCGACAAGTTTGTCGTTGGAGGGATCATCTCAAAACTTCCTGCTGGAGGGAGTACCTTATATACAAGGATGCTCAGAAAGAAGCTAGATATTAGCTTGGGAGATCTACTTCAAGAGATCCATGTTGAGGACGAGATGCGTTCCCAACAGAAGATGGACACTCTGTCCAAACAGTTGGCTAAGGCCAATCTAGTGCAGACGAGAGATCCCAAGGGGAAGCAGGCGGCTTCTCATCACAAGAAGACTTCACCAATCTAAAAGTGAAGGGTCCTTCATTCAAGCAACAGAAGTCCAAGTCCCAAGTGACTTGTTTCAATTATGGCAAAAAAGGCCAATACAAGAGTGAATGCAGATCCAAGCCTAAACAATCAAAGAAATGTGAGCCTAGTAAGGTTTCATTGGTTTCTAACATTGTTGCTATGATCGCACAGGTCACAACTGTGGGGGTTGACTCTGACTGGTGGATAGATACTGGTGCGACTTGTCATGTCTGTTCTGGCAAGGAATGGTTCGTCACGTACCAGCCGATATCTGAGAAGGTTGTCATGGCGAACCAGGCCCAAGCTGAAGTTCTGGAGATCGAGACTGTGGAGCTAAAACTCACTTCTGGGAACACTCTGACGCTTCAAGGTGTGAAGCATGTTCCGATGATTGCCAAGAACCTAATCTCTGGGAGCCTGCTCTGCAACGCAGGCTTGAGGATGGACATCAATGCTGGTCAGATGGTGATGTCCAAGAAGGGAACATACTTCAGGAAGGCTTATCAAACCGAAGGAATGTTTAAAATTCAGCTTGTCAACCAGTTTAATGACATTAATGCAGTTGCATTTTCTGATTATTCTCTTGAGTTGTGGCATAATAGACTAGGATATGTTCATTGTAAAAGAATTAACAAAATGCCTAGTCTAGGACTTATCTCCAAATGTGGGGGTAAGGTGGAGAAGTGTGAAGTATGTGTTCAGACGAAGATCACAAGGAAACTCTTTCATCGGGTCAATCGAAGCACAGATCTTCTGGAGTTAGTACACTCCGATATATGTGACTTCAAATATTTCTCCACGAAGGTCGGGATTATTTGCTATTAAAATTCTTTTATTGCAAATTTCAATACAAACATAACAGTATTACAATAAAAGACTTAGATGTAGTCCTAGGAGTACACTTTTGTTTATCTGGGTCCCTTGTGCCGATGGAGTGAGTGGTAATACGTTGACTTCGTTGACGATCTGACGACGGTTATCGGTTCTCTGAAGGTCTGGATTGCTCTGGGTGCTGGAGCTTGCTGAGAGGAGGAAGACGTTAAGTGTCTGTATCTGCCTCTCTGGTGGTGTGTTCGTTCATTTTTCTCGTCCGTGGGTGAGAAGGAAATGATCCCTCTATTTATAGCTTTGTAGGCTGGCTGCTCATGTGCACATATGTAGGGTACGCCTGGACGCGGGGATACCACGTGGTGATTGCTGATGGAGGCGTATGGACGCTACGCCCTGATTGAGGGGTTGAATTCTTCATGCTGCTGTTGTGAGCTGGCACGTAGCAGAGGAGAAGATCTTTCTGTTGCTGAGATCTTGGGTGAGTTGAGTCAAAGGACACGTGTCATCGACCCATGGCTCAGAGATCTCGGATTTAATGGGGGATGATCTGGTAGAATGCGCCTAGGATTGGACGCATGAGGAGGCTTTGGCTCGTAACCTTTAGGAGTCACGAACTATTCGGGGCGCATGGCTTTTGAGGCGCATGCGAGGCTTCAGTAATGACTTAACTCCTATCTTTCGGGATCAGAGAGAAGTCTGGGGCGCATGGCTTTTGAGGCGCATGCAGAGCTTTGATGGTGACTTTCCTTCTATCTTTAGGGATCAGAGAGAAAGTCTGAGGTGCATGGCTTTTGAGGCGCATACAGAGCTTCGGGCGCATGGCCGCGGAGGCACATGCAAGTGGTTGGGCGGCCACGTAGCTTATAACCGTCGGAGGAAAGTAATAAAGATGCTAACGTTGGCGACGCTTCGTTTTCTGAAAAAGCTGTCAACTGTTCAGTCTTCGGGAAGCGTGCTGCCAACTCTGTCAGACTTCAGCATTTAATGTTTTTGATATTTGATGGACAACTGAGTGGGCGTATCGATCGGTGTTCTACTAGGCGTATGTGGATGCATGGGGGCACATCCCTGTGGGGCGCTTGGTGCTGAAGGGCGCGTCTGTGTGATGCGCTTGATGTTGAAGGGCACGTCTGTGTGATGCACGGTCTGGCCGGCGCATCCGCTTCGTGACACGTCTTTAATGGTACGACTGTTACGATCTTCGAGTGCTTTAAATAGCCGTTTTGACTTGGCTAAATTTGAAGCGTCCGGTTCATCCATTTGATGCAAATTCATCGCACGGAATTCGGAGAGCCATCCACTTGGCGCATGGGTTTGATTTGCCCGGCCTATAAATAGTGGCATGGAGAGAGTTTGCTTCTCGTTCTCTCACGTTCTTCCGACATGAACTTGTTTAATCGGATACATTCTGTTGATGAGATGCTCCCGAGGGTGAAGATGCGACGCAATGTCTTTATTGATGCACTTGAAGGTGACTGTTACATCCAAAAGTCAGAGTCGAGGGCTTCTGAGGGAGGCGAAATGTGCTTGTTGCATCCAAAGATAGGGATGCACGAGCCTCGTCTCCGTCATGTGGAAAGAGTCGCAGATCGGAATTGTGGTACTGCGGCTTTGGGGGCTCTTTCTTTCTTCAAAATAGGTGTCGCCCATTCTGGTTGTGTTGAAAGCTGCTCCTTTAGCCGCGGTATCGATTACGGTCTTCCTTCGCCTTTGGAGGCTCTTTCGAAGCCTCCCCTGGCCACAGGTCGGCTTGCGGTGCTCTTCTTTTCCTCGGTTTGGGGAGCTCTTCTTCCAGCTAGAGGGTTGATTGCCACCCTCGTTCTGCTCAATAAATGCTTCATTAGTCAAAGCATTTAGACGGCGGTGAGCCTGGCTGGAAGAGCGACACATAACTGGGCTGCCGAAGGGATGCACATAACTGAGCTGCCGAAGGGATGCACATAACTGAGGATGCACATGCTGAGCTGTTTGAAAAGGATGTGCCCTGCTGGGGACGCATGGTGGGATGCGCCTGACTGAGGGCGCATGGTGATCGCTGTGCCTGGCTGTAGACTTAGGGTCTTTTCTTTTTGTAGAAGTTCTCCTTTGTACAACCTTTTCTAGACATGTAATAGACTTTTATATGTAATAAAAAGTCCTCTTTCAATATCTATATTTGTTGTCTTTGCTGTGTGAAGTACTTTATCCGAGCTCTGGCGCATGTAGTGTCTGGCGCATAGATTTTTTGGTTCTGAAATTCCATGCTTCTACAAGACCCCCTTCAAAGTTTTCAAAACTTTTGGATAAGTTTTGGAATACTTTGAATAAGAAGCATGGCGGTTGGGACGCATGACTGTCGGGGCGCATAGATACTCCGTGCATCAGTGACGGGGCGGATAATCCCCTCAGTTAATGCAAATGATAATGCCTCGATAACCAAAAAAGATTAATGATGATCTTTTTGGTTTTATTTGCGGTTATCTCTTCACAGAACTCGAGGCGACGGCTGAGGTCACACTTCATCGGTTCACGCGTACGACCATGCCTATAAATAGGTGTGAGATGGAGAGAGAGAGAGTTCTTCCTCTTCTTGCCTTTGCTTTTAGAGTTCTTCTTCACAAAAACCCTAGCTTTCTTCTCTCAAGAAATGGCTCCCAAGACTCCTCGCGGCGGTGCTGGCAAGGGAAAGGAGCCGGCAGAGTTTTGCCGAAGAGGATGCTCCTGTCACCATTGTGACTCCGACTGACGTTCGACCCGCAGTGACGGGTGGGTGTCGTCTCTTCCACTATTTTCTTTGTTCAGACGAGCTTTGGATCGTACGGCTGAGTTGGTGTGCCCTAACTCTCTGCTGCCGACGCGCATGGACTTCTGTCCTGATGATGCGCCAAGGTTTTATCCCGCCGACGTGCATAGGTTTAGGCCTTTATTATGCACCGAGGTTTAACTGCTGACGCGCATGGGTTTACGCCCTGATGATGCGCCGAAGCCTCTGCTGACGCGCATGGGTTTACGCCCTGATGATGCGCCGAAGCCTCTGCTGACGCACATGGGTTCTTATTCTGATGATGCGTCGAAGCTGAGGCGCACGGGTTTTCACCCTGATGATGCGCCAGGTTGCTTGACACACTTTGTCTTCTTACAGCTTTTTGCCTGACTTTTGTTTTTGTTGTGTCAGTGTTGATGACAATACCTTTGCTGAATAAAGTCCTTCTGGATGCTTCTCTTTGTCAAATGGGAGTTGATTTTGACGAGGCGGTTATCAACCCTGCGAAGGATGCTATCTTACAGAATCAACCTCCTGAGAGAATGCTGCAGATCCAGAATCAGTTGCCGATTTTCCTTCAGAGTATGATGGAGAGCGTTAAACTGAAATCTGCTGAATCTGAGGATGTGACTTTCTTAAAGCCTGCCTTTTTGTTCGGTGACCGACTGATCTCTTCTGAGGTGAAGGTACTGAAGATCAAAGAAGACTGGTTTTTCTCTGCAAAAGGCATGGTTCTGTACATGCGACAACTTGACCGCCAGTTGTCGCTGACGGTCTTTTACCGTTTAGCTTCCAAGAGAAGGATGCCCTGGGAACTTACTCCTTCTCAAGGAGGGGCACTGGGAGGTACTCTTTCAATTGATGCTACCTCGAGTCAGAGGGATACTTTGGCCACTTCGCGAGCCAGTCCCTCATTTTAGTTGCCAAACTTTGCGTCCTGGGAGCCTCTATAGTGAGGTCCCTAGTGACACTTGTCACGACCCGCACCCTGTATAGGGGCACGAGAAGTGGGTACGTCCAGCCTACGCCGCAGTGTCGGCGGTAGAACGCTGTCCTAGGTTGCTAACTAATCTCATGCAGTGTATATAATGTACTTGCCAAGATCTCAACTCCGAGAGGAAGACAAGTAAAAGATATGATATACTCAATCACAATCTAAGCACGATAAGATAACACAGAAATCTAGATACCAACTAACAACAACAGAAATTTAAACTACTAAAATAATAACAACATGATCTCAAACAAAACTCTAATACAACTCAATATCTCAAGTTTAATACAACAAGCTCAAAACATGAAAGCTAAGTAAGTCTACTAGCTAATCTCCTGAATCACTCCTGAGAGTCGGAGCCAAAGGTAGCTAATCCCTTGCCAGGTCCATGGTAAGAAGGGCATGTGTCGTCAGGGGTATCATCTGTAATATTTTCAACAGGTCCAATCAGGACAGGAACGAGCACATCTCATCTAGAAATCCCAAGTAAATGACAAAGACTATAAAGCAGTTTTTAGACAGTTATACAGATGAGCATGGCAGTTTTATACAGGTAAAGATGTAGAGAAACAGTGAGGGTACAAGGAAAGTAAAGTAACTAACAAGAGAAGAAATCATGGCAAAGAAGACTGTAGTAAACTAGCTGAACTAGAATAACATGGTATAAGTCCAAACAGTATAAAAGGTAATCCCAGTGTGAGTCCAGTCCATATAATCCAATACTAAATGATTCCAGTACAAGATGAGTCCAGTAAAATGAGTCCAGAAGTGATCCATGATTCCAGGGTAAGTCCAGACTATACTCTAACTGTGTGTTTTAAAATACTGAGATCAACATGTAAACGGCTAGGGGTAATCAGGCACATCGTACACTCGGCCAAGTGTGGGATGGCTAGCATTCCAGAATAGTTCCAAGGGAGGTGGTTCCAGATTTTAGGTATGTTCACATGTCTACTCAAGTATTTCCCCGCCCACAAGTGAATCCATAATCCAACACTACAACTAGTATGAGTCCAGCCAATGATTCCAGAAATGATTCCAGAAATGGTTCCAGTAGGGTGATGCCAGTAGTGATTCCAGATATAGAGGCCAGACATAAATAAATGAGTGTCGCATGTAATGGATCCAACAATACCAATCGTATTTGTACAGAGAATCATATATAGCTATCTAGAACTGAAATACAGTAAATGACAAGTAATGAAAGAACTATCAGAGAATGTACTCGCCTGACACTCTGGATGAGTAGTGTAATATCAGATGTCTGTACCAGGGTCACAATGTCCTAAAATAGAGTAATACAGTTATGACATGTCCATAATGAAGGTAAATGAAATCTACAATGCAATCTATATGAATTCTAAGCCAATCTAGGTCAAAGTCAAACTTGGTCAACTCTACAGTCAAACTAAGTCAAATCAAATCATACTAGGTCACAGGAAATCAAACTAAGTCAAATAGAGTCAAACAAGGTCAAACAAGTCAAGGTTAGTCAAATCTAGGTTAAAGTCAACTCCTGGTCAATACTCTAATCAAACTAGTCAAATACTAGTCAACATGATCAATCTGGGTCAAGTCTAAGTCAAACTTAGACCAACTAAGGTATTGGTCAAACAAAGACTAGTCAGTCAGGTAATTAAGTCAAACAAAGACTAGTCAACAAGGTGATTAGGTCAAACATGGTCAGACTAGTTGAACTAGTCATTATTAGGTCAATTAGGTCAAGGTTTGACCTATAGTTGACTTTGGTCAACCATGGTCAACAATCTAGTTAAACTAGGTCTACTTAGGTCAACTAATGTCAAACTAGTCAAGTTAGGTCAAACATGGTCAAACTAGTTTAAACTAGTCATTCTATGTTAATCCTAGTCAATTCTAGGTCAAAGTTGACCTATAGTTGACTTTGGTCAACAAGGGTCAACTTGCCAGTCAACCTAGGTCTACTAGTCCTAATGGTCAACTCTAACTCACTAACCATGGGCCATAGGCTAGTAACTTTAGACCATAGACTAAGACATCAAGTCTATATACATATATATATCTAATATATAGTCAACCATATATATATAATACCATAATCTATATTTATACATATATATATCCCATTCACATATATATAATACCCTTATATATATAACATATATATATATATATATATATATATATATATATATCACTATATAACTCATTTACATATATAGGTAGAGAGAGAGAGAGGGAAGGAGAGAGAAACAGAAAACAGGGGGGGGGGGGGGGTTGTCTCAGTTTCCTGAGAACAGGGAATCAAAGCCCCCTCCCCCAACACAACTAAAACACACACACACCCTACACACACACATACATGTATATACATGTGTATATACATGTATACTACCCAAAAACTCATCCACACACACACCAACATATATACTACATGTATACATACTAAAATACATATATACTATGCATAAATTATATCAAAATTGGGTTTAAAATCCATTTTCAAAAACTGGGAAATATCCCCAAAACTGGAAAAACTGCACTGTTACTCGAAATTGGGTAAACCCAATTTCACATCCAAAACCGAGCTAAGGCTCGATACTAGTGGTTGGTAATGGTAGCCCCTAGGTTCCTCTAGGTTCCTACTAGCCTGACACATGGCCATGACACGACACGGCGTGTCCACCAACTCCTAAACCCAATCGGGTAAAACACATACACTAACAGACACTACACATCGTGCACACATGTAGACGAGTCTAGGATACGACACAAAGCGATACACATCTCGTGATCGTGTCAGTAGGTGAGTCTAGGGTTCGTGCACGTGTCCAGCACCCTGCACTGTGTCCACGTGTCGTGTAGAGGGGACACGACACGCGTATCAGAGAGGGAAATACGTGGTTTCAGATCGCGTCGTGCAGTGATGCACGCGTCTCGTGTACGCGACACAGGACACGACACATCTCGTGCTCGTGTCCTGGGGTTCGCCCTAGGTTCCTCTACACATGTGTCACCCTGACACGTGTCCACGACTCGTGTACATGGGACACGAGACCCGTGTCAGAGCCGTTTTCACGGCTGTTCAGTGCAGTGCACGTCCCTTGCGGGGACGATTTCGTGTCCGACACGACACGAGGTCATCCCAAACTTTGGGGATGACCTGTCAGTCAGTGCCCCGTGCTCTATGCCAATTTTGGCGTGTCCACGTGGCGTGTCCAAGGAGAACTGACACAGTGGTAGCAGGGCACATTTCAGTGTACTGTGCACTGTGTCCAGTATGTGAAACTGAGAGCTTCGTGTCCAGATTTTGGACACGACACAACCCAATTTGTGCTCAGTGTTTTAGGGTTAGGTTTAGGGTTAGGTAGGCTAGGGTTTTGATCAAAAACATTTGAAAATCAGTGAGTTTACATGTACTGAAACAGTGAGCAAAATCAGTGTATTAACATGAAATTGAAATAGGATACGTGTCCAATACGGACACCAAATCGATCCTAGTTTTCACCAAACTTGTCCTACAGTTAGGGTAGACCTACATGCATGCATTTATGAAGAAAAATCACTACATTACATAGATAAAAATGAAAATACCTCTATGTGCTAGAAATCAAGAAATCCAATGTAGAGGGGGGGGGCTTCACTTCAACTTTGTGATGTCCAAAACCTCAAAAACTCCAACTTCTAGTCTCCCCTAGCTCCCTTGGTATGTTAGGGTTCCAATGCAAAAGATTTGAGGTCAATAGGATCACTAATGGTGAAGTTATGGAGGTGTGAAGTTGAGGGAAAAATTAAGGTTTTAGTGTAATGAAAATGGGACCTTTTTGTGAAGGGGTGTACATATATAGGGGGGGTGTTCTTGGCTGCCATGGGGGGGTAGGGGTAGGCTATAGGGTCCCCTTCCACCTTGCAAAACTTAGTCTCTAAGGCTTTGACTAGGGTTAGATATTCTAGGTTTCTAAAATATCCTAGAAAGTTAAATATCTAGATATTTATCAACCTAGATATTTACACATAAAGTAAATATCTACACTTAGTCTTCTAGGTTAGTGACTAACCCCTAGATTAGGCTAAACTTGCTTAGGGACTAACATAACACTAATCAATAATTAATTAATAATAAAAACACATAATTTCAAATAATTCCAAATAAATCCTAGAAAATTACCAAAATACCCTTTAGGCCAAAAAGCCCTAATTTGATGTTCTAAGCCTATGGCTAAGCTCACATGATCATGGTTAGTCTCTAGGTTAAGGAATAGCTAGGGTTTATACTAGAGTTTATTAGTAAAATCACAAAGTCACAAGTCATGACTTAGGAATTGGTTTAACCTAACTAAAATCACCAGAAAATCATACCATGACTAAAATACCACTAATAAATAATAAAAATAATAAATTTTCAAAAATACCCCAATTTCAGAAAACTGGGTGTTACAACACTTTTGCCTTTAGTGCTTCGACCTTTACAAATCGGATGCTGACATCGAGGGTCATGTATCCGAAAGGTGGCTTTAGGGTTGAAGGTTGGTGTCACCACATGCCGAAGTGGGACGAGTTGATCGTTTGGGTGCTCTCGAAGTTCAAGGCTGAGCTTATGGAGATTGGGCTGACGGCCGCTATCCGTGCCACACAGGCTGGCGTGGATCTCAATAAGCCTATGTTCCTTGCACTCTTGGAATTGTTCAATACCCAGACTGGCACCTTCTTTACTCCGGTGGGGGAGTTGGGGTTGGCTCTCCATGAGATGTACGAAGTGTCCAAGCTTCCTTGGGGCTCGGAACCGTACGAGGAATATTTCCCGTCGAACGAAGAGATCCTTGTTCTGGGAAATAAGGACCCGGAGATGATGGCTGTCTTCAAAGAGGTGGCGAGCCATCATTATCTGATGCAACGGAAGGACAAAGGTAGGACTCAGCCTCATGTGACTACTTAGAGGGATTATATCTTCAAGCAGGATCTGGAAGATTCTTCGAAGATCCGATTTATGACTCCGCAGGGGCTAAAACCCGCGAAAGTAACTTCCGAAATGAGCCGGCTAGATGAAAGGCCCCCCGTTCAAATAAGAGTGGCGAGAATGTGTAAAGCTGCTTCTGGCACTGTGCGCACCGAATGTCGTCTAAAGCGGTGCTAACGGCATACTTGATGATATGGCTCCGGGATTGTGTGTTTGCGGGCGGATCTGGTGCTGTGGAGAGGGTACACCGGAACCTCATTTTGCCCGCCGTGAAATTGGTCTTTGGTCGTCCTCTGGCTCTCCTCCTCGCGATGGTGTGTAACCTGTTGCGGGGTTTGAGGACCTTTGCTGATGATGTGATCCATGGGAGAGGTAGAAACGACAATTTCCCCCGGGCCGAACTACCATTCCATTATCTTATGGGGTGGTTGATTCTGCATCATCCGAACGTGATGAGTCCAGGTCCGGAGGAGGATCATGTTGAAGATGATGCCTTTATCTGCCGCTTCTACAAGAGGAAGTGGTTACACACTGGCGTTTCCGTTTGCAGAAGAGTTTTGTCCTACCTTCAGGGGTGGGAGATTGTCAAGGTCAGCCCTATCTTTAAAGATTTCGAGGCTGACCAAGATTTAGACGACTCAGGTGAAGATGCGATTACTCTGTCGAAATGGGATTTTCGTTGGTTGCAAAGTATTCGGCATTCTCACTTGGTCTATCGGAACCAAAATAGGTGTTATCTGGAGCCATATCTGCCCAGCCGGTTCGCTCGCCAGTTTGGCTATACCCAGCTAATGTTACGGAATTCCAGTAACAGTCTGGGGTTTATCGGAAGTTTGCTGGATGGAGCTCGGGGCTGGCAATATTACAATATCGGATGCACTGGTGTTCAGTTTACTATGCCCGTTCGCAACCTTCGGCCACAGATCCTGTATTCGGTAGCTAAACTGTATTGTGCCATGAATAATGTGTCTCCTGGTTATGATAGGGAGACTAGTTTTATCATTGGAACTCAAGTGGAGGCCACGGCGAATATGTTGATAGCGGCTCGGTCATATCGTCCACCAGAATTGGCGGGATATCGGGCTGCTGCTGCAACATCAGTGAGAGATCCCTCTGTTGGGAAGAGACGGGCCGACGCAGAAGCCGGTTCGTCTGTACCAAAAAAGGTCGAGAAAACCCACGACTCCAAAGGCCACGGAAATGCCGTCTATAACGCCAGTAGAATCAGCTCTTGCTGAGGTAAAGAGTCCTCCGTAATTTTGGCTCATCTTGTCATTTTGGTGACTTGTACTTTTCTTCTTGTAGGGATCATCGAAGAAGAAGACCCGTGTTTCGAAATCGGGTGTCAGTAAGCCGAAGGAGGTGGCAAGCTCTTCTGACGAGCGCATTCCTCCGATGGTAATGTCTCCAATGGAGGAGAATCCTGAAGATGTTGTTCCTGCAGAGGTTTTAGTATCTCCAGATTTTGTTGAAAGAGATGCGAAGGTTGCAACAACTTCCGGGATGGTGCCAGCTGCCGTGGGGGCCTTGGAAGTCGAGGGTCCAGCGGACACGGGGCTTCGTGATGACGAAGTGGAGTGGAGTTCGTCGTCTTCGGATGACGTCGCTCCAGAGTTGCAAGAGTTTGTTGCGGGGGCAACAGATGCGATTGGAACAGAGGAGAGGGTTGATTCCCCTCCTTGTCATGATGAGGGAAGATCGGCTGTATCATTGCCGAGCCCTACCCCAGACTCAGCAACAGAAGCTGAGGTGGCTACCGATCAGGAGGTAGCGACAAATCCTGTCCCTGTACAGGGATTTGATGAAGAAAGTGAGACTCGGCTGCCGGTCCTGACTTCAGGGGCGAGTCAGAAGGCAAGTGTTGATCTTCCTGTTCTGCCAGAGGAGGTACAGGCTGTTGATAGCACGTTGGAGGCTGATGAGGTGGCCACTAACGTCGGTGGTTCTTCCGAGTTTGAGAGGGATAAGGGTTTAATGGAACCCTCTGTTGCTCCTTCCACTTGGGGTACTATCTCGACCCCTGTCTCGGCTTCTTCTGTTCCTTTGGCTCCTCGGGCTAGTAGTCAAGCCCCTGTTGATGAAGAGCCTGTCGATACCGAGGGTCCAGCCTCGCAGATTGAGGCAAGCGGGCCTTCTTGCGGTCCGTCTGCTAAAGCAACTCCTCCGACTCCTGCTATGACGTCGCAGGTGCTGGCGGATGCAGATGAATATGTGAAATTCATCATCGAGGCAGTGTATAAAATGCTGCAGAGGGGTATATCGGCCGTGATGGACGCCAATGGGAGTTTTGCGACGACAAAAACTCTGGCAATGCCTCATATCAACCTGATCCGTCTTCATCAGGGCCATGATCATATGGCCAACATTCTAGAAGTCTCAGTAGTTGAGTTGGACCAGCGGCTTTTCGAATTACAGCACATCCAACGAAATGACCTCTCCGTGCTGATAGATGCGGAGAAGGAGAAGCTGATCGCCGAGACTAAGTCTTCTTACCAGGCCACTGTGAGTGTCTGGGAACGCGAAGTGGCTGAGACTGAAGCTACAGTGGAGCGGTTGTCTCAGTCTACGCGGGAGACGGTGGAGGCGCGAGCTGCGTTGGACACTAGTATCGCGAAGATTGACGCCCAGATCCGCCGCCTTGAGGACCAGCGGGTCCGATTCCTTTTAGACGCCGAACGTGTCCAGGCTGAACACGTAGCATTCAAGAAGGAGGAGGCAGCTTTTACCCATCGGGCTCTTGCCCTGGCTCAACAGCGGCAGCAGCTGGATGAGAAACATAAGAATGATACTTCTCCTGAGGCTATTGAAGCGATGCGTCAAGAGGCTGAACGTCGAGTCTTGGCGACTGTGGAGACTCGGGCGGCAGATTTGAGGCGTCGAATTGAAGAGCTTTCAGCCAACCCTGGGGATGTTTAGGGCTTGTAGTCTCTTCTTTTTGTGTATTTGTAACTCTTGCTGGGGATGGTGTAGTCCTTTACTCTCCTTTTTTTAGAAAATAAAGAAGTACACAATTTTCTGTGATGTGTTCATTTTTGCTTGTCATGAACTTTGATGATTTGTGTGGACCTATTATCTTTTGCGCACCTTAGTTTTTAGGTACAGATAATAAGTTTGAAAGAACCAACATGTTTGCTAAGAGGTAATGTGGACATGGCAAATATGGGATTCAAAATGATAGAATCTTCCTACTCAGAGGTGTTATGGACGTGGTAGGAGTGACTCTGGAGGATACGCGGAACTACTCAGAGGTAATGTGGACGTGGAAGTTCTGCGATTAATGTACGACAATGCAGGGGTTGTCTGTACGGGATGTTTACTCAGAGGTAATGTGGACGTGGTAAACATGATGGGTAGCGTAGTCTTATGGGATGTAAGATTCCACTTTGTAGGGTATAGGGGGGCAATTCAGAGGTAATGTGGACGTGGTTGTCCTTCTACTGGAGGATGCCACGGAACAGCTGGGTTCTAGAAGTGTATGATTTTGTGGAAAGAAATTGTACGTGAGCCCTGATGATTGGGTCCACAGATGCCCTTGTGGGAGTACATGTCTTAAAGATGTCAAGAGTAGTACTTCTTCAGGAACTTGTCGTTGATGGGCATCATGAACAAGTCCCCATTAGGTTTGGCGAGGCGGTAAGCACCGTTTGAGTATACCGTCTCGATGATGAAAGGTCCTTCCCACTTGGGCTTGAACTTTCCTGGTGTTTTGTGAGTCAACACCATCGGCCTCCTGACTGCCAGAACAGGTTGCCTACTTGAAAAGTCCTCTGCTTGACCTTTTTGTTGAAAGCCTGTGATATACGGGCTTGGTAGAGTTCGATGCGTTGTTGAGCTAGGAGACGCTTTTCGTCAAGTGCCTCCAGTTTTCGCAGACGACGACGTTGATTGTCCTCTTCTGTGAGTTGGTTTGTGATCGCTACACGGAGAGAGGGTATCTGGATCTCGAGAGGTAGTATCGCTTCGCTCCCGTAGACCAGTAAGAATGGTGTGTTGTCCGTCGGGATCCATACCGTTGTACGGTAGGCCCAAAGGCATTCGTCGAGCTTTTCGTCCCAGTCGCGTTTGTTGGATGACACGACCTTTTTGAGTAGCCTGGCGATAGTTTTGTTGAACGCCTCGGCCAATCCGTTTTCTGCCGGATTATAGGCAGTTGATGCCACGTTTTGAATGCAATTCTTGTCACAGAATCTGTTGAAAACATGGCTGATGAACTGAGGACCATTATCGTGGATGATCCTCCGGGGTACTCCGAAACGGTAGATGACGTGGTGTTTGATGAAGCTGATCACCCTGGAGCTTTTTACTTCTGCCAGTAGAACTGCTTCTGCCCATTTGGAGAAGTAGTCGGTGATTGCTAGGATGAAGCGGTGTCCTCTCGATGAAGGAGGGGTGATTGGTCCCACAATATCCATGCCCCAAGCTTCGAAGGGCCAGGAGGCGACTGTAGGATGTAGTGGTTCTGATGGTGTATGAATGAAGTCTGCGTGAAGCTGGCACGCATGGCACTTCTTAGCATAGTCGACAGCGTCAGCGGCCATGGTTGGCAAGTAGTAGCCCATGCGTCGCAGTCGGTCCTGCAACTTAGGGCCAGGTTGATGGGCCCCACAGGTTCCATCGTGAGCTTCTCGAAGGGCTTCGGCTACTTCTTCGTTGGACAAACATCGAAGGAGAAGTCCATCGTAGGAGCGTCGGTACAGCATTTTAGTGGATGTATCGTAGTAGAATCGAAGAGAGCGTCTTCTGACTGAGACGGCTTCTTTCGGGTCCTCTGGGAGGATTCCGTAGACGGTGAAGTCGATGAACGGGAATCTCCAGTCTTGGACATTAACATCAGTATTTGTTGACTTAGCATGGGCTACTCGTGAGCACAGGTTGTTTTTGAGACAGACCAAGTCTCGACCAACTACCGTGACGTAGTGTTGAGTCCCGAGGAGGGCTGCCAAGGAGGCTGCGAGGCCGGCTAGAGCATCAGCCTCCAGATTTTGTAGACGAGGTACGTGTTCGATGAAAAACCCGGTAAAGGTTGAAATGATGTTCAATGCAACTTCATGGTAGGGGATCAGATCTTCATGGCGAACCTCATACTGCCCTCTGACCTGGTTAACGACGAGTTTTGAGTCGCTGTAGGCTTCCAGATGGTCCACCCCCAGCTGTTGCGCCAGCTGGAGTCCCATAATGAGAGTGTTGTACTCAGCAACATTATTGGAGCACGGCTTTGAAAGGGAGTAAGCACGCTGGATGACCAGCTGATCGGGGGAGACTAAGACTACCCCCACTCCTGCGATAATTTGGCCTTTGGGGCCTGTTCTTGAAGCGCCATCGAAAAACATCCGCCAGATGGAGCCTTCTTCGGTGACGTTTGATTCTTGGACCTCATCCGAGATGTCTTTATAGAGTCTTGAGGACTCTGGGATGGGGTGTGCAACTAAAAAGTCAGCCAGAACTTGACCTTTAACAGCCTTTTGTGGAACGAACACCATGTTGTATGGCGTTAGCAAGATCGCCCATATGGCAAGCCGGGAGTTTAATTATCCTGGCTTCGTCATGAGGACTCTGAGCGGATTAACTCAGGAAATGACATGAATTGTCTAGCCCGAGACATAATGACGAGTCTTTTGGATGGCAAATACCAGAGCCAAGTACTCCTTTTCAACGGGGTTGTACCGGTATTCGGCCCCGATCAGAGTTCGACTGAGGTAGTAAATTGCTTGCTCATAGCCTGTATCGCTGTTCTGAGCTAGCAGAGCACCGAAGGAATGATCCATGGCACGGACGTAGAGGATAAATGGTTTGCCGACGAAAGGTGCCACCAGGACTGGCGGGCTTGTCAGATAAGCCTTGATGTCGTCGAAAGCCTTTTGGCACTCCTCTGTCCAGACGTAAGAGATGCCCTTCTTCATGAGCTGAGTGAAGGGTTGACATTTGCCAGAAAGGTTTGCTATGAACCTCCGGATATATGCCAGACGCCCCTGCAGGCCTCGAAGTTCTCGAAGGTTCTTCGGAGGGTCCATGTCGAGGATGGCTTTTGTCTTCTCGGGATCGACATGAATGCCTTTCGCCGTGATAATGAAACCTAGAAACTTTCCGCTAGAAACCCCCAGGAAGGATTTAGCGAGGTTCATCTTGAGTTGATGCGCCCGCATGAGATCGAAGACTGTCTTGAGGTCTTGCAGGTGATCTCCTTTGAGACGGCTATTGACTGCGATGTCATCAACATAGCATTCGACTATCTTACGAAGATGTTGACAGAAAATGGTGCTCATAGCTCGTTAGTATGTCGCACCCGCGTTCTTCAAGCCGAAGGGCATCATCGTGTAGCAGAAAATGCCCTTTGGAGTCCTGAATGACGTATGTTTTGCGTCATCGGGGAACATCTTGATCTGGTTGTAGCCCGAATACCCGTCCATGAAAGACATGCGTTCGAAGCCACATGTGTTGTCGATCATCACGTCGGTGATGGAAAGCGGGAATTCGTCCTTTGGGCAGGCGGAGTTGAGATCCCTGAAGTCGATACAAACTCGTATTTTCCCATTCTTCTTTGTGACAGGGACGACGTTGGCTACCCAATCTGGGTGTTGATCTTCACGGATGAAGCCACTGGTCAAGAGTTTGTCCACCTCCTGATCGATGGCGTTCATGATGTCTGGACGAAAACGTCGCTGTTGTTGTTTGATAGGCTTGGCATCGGGTAAGATGTTGAGCCTATGCATCACAATCTGGGGGTCAAGTCCCGGCATATCTTCGTAACTCCAGACGAAGACGTCGATATACTCTTTAGCCAGCTGGATTAAAGACTCCCGGTCTTCTCCATTTAGGTTTTTGCTGACGAAGATGGGTTTGGAAGAAGATCTATTCCTAAGGTCGATCTGCTCGACCTCGTCTTCGGTGGAAGGTTCACGTAGTTCAAAATGAGACTCCCATTGTTCTCCCAGGCATTGAGCCCAAGGTTCTTTTTCAAAGAATTCTGGCGTTTGGCCTTCATCTTCTTGAGGTTGTGCTGATGTCATGTTGGCTGACAGCACTTTCTTGAAGACTGATCCGATGCTGGTATCGGAATCCCAGGTTGATGCTTCGGACGAGTGAGAATGTTCTACCTCTTCTGCGTCTGAACTCTCAGGATTTGACGGTGGCGTGACATAGCCTACCCCCCGTCGAGTTCTATTGTAGTAGTCCTGCAGCTTTCCTTTAGGTGTTGGAAGCCGGAGAGGGAGACGTCGACCCTTGCCGTAGTTCAGGCCTTTGTTGCTTTTTAGGTCGTAACCCATCTTTTGGATGAGGTACTTTACCTTGTCCATGTACCGATAGACTTGCATTCTGCCGGTATCTGGTTTTGGCTGGAGTGGCGGGAGGTCTTGATGACGCTCAACTTTGCCGAAGATGATGGATTCTTCGTCTCGACTCCGTGGCGGGACTATGACAGACCCCTTGGGACAGGACTACTCGATTTACATGATGGACGGTCGTTATTTGTATTTGCAACGACCGTAGAGCGTTATCTAATGTATACATGGTATTCCAATGTGGAAGACTAGAATAATTAAAAGACACTCTATTATTGATGAAATACGAGATTTTATCTCGCGGGATTACATTGTCCAGAGAGGGTGCATCTACATCAGCAGAGATGTATTCCCCTAGCTCTTCATCTGTGAGTACTGGAGTAGGATTAGGAAAGTCCACCACAGCGTTGGTCTTGGAGTCCGAGAGGACTATGCGGGCCTTTTCTGGCAGCTTGGATGGCGGCGGCTTGCCTTTAAGACGCACCTTCAGAGGTGCCTCCACTATGCCTCCGGTGATTGGCGCCTTCCCCTGTAGTTTTGCCACAAGGGGAGCCGATGTTTGAGGCGGCTTTCCCTTGAGCCGTATTTTCAGGGGAGCTTCAGGAGCAGCTGGTGCTTTCCCGGGTAGCTTAATGCTCATGGGAGGCAACTTCTGAGGCGGTTTGCCTTTGAGTCGGATCTTCAAAGGAGCGTCGGGAGTGACCTCAGGCTCCATGTCCGGCTCTGCTGCCGTTTCTGCCTCGTCGTCAGCATCATTGGCTTCCTCCTCGTCAGGTGACTTGTACAGGTCGGAATCGGTGAAGTAGGCTTCAATCCCTTTGAAAGGGTCGATGTCCGTAAACTCCGTCCGGATGACGTTGTTGGTGGATACGTACTTCATACATTGGTGGAGCGTGGATGGCACCACCATGTACTCATGCAGCCATGGACGACCCAACAGGAGGTTGTAGTTAACGTCGACGTCCACGACATAACAAGTTACCTCGGTTCTGAGGTTACCGATATGGCACTTTAGTCGTATCTTGCCCAGTGGCTCGCTTTTGCTAGCATTGAAGCCACTGATAGTTGTATTGGAAGGCACCAACCGGTACATTGGGATCCCCAGTGTTGAGAGCAGCGTCTTCGGGATGATGCTGAGGGAAGACCCCGGATCGATCTGAATCCGCTTCACCTTGACTGAACCGATATACCCTGTATAATACAATGGCCTGTTGTGTCGGTTGTGCTTGAGCAGTATGTCCTGTTCGGTGAAGGTTATATTGGAGATAACCTCATCCGTACAGTGGCAGTGCATGCATGCAGTTGGAAGATCTTCAGGCTGCTTGACCTGACTGATGAAGGACTCAGCATCCTTCAGGGCTTCACAGAGAGCTTCGTGAGTGTCTTTGGAAAGATGAAGGAGCTCAAACAGAGAAAGGCGAGCAGGAGTACTGGCCAGCTGCGCCAGTATGTCAAAGTTGTGGGGCTTGGCTAGCCCCGAAGCATTCTCCTTTCGCAGAGGCCTATCGAAGCAGGCTTCTATCTGCTTCTACTTATTGGCTGCTGGAGGCTTAGACGGGTGTTTTCCATAAAGAAATTCTCTTTATTTGTTGTGTTTCTGGGAAAATTACAACTGTAGGAATCCGGTCTAGAAGACGATCGCTTTATCCCTTGTACTATACGAAGAAGAAAAGCTCTCAAAATTTTGACAGTAGATATCAATGTATCTGTACAATAAATGAGGAAAAGAACTCTATTTATAGAGTCAAGAATAATAACTGAAAAGATAACTGTCTTCACAGCCTATGCCTAGTTAAAAATCATGCAGGATTTAACATACACAAGGCTGTGAGCAGTTACTGGACGTGGCCTGTAACTGTTGGACACATGGCAATCATGCATGAGTCGTGTGCAAGTTACAGGACACGCAGGCGAGAGATCAGTGGCATGGCTGCCACGTACTCCAATTTGATGAAACCCACGCAGACTTATTGAAGACGAAATCCACGCGAACTCGGTATAGAAAGCTTCAAAATCCACGCAAACTTGGGGCAGGAAGCTTCAGGATCCACGCAGACTTCGAGGCAAAGAACTTCAAAATCCACGCAAACTTGAGGAAGAAAACTTCAGAATCTACGCAAACTTGAGATGAAGATCACAAATACACGCAGACTTGAGATAGAACTGCCAGCTGTCTTGATTCGGCGTTTCTCGACTGACACAAAATCTCTGACAGTGATTGCTTTGTCAGTCGTATTAAATGACAAGAAACCCTTTTGGTACGCCAACTCGACGAAGGCTGAGTCTTGCTGAAGAAGATTTCGAAAATCACGCAATAGACGGCGATGATCTCTCGAATTCTGTGTATACGTGGCATACGAAGAGATATTCTTCGACTGTCGTGTTGTCAGTCATAATTACTCTTTGACAAATGATGAGCTGTCTCCCAGCGTGATTTGTTTATATTGTCTGGATCAACTGAGCGTGACTCTTGACTCTGTCTTGATCAACTCAGCGTGACTTTCATTTTTGAGGCCTACAACGGGCCCTCCTCCTGGATGGCAGGGACGGTGCAAGGAGGCACCACCTCGACGGCAGCTTCGTCGGGTTGGGTGTTCTGTTACGAACGCGTCTGTACAGGAAGTGCCTCTTCCGCTGAGGAAGAGATCATGCGGCAAGACTTGATCTTCCTGCCTTTGGATTTGGAGGTAGGGCATACCTCCGGTTGAGTCACCTCGGAGACAAGATCAGGGTGAACCCATAGGATCTCTCCCCGAGATGTGGTGAGTGGGATGAGTCCACTCACGTTGTCACGAGTAGGTGGTAAGTTAACCACCTCCATTGTCACCTTAGGGATGGGGACGACGCCATCTTGTATTATAGTTGGCGGCAGGGTGCCCAACTGGAGTGCAACCACGTTGGCTGACACCGTCTTCTCCTCGTAGTCGACGGAGATTACATCCGCATTGATCATGCGCTGGATGTAATTCTTGAGGACATAGCAGTCCTTGGTTGGGTGTCCGACAAACCGATGGTAGTGACAGTACCTCGGGTTGTCCACTTTCCCAACCTTATCGGGACGCTTCGGGTCCGGCAGCTTGATCTTGTCACCCTGCTTCAGTATCTCAAAGAGTTGCAGGGTGTCTTCGTCGTTGAACGAATAAACCTCCTTTGGCCTTGGTGCAAGTGGAGGCTTCTGAGTAGGTGCTGACGCACCTTTTGAGGCATTGACAGTCAACGCCTGTTTCCCCTTTGTCTCTCATTCGGGGTTGTTGGCTGCAGGCCGTTTCTCCTTGTCTTCAAAGGCAGGGAAACTGACTCCCAGAAGACGAGCATTGGCCGCCTTCTTTTCCGTGGCTTCTGCTTCAATGATCAAGGAGCTCCAGTCGGGAGGAGGAGTAGAGTTGAGCCAGAGTTTGACTGCAGACAGCATGTTCATGCTGCAGGAGGAAAGGAGTGCATGTTCTGGCATGCCCGGGGGCAGTCTAAAGCAGGCTTGTCGGAAGCGTTCGATGAACACTCGAACTGTTTCCTTCTCTTTCTGGCGTATCTCTATAAGGGACGCCATTGTCATGTCCTTTCCGTCGTCGTAGAAACGGTCGAGAAAAAGGCACGTCAGGTCGTCGAAGGAGGATATGGAATTGTCGGGGAGGCTGCAGTACCAGTCGTACGCCACTCCCTTCAGTGTCCCGACAAATATGCTGGTGAGTAGCGCGTCATCCTTCGAAAGATGTCCCATCTGAGACTGGAAGTACGTCAGATAGCGACGCGGAGAGTCCTTCCCGTCGTATGGTGTTAAGGTTTGTGGTTTATATTTAGGAGGATAAACCATCTTGTTCCATTCGAGGGGATAAGGTTGGGGAATGCCCATCTTCTGGTGCTTCTCTGGTCTCGTCTTGGACTCAAAGCGCTCGCGCAAGTCCCTGATCATCTCTACCACGTCTTCCGTGGAGCTGGGAGTCGAGGAAGGTGGTACCACCTGAAGTTGAGCATTTGAGGGCTCCGATGTCCGATGTGCTTCTCGGCGATCCGTATCCGAGGATACCCGTTGAAGGGGTACACTCGATTCTCCGTTAGCCCCCGGGTCGGGACCAGTAGAAGGTGTCTTGGCCAAAGCTGACCATATCTCAAACACTGCTTGAGTCAGTGTTTGTATGGAGGCAGAGAGGGTTTTGAGTCCTCCCTCTAATGTGTCCATGCGCTGGACGAGGTCTGGTGGCGGTGCATCAGACTCGGAATCACCCCCAGCCATGTATACTGTCATGACACGGCTGGAAGTGGATGGATCGGTTGAGGCTTCACTCTCGACTTCACTCTCTTGTAGGGGAGTACTTGTCTCTCCTGGAGATTCGTCCTGGCCACCCCCGGCTATGTTCTGGAGAACATTCTCGACGGGAGCATCTGCAAGGACCTGATTACCCTTGGTTCCATCTTGAAGGACTTTTTCGTCTCCGAGACTCAGATCCGTGGGGGCTAGACTACCCCCGACTGTATTTTGGGGGACACCCTCGTCTTGAAGGACAGGGGCTAGATGACCCTCAGCCATGTCCGGGAGGCTGACTTCGAGAAGATCGACCTCAGCTGTACTTTGGAAGACAGCTTCATCTTCGGAAGGAGGCTCGACAATGATCTGACTACCCCCAGTTTCCTCCAAGATCTTCTTTCTCCCCCGAGTGCCTTGAAACACTCCGGAGGACGAGACACTTGCCTTAGTTTTCCTCGGCTGGCTCTTGGACGAGGACGAGGAGTTGCCCGTCGTCTTTCGGACTGACGAGGAGTTAGAGATCACGTTGCATGAAGCAACCCTTGGCTCTTCTTTTGTTGACACCTTCTTCCCGAGGCGACGTCGGAGGGGTGTCGATGATTGCAGCCGCTGGAATACTGACTGTCTTGGTGGGACTGTCGCCTTGCAACAGCAGTTGATGGTGACCACAGCACAAGTGTGCCCTATACGGGGCATATCGTGCTTGTCAGCCGACTCTCCTGATCGACGCTTGTGAGTGATTACGTTGCGCAGATCGTTGGAGGAGAGTGCCACCTTCGCACCCCCTTCAGGCGCATGGCAAGACCAAGCGCCGGGGTGGTCAAGTGAATGTTGTGCCCCCTGATCTAACACCAAACAGGCGTCCCGATCTGTAGTGGGGGAACAACATTTGAAGTGACTTGAACGGACCTCAGACGCACAACCAGAGGAGGCGCGGGAGTTCAAGACCACATTTGCCTTACTCGACTTAGTTGTACACGCAATAGATGCGCCCAAGTGAGACAAGGACTTTGAAGGTTGGCTCGTTTCTGGCACAAAAGCACCTGAGTCGACCTTGTACAGCTTACCATCAGCAGCGTGCATGATTATGAGCGCATGCTTCTGGCTTGCTGCTGGCATAGCACGTTTGGGACGCATGGCCCGTGCTGTCTTGGACTTCTTCGTACCAGGCCGCTGGGGCGCGTAGTACTCAGAATCCAAATTCTCCTCGCCACTACAGCGAGTGAGTCTGTCAAAGACAGAGACTTTCTGTGGCGCATCAGAGGTGATGTACGGGGCATTGGCTGTGCCCCTGCTCCGTCGACGCATCTTCCTCGCCTGAGAGGGAGATGGCTGGAGAATGTGGTCAGCCGTACGTTTCCCCGAGAGATACGCTGCACCGGTAGGCGCATCTTGGTTGCTGAGGACGTCAGCAGGAAGGGAAGGCTGGATTGGCGCATCCCCTTCAGTGGTGGTGCCAGAGGCGTCGACCTTGCACACCCAGACTCGGCGGGTCTTCTTCGGCTTTGGCAGCCGCTTCGAAGGACTCACACTTCCTTCAGAGATGAACTCCTTATACGCCTGTTGATTGAGGCGTACGACCAGCGTCTTATGGGAGGAGCCCACCTTCACATCGTCGGATTGCGACACAGCTTTCTCGGTAGAGGAGAAAGAGGTCCCCAGCAGAGTCGCCAGCTTGTTTGCCATTAAAATTCTTTTATTGCAAATTTTAATACAAACAGAACAGTGTTACAATATAGGACTTAGATGTAGTCCTAGGAGCACACTTTTGTTTATCTGGGTCCCTTGTGCCGATAGAGTGAGTGGTAATGCGTTGACTCCATTGACGATCTGAAGACGGTTATCGGTTCTCTTAAGGTCTGGATTGCTCTGGGTGCTGGAGCTTGCTGAGAGGAAGAAGACGTTAAGTGTCTGTATCTGCCTCTCTGGTGGTGTGTTCGTTCATTTTTCTCGTCCGTGGGTGAGAAGGAAATGATCCCTCTATTTATAGCTTTGTAGGCTGGCTGCTCATACGCGCATATGTAGGGTACGCCTGGACGCGGTGACGCCACGTGGTGATTGCTGATGGAGGCGTATAGACGCTGCGCCCTGATTGAGGGGTTGAATTCTTCATGCTGCTGTTGTGAGCTGGCACGTAGCAGAGAAGAAGATCTTTCTGTTGCTGAGATCTTGGGTGAGTTGAGTCAAAGGACACGTGTCATCGACCCATGGCTCAGAGATCTCGGATTTGATGGAGGATGATCTGGTAGGATGCGCCTAGGATTGGGTGCATGAGGAGGCTTTGGCTCGTAACCTTTAGGAGTCACGAACTATTCGGGGCGCATGGCTTTTGAGGCGCATGCGAGGCTTCAGTAATGACTTAACTCCTGTCTTTTGGGATCAGAGAGAAGTCTGGGGCGCATGGCTTTTGAGGCGCATGCAGAGCTTTGATGGTGACTTTTCTTCTGTCTTTAGGGATCAGAGAGAAAGTCTGACGCGCATGGCTTTTGAGGCGCATACAGAGCTTCGGGCGCATGGTCGCGGAGGCGCATGCAAGTGGTTGGGCGACCACGTGGCTTGTAACCGTCGGAGGAAAGTAATGATGATGCTGACGTTGGCGACGCTTCATTTTCTGAAAAAGATGTCAACTGTTCAGTCTTCGGGAAGCATGCTGCCAACTCTTTTAGACTTCAGTATTTAATGTTTTTGATATTTGATAGACAGCTGAGTGGGCACATCGATCGGCGTTCCACTAGGCGTATGGAGACGCATGGGGGCGCATCCCTGTGGGGCGCTTGGTGCTGAAGGGCACGTCTGTGTGATGCGCTTGATGTTGAAGGGCACGTCTGTGTGATGCGTGGTCTGGCCGGCACATCCGCTTCGTGACACGTCTTTAATGGTGCGACTGTTACCATCTTCGAGTGCTTTAAATAGCCGTTTTGACTTGGCTGAATTCGAAGCGTCCGGTTCATCCATTTGATACAAATTCATCGTACGGAATTCGGAGAGCCATCCACTTGGCGCATGGGTTTGATTTGCCCGGCCTATAAATAGTGGCATGGAGAGAGTTTGCTTCTCGTTCTCTCACGTTCTTCCGACATGAACTTGTTTACTCGGATGCATTCTGTTGATGAGATGCTCCCGAGGGTGAAGATGCGACGCAATATCTTCATTGATGCGCTTGAAGGTGACTGTTACATCCAAAAGTCGGAGTCGAGGGCTTCTGAGGCAGGCAGAAGGTGCCTGTTGCATCCAAAGATAGGGATGCACGAGCCTCGTCTCCGTCATGTGGAAAGAGCTGCAGATCGGAATTGAGGTGCTGCGGCTTTGGGGGCTCTTTCTTCCTTCAAAATGGGTGTCGCCCATTCTGGTTGTGTTGAAAGCTGCTCATTTAGCCGCGGTTTCGATTACGGTCTTCCTTCGCCTTTGGAGGCTCTTTCGAAGCCTCCCCTGGCCACAGGTCGGCTTGTGGTGCTCTTCTTTTCCTCGGTTTGGGGATCTCTTCCTCCAGCTAGAGGGTTGATTGCCACCCTCGTTCTGCTCAATAAATGCTTCATTAGTCGAAGCATTTAGACGGCGGTGAGCCTGGCTGGAAGAGCGGCACATAACTGGGCTGCTGAAGGGATGCACATAACTGAGCTGCCGAAGGGATGCACATAACTGAGGATGCACATGCTGAGCTGTTTGAAAAGGATGCGTCCTACTGGGGGCACATGGTGGGATACGCCTGACTGAGGGCGCATGGTGATCGCTGTGCCTGGCTGTAGACTTAGGGTCTTTTTTTTTGTAGAAGTTCTCCTTTGTACAACCTTTTCTAGACATGTAATAGACTTTTATATGTAATAAAAAGTCCTCTTTCAATGTCTATATTTGTTGTCTTTGCTGTATGAAGTACTTTATTCGAGCTCTGGCGCATGTAGTGTCTGGCGCATAGATTTTCTGGTTCTGAAATTCCTTGCTTCTACAGGGATGAAGTATTTCATAACCTTCATCGATGACTTCTCAAAATACGCGTTCGTCTACTTACTCAAGACTAAAGACGAAGCTTTCGAGAAGTTCAGAGAGTTCAGGGCCGAAGCTGAACTGCAGACTGGACAACAACTCAAGAGGTTGAGAAGTGATCAAGGTGGGGAGTACAGGTCTCATGACTTCGCATCGTTCTGCAAAGAACATGGAATCATATGCGAGACTACTGCTCCATATTCTCCTCAATCCAACGGAGTAGCAGAGAGGAAGAACCGAACATTAACAGAAATGATAAATTCAATGCTGCTTACTGCAGGTCTTCCAAAATGCTACTGGGGAGAAGCTGCATTAACGGCCACTTTCATTATGAATAGAGTGCCGTATGCAACTTCGGACGTAACTCCTCATGAACTCTGTTCAAAGTCAGACCAAACTTGAATGTCATTCGAGTGTGGAGGTGTCTGGCGTATGTGAAGCTCCCAGATCTGAAGATTTAGAAGCTGGGGACAAGGACTACGAAGGCGATCTTCTTGGGGTTTGTCGAGAAGAGTGATGCTCGGAGATTTCTTGATATTGAGTCAAATCATATCATCGAATCTCGCGATGCTGAATACTTTAAAGACAAGTTTGCAAAAGACAAAAATATTGTTCTTTCGGACATTCCGGAAAATGATGTAGGTGCAAATGAGACTGAAATCTCATATGGGCCAGTAGTCCAAGAAAAAGCTGTTGTTGATGAAACAACTCTTGTACCAGAACTCGCAGAGCCGTCAGCAAAGCGAGCGAGGAGACCTAAAGACTTCGGAGATGACTTTGTCACCTATCATGTGGAAGCAGATCCGCTTACCTATGATGAGGCGATGAAGACCAGAGATGCTATCTTCTGGAAGGAGGCAGTGAATGACGAGTTTGACTCTATCACCTCCAATAACACATGGGCGTTGGTAGATCTACCTGAAGGAGAAAAGCCCATCGGATGTAAATGGATCTTCAAGAAGAAGATGAAGGCAGATGGAACTATTGACAAGTTCAAGGCCAGGCTGGTAGCCAAAGGATTTTCTCAGAAACAGGGGATAGACTACTTTGACACGTACGCTCCAGTAGCTCGGATGACCACCATCAGGATGTTAATCGCTCTAGCAGCCATACATAAGTTGGTGATACATCAGATGGATGTAAAGACAGCATTCCTGAATGGGGAGCTGGCCGAAGAGATTTACATGCAACAGCCAGATGGATTTGTCGTCAAAGGTCTTGAAGACAAAGTCTGCAAGTTGGTGAAATCATTGTATGGTTTGAAGCAAGCTCCCAAGATGTGGCATGAGAAGTTTGACAAAGTTATTAGGTCAAACGGCTACAGAGTCAGCGAGACGGACAAATGTGTTTACACAAAGTTTGTTGATGGAAGAGGAGTCATCATTTGTCTGTACATGGACGACATGATAATCCTAGGAACGGATATAGGCAGTGTCACGGAGACAAAGAAGTTCCTCTCAACCAAGTTTAGTATGAAGGATTTGGGGGATGCAGATGTCATCTTGGGCATAAAGATCATCCGGACAGACACTGGAGTAGCGCTGTCACAATCTCACTACATTGAGAAGATGCTCACACGCTATGGGTATAAGGATCTTCCAGGGATCGATACGCCATATAGGTGTGATCAGAAGCTGAAGCCAAACTCGAGGGAAAGCGTCAGGCAGCTGGAGTATTCTAGCATTATCGAAAGTTTGATGTATGCAACTACTGCCACAAGGCCTGACATAGCTTTCGTCGTGGGAATGCTGAGTCGGTTCACAAGCAACCCAGGGGTTGAGCACTGGAAAGCTGTGAAGCGGGTGATGAGATATCTCAAGAAGACTCAGACATATGCACTGCACTACAACGGGTATCCGACAGTAGTGGAAGGCTTCAGTGATGCTAGCTGGTATTCAGAGGTGGAAAGCGAGAGATCCACAGATGGATATGTCTTTTCCTTGGGTGGAGCTGCTATATCGTAGAAGTCGAAGAAGCAGACTATACTCTCTCGTTCCTCCATGGAATTTGAATTCTATGTACTTGAAACTGCAGCAGATGAAGCAGAATGGCTTCGGAAGCTCATGTATGATCTTCCAGTGGTTGGGGCTCAGATACCGGCGATATCGATATACTGTGACAACCAGGCGACTGCGGCGGTGGCATCAAATGACCTCTTCAACGGAAAGAAAAGGACTGTACGGTTGAAACACAGGGCAGTACACGATCTTATCAAAAGAGGTGTAACTGCAGTGATTGATGTTCGGAGTCAGGAGAACCTGGCAGATCCGTTCACAAAGGGCCTCAAGCGCCAGTTGGTCGATAATATAGCTTGTAAAATAGGCTTGAAGGCATTCTGATAGTGTGTCTTTGTAATCCTACCATAAAGTTTTATGATATTAGTTCAAAGAGAAATCTACTAGGCATCTAACTTTTGGTTCAAAGGAGGATCACTGACTGGGAAACTATCAGGTAACAGTGGGTACTTGTTCTCTGGAATATGGAAGGGATACGGACCCATAACCACTATTGTCTACTATGTATTTTCTGCAGAAAAAATAGATCCTGTGGAAGGTTGGCTTAAACGCCTTAATGAGTTCTCAGACAGAGTGAATGTCTGGTGTGCTTTACAGGAAGTATGGTAGAGCAGCACTACAAGGAGTGAAACTCCATGCTACAGTAGGGTGACTCCACCATGAGGTTCCCAGGTCTAGGGTAATGCCTCAGCTTTGCAAGCCAAGTCATAGCGGCGTAGCACCGCAAATAGGCAGGTAGCCTAATGCTGTATAACGTAATTAAAGAGTTATAGACAGCACTACAAAGGGGAGGATGGCCCCATGTTACAGTGGCACGACACCACGATGAGGTACCCAGGTAGGGGTAAAGCCTCGGCCTTGCAAGCCATGTCGTTGCGGCGTAACACCGCAAGGAAACCTTAGGCTTCATGCTGAGTAGATTGGCACTACAAAGAGGCTGAGACCTCATGCTACAGTAGTATGACACTACGATGAGGTTCCCAGGTAGGGGTAATGCCTCGGCTTCAGGCCATGTCATAGCGGCGTAGCACCGCAAGGAAGCGCAAGGCTTCATGCCATGTCTCTTTAATAAAGAACTCACCTATAGTGTATGGAAAGAGATATCAGGCCGTCTCTTGAGGGTAAACTTGTAGACGCCCAAAATTATACACTAAAACCAGGCTGGCACAGGGCCTTTAATGTGCAGCCAGAAGCACACGTAACTACACTTTGTGAGTGAAAAGAATTATAATTGTGGTGCAGAATTCAAGGCGTAGTCCATTCTTGTATCACATTGTTATTTAACCCATGCGGGAAGATTCAAGTCGTCAGCGACATCTATCCTAATGCAAAATAGACAGTTACTGTGGGGAACGTTCAACCCTGGACACATATATATATTGTGATATGTGGGGGATTGTTGGTGCTTTTTTTACATAGAGAGAGCTTGCTCTCAACATGCCTTGTAAAAGTTTAGTCCCACATCGGAAATACACCATGAGTTATCTCAACATATATACTTGGTTGTGTTGTTGAGAGATGCACATGGGGTGGTGACCCTAAGGAGGGAACCATGTGGGTGATTTTACTAGGAGGTAAGAATAAGGCTCCAAGGATTAAGCATTAGTGCTTTTGTCATTCTCTTGGATTAATTCCATTTGGAGCTAAGCCCCAAAGGGGCTTAGCGACTCGGACTCGGACTCGGACTCGGACTCGGGCTCGGGCTCATGGGCTCATGAGGCGTAATGTGGCATTTTGTTGGCACACTTTGCACTTAGCACGTCAGCAGTCATGCGGCTCATGCGGTCCATGCGGTCCATGCGGCACTTGCGGCCATGAGGCCATGCGGCCAGGCTGCTGCTGCTGCTGCCGCATGGAGGGCTCCGCTGACTGTGCAGACTACAAGTCAGTTATGGAAAGACTGATTCAATGTAATTAATTCAGATCCACTTTTTGTGAGATTTGATTCAATCTTTCCATAAGATTTGAATTAATTTCGTTGCTATCTTTGTGGGATTTGAATTAATTTCGTTGCTATCTTTGTGGGATTTGATTCAATCTTTCCATAAGATTTGAATTAATTTCGTTGCTATCTTTGTGGGATTTAATTCAATCTTTCCATAACTGAAGAGGCGGCTAGGGTTTCCACCCTCTCTCTATATATACTCTCTTCTGGCCTCCTTTGTGAGGTACTACGATTTTTATAAGTCAGAAAAAAGAGAGAGAGAGGGAGCTGCTGCCGCCATTGCAAGTCCATCTGAGGAGTCAGAACAGAGGTGACTTCGAGCGTTCCACAAGTTCTTCAACTTGCTGGTTCTTGGAAGCAATTCGTGTGGGGCGAATCTTGCTTTGAGCAACGGTGTTTTGACACCCCAGCAACTTTTCTTCATCTCATCTTTCTCTAGATTATTGTAACTCGTTCTATCCCAATTGCAACACGTTTGCAAGGAAGAACGAGAGATCTTCTCTTTTCTGTTTTCCTCCTTCATATTGTAATCTGGCTATTTGGTTTTTTGTATCATCGTAGGTCTTGAGTTTGATCACTGCAAAGATTTTGTGTGACTCTCAGATCTCGATTGCATCAGTTTTCCATCTTTGGTCAAGCCCCGGGACTAACACTAACTACTACCGCTAGAAGCTTATTGTCAGCTCAAGGCACCCATTTTTAGTTGTAGGTGTCTCGATTTAATAGGGAAACAAGTGAGCTAGACTCAAAGATCCAATCACACTGAAGTTAATCCATTTTATACCTCATGTTCTAAGGAGCACCTGGTTATTGTAGGATTCCTTGCAGTATTCTTTCTACAAACAAGTTGTATCATAGGGAAGCTGGATTAATTGCTAAATCAATCCTGCGATTGGCTATTCCCTCGTGTGTAGGCTATAACGTCTGGCTCCGCCAGAGGTGTTGATTTTTTGTATTATTTATTAACATTTTATTACTTGTGAAAAAGATCACAAATAGATTGGTAAGCTGATAATTTTGGAATTTATTACTTATTTAAGGGTGGGTAGATATCCATAGAATGTTGTTTGATAAAAAAACAATTGTTTATTGTATTTCAATTTCAACTATGTAGAAGCCAAGCTTGTAGCTACTTTTGGTAATTTATAATGTAATTTTATCATTTGAGAATGTTTTTTTTTGGTTATAACTCATGTTTGGTTTGCAGGTCTATATTGTTATGTGTTCTACTTACAATCTTGCTATGACTGTGACATTCGTGTTCTTATGAAAAGTATATGCAGATCTTGTTTCATTTATTACATTACAGATGATGTTTTATATGTGAACTTAACATACCAAGAAATACGATATTCTTTTCCAACTAGATTTATGTTCGAGACATTGAGATGTGTTATGTCCTTTATAAGCAATGAAAGCAACATGTTCTGCTGCCAGGGGCGGATCCAGAATCATAAACTAGGATGGGTTAGACTGTTGGTGTTTTTGCCTTTAGACTAGAAAAGATAGTCCCACATCGGCTACACCAAATGGTGAGTATCTCAATATAATGCATTGCTTGTGTTGAGGTGTGCACATGAGGTGTAGTGGGGCACAAGTTTGTGCCATGTGGAAGTATTTTCCTAGAAGGAAAAAAAATTAAATCCAACAAGGATGCAAGTTAATTTTTGTTGTGCGGACTCGGACACGGACTCCAGGATGTCTCGTGCATGCACGGGAGTGTTCGGGGGGTAGGCGTGGACTGGCACACTTCTATGCTGATTGTGGGATGATCTAAAATATCAAACTCTATTTTTGAGTATTGGTATTTTAGTCCCACATCGGATAGGAGAAGAGGTGAAGTCTCAACTCCACTCTATAAATAGAGCCCCTTGGCCTCCTTTGAAAGATGCACCAAGAAGAGAGTTAAGGGAGTCTGTAAAGTCCAGGAAGCCCGTTCAAGTCTCAAATATTGACTTACGAGCGTTCCAGAAGTTCTTCGTGAACTTGCTGGTTCCTGGAAGCTGTTTGTGCTCGTGTGGGGCGAATAAAGCTTTGAGCAACGGTGGTTCATTCACCCCAGCATCTCATTCTTGCCTGTCATCGCTGCTGTTGCCTTTCACAGTAACTTCTTTTTAGAAGCTCTACTGCCGATAGTCGCTTGCACAAAAGTCTCTTTAGATTTTTTGTGTATTACGTAGAATCTTTTTAGATCCTCGTAATTCAGAATCCTCCAGGATCTCTGTTGCACATCTTCTTTAAGGTGTTGCATTTGAAACATTGTCTTTACAATTGTTTCAGTTTCAGAATTTTCCATCGAAAATTGTGCCTCGGCACTAACAATCTCAAAGCTTTATTGAGAAGATGGATAATTCTCGTGCTTCGCTCATCGATACCGGCTTTAACAAGTTGGAGAAATTCGATGGCGAACACTTCCAGATATGGAAACAAAAGGTCACTTTAAATCTTCAACTCGTGGATGTTGATCACGTGCTGTCAAAAGAAGAACCGATCGTTCCAACCACTGGATCTGCTGCGGCTGTGGCCGCTGCTACAACCAAGCAAGCGAAGTGGAAGAGAGAAAACAGTATATGTAAACTACTGATACTCAATTCTATGGAAGACTCTCTGGCAGAGTCCTACTCCAAGAAGACATCTGCCAAAGAGATATGGGACTCCTTGGGAAAGCTCTATGAAGATGACGAGAACCGGTCCAAGATCTTCATGGTAGAAAAATACCATAAGTGGACCTTCGAAGACGAGAAGTCGATGCTGACCCAAGTGAAGGAGTTTCTGAAGTTGCATTAGAAACTAGAAGACGAGAACATGTCCCTCATCGACAAGTTTGTCGTTGGAGGGATCGTTGCAAAACTTCCTGCAGGATAGAGCAACTTCTATGCAAGGATGCATCGAAAGAAGATGGAAATTAGCTTGGAAGATTTCTTGCAAAAGATCCATGTTGAGGACGAGATGCGCTCTCAACAGGAGATGGATACTCTGTCCAAGCAACTGGCGAAGGCAAATCTGGTCCAAATCAGAGAATACCAGGGGAAGCAGGCTGCTTCTCATCGCAAAAAGAAGGACTTCACGAATCTGAAAGTGAAGGGTCCTGCTTTCAAGCAGCAGAAGTCTAAGTCCCATGTGACTTGCTTCAATTGTGGCAAGAAAGGCCACTACAAATCCGAATGCAAGTCCAAGCCCAAAGAACAAGGTGAGCCTAGTAAGGTTTCTATGATTACTAATCTAGTTGCCATGATAGCACAGGTTGCAATTGTGGGGGCTGACTTGGACTGGTGGATAGACACTGGTACGACCTGCCATGTTTGTTCAGACAAGGACTGGTTCGTCTCTTATGAGCCAACTTCAGAGAAGGTCATAATGGCAAACCAGGCACAAGCTGAAGTACTGGGGATCGGGACGGTGGAGCTGAAACTCACATCGGGGAACACTCTGATGCTTCAAGGTGTGAAGCATGTTCCAGAAATTGCTTAGAACCTGATCTCTGGAAGTCTGCTCTGCAACGCAGGCTTGAGGATGGACATCAATGCTGGCCAGTTGGTGATGTCCAAGAAGGGTACATTCTTTGGGAAAGCTTTCCAAACTGAAGGAATGTACAAGATTCAGCTTGTTGTAACCCAGCATGATAATATAAATGCAATCACTTTTTCTGATTATTCTCTTGAGTTGTGGCATAATAGGCTAGGACATGTTCATTGTAAAAGGATTTACAAAATGTCTAGTCTAGGACTTATCTCCAAGTGTGGGGGTAAGGTAGAGAAATGCGAAGTATGTGCTCAGACGAAGATCATAAGGAAACCCTTTCACAGGGTCCATCGAAGCACAAATCTTCTGGAGTTGGTTCACTCAGATATCTGTGACTTCAAACAATTCTCTACAAAAGGCCGGGATGAAGTATTTCATTACTTTTATCGATGACTTCTCAAAGTTTGCTTTCGTCTACTTGCTCAAGTCTAAAGACGAAGCATTCGAAAAGTTCAAGGAGTTCAGGGCCGAGGCTGAGCGGCAAACTGGACAACAACTCAAGAGGTTAAGGAGTGATCGAGGCGGGGAGTATCGGTCTCATGAATTCTTATCATTCTGCAAAGAACATGGAATCATCAATGAGACAACGGCTCCGTACTCTCCTCAATCCAACGGAGTAGCAGAAAGGAAGAACAGAACGTTGACAGAGATGATGAACTCCATGCTGTTGACTGCGGGTCTTCCAAAGTGCTACTGGGGAGAAGCTGCACTAACGGCAACGTTCATTCTGAACAGAGTGCCATATACAACTTCCGACATAACTCCTCATGAACTCTGGTTCAAAGTCAGACCTAACTTGAATGTCATTCGAGTGTGGGGGTGTCTGGCTTATGTGAAGCTCCCGGATCTGAAGATTCAGAAGCTGGGGACAAGGACTACGAAGGCGATCTTCTTGGGGTATGCCGAGAAGAGTGATGCTCGGAGATTCCTTGATATCGAGTCAAACCATATCATCGAATCTCGCAATGCTGAATACTTTGAAGACAAGTTTGCAAAACACAAGAATATTGTTCTCGCGGATCTTCCGAAGAATAATGAGGGTACAAAGCAGACAGAAGTCTTTAATGAACCATTAGTCCAAGATGAAGCTGTCGTCAAGGAGACACCAGCTGAGCCAGAACTCGCTGAGCCGTCAACTAAGCGAACGAGGAGGCCAAAAGACTACGGAGATGACTTCGTCACCTATTATGTGGAAGCAGATCCGCTTACCTATGATGAGGCGATGAAGACTAGAGATGCTGTATTCTGGAAGGAAGCGATAGACAACGAGATTGACTCAATCACCTCCAATAACACATGGATATTGGTTGACCTGCCAGAAGGAGCAAGACCCATCGGATACAAATGGATCTTCAAGAAGAATATGAAAGCAGATGGAACCATTGACAAGTTCTAGGCCAGGCTAGTGGCCAAGGGGTTTGCTCAGAAGCAGGGGATCGACTACTTTGACACTTATGCTCCAGTAGCTCGGATGACAACCATCAGATTGTTAATTGCTCTAGCAGCAATACACAAGCTGGTGATACATCAGATGGATGTGAAAATGGCATTCCTTAATGGCGAGCTGACCGAAGAGATCTACATGCAACAACCAGAAGGTTTTGTCGTCAGAGGTCTGGAAGACAAAGTCTGCAAGTTGATGAAGTCTCTGTATGGTTTGAAACAAGCTCCCAAAATGTGGCATGAGAAGTTTGACAAGGTGATAAGGCCAAATGGCTATAGGGTCAGTGAAACAGACAAGTGTGTCTATACGAAGTTTGCTGACGGAAGAGGAGTAATCGTTTGTCTTTATGTGGACGACATGCTAATCCTAGGTACGGATTTAAGCTGCGTCATAGAGACAAAGAAATTTCTCTCGACCAAGTTCAGTATGAAGGACTTGGGGGATGCCGACGTAATCTTGGGGCTCAAGATCATCCGGACAGGCACTGGAATAGCGCTGTCATAATCTCATTATATTGAGAAGATGCTCACTCGCTACGGGTATCAAGATCTTCCCATAATTGATACACCGTACCGGAGTGATCAGAAGCTGGACCCTAATTCGAGGGAAAGCGTCAGGCAGTTGGAGTACGCTAGCGTCATCGGAAGCTTGATGTACGCTACTACTGCCACAAGGCCTGACATAGCTTTTGCCGTGGGAATGCTGAGTCGGTTCACTAGCAATCCAGGCATTGAGCACTGGAAAGCTGTTAAGCGTGTTATGAGATATCTCAAGAAAACTCAGACATATGCACTTTTCTACAGCGGAGATCCGTCAGTAGTGGAAGGCTTCAGTGATGCTAGCTGGTGTTCAGATATGGAGAGCGAGTATTCCACAGGTGGATTCGTATTCGCCATGGGCGGAGCTGCTATATCGTGGAAGTCGAAGAAGCAGACTATGTTATCTCGCTCCTCCATGGAATCTGAATTCTTTGCATTGGATGCTGCTGCAGATGAAGCAGAGTGGCTTCGGAAGCTCATGTATGATCTTCCGGTGGTTGGGGCTCAGATACCGGCAATACCGATATACTGTGACAACCAGATGGCAGCAGCAGTGGCATCAAATGAACTCTTCAACGGGAAGAAGAGAACGGTGCGGTTGAAGCACAGAGCAGTACACGATCTTATCAAGAGAGGTGTTATTGCAGTGATTGATGTTCGGAGTCAGAAGAACCTGGCGGATCCGTTCACCAAGGGCCTCAAGCGCCAGCTGGTCGATGACACAGCTTGTAAAATGGGTTTGAAGGCATTCTGATAGTGTGTCTTTGTAATCCTACCATAAAGTTTTATGCTATTAGTTCAAAGAGAAATCTACTAGGCATCTAACTTTTGGTTCAAAGGAGGATCACTGACTGGGAAACTATCAGGTAATAGTGGGTACTTGTTCTCTGGAACATGGAAGGGATACGGACCCATAACCATTGTTGTCTACTATGTATTTTCTGCGGAAAAAACAGATCCTGTAGAAGGTTGGCTTAAACGCCTTAATGAGTTCTCAGGCAGAGTTAATGCCTGGTGTGCTTTACAGGAAGCACGGTAGAGCAGCACTACAAGGAGTGAAACTCTATGCTACAGTGGGGTGACTCCACCATGAGGTTTCCAGGTAGGGGTAATACCTCGGCTTTGCAAGCCAAGTCATAGCGGTGTAGCACCGCAAATAGGCAGGTAGCCTAATGCTGTATGACGTAATTAAAGAGTTGTAGACAGCACTACAAAGGGGAGGATGGCCCCATGTTACAGTGGCACGACACCACGATGAGGTACCCAGGTAGGGGTAAAGCCTCGGCATTGCAAGCCATGTCGTTCCGGCGTAACACCGCAAGGAAGCCTTTGGCGTCATGCTGGGTAGTTTGGCACTACAAAGAGGCTTGTGACCTCATGCTACAGTAGTATGACACTATGATGAGGTTTCCAGGTAGGGGTAATGCCTCGGCTTCAGGCCATGTCATAGCGGCGTAGCACCGCAAGGAAGCGCAAGGCTTCATGCCATATCTCTTTAATAAAGAACTCACCTATAGTGTATGGAAAGAGATATCAGGCCGTCTCTTGAGGGTAAACTTGTAGATGCCCAAAATTATACACTGAAACCAGGCTGGCACAGGGCCTTCAATGTGCAGCCAGAAGCACAGTTGATGTTATTATGTGAGTAGCAAGAATTGCAGTTATGGTGCAGAATTCAAGGCTTAGTCCATTCTTGTATCATGCTGTTATTTAACCTATGCGGGAAGATTCAAGTCGTAGCGACATCTCTCCTAATGCATGATGGGCAGTCACTGTGGGGAACGCTCAACCCATATATTGAGATATGTGGGGAATTGTTGGTGTTTTTGCCTTTGGACTAGAAAAGATAGTCCCACATCGGCTACACCAAATGGTGAGTATCTCAATATAATGCATTGCTTGTGTTGAGGTGTGCACATGAGGTGTAGTGGGGCACAAGTTTGTGCTATGTGGAAGTATTTTCCTAGAAGGAAAAAGAATTAAATCCAAAAAGGATGCAAGTTAATTTTTGTTGTGCGGACTCGGACACGGACTCCAGGATGTCTCGTGCATGCACGGGAGTGTTCGGGGGGTAGGCGTGGACTGGCACACTTCTATGCTGATTGTGGGATGATCTAAAATATCAAACTCTATTTTTGAGTATTGGTATTTTAGTCCCACATCGGATAGGAGAAGAGGTGAAGTCTCAACTCCACTCTATAAATAGAGCCCCTTGGCCTCCTTTGAAAGATGCACCAAGAAGAGAGTTAAGGGAGTCTGTAAAGTCCAGGAAGCCCGTTCAAGTCTCAAATATTGACTTACGAGCGTTCCAGAAGTTCTTCGTGAACTTGCTGGTTCCTGGAAGTTGTTCGTGCTCGTGTGGGGCGAATAAAGCTTTGAGCAACGGTGGTTCATTCACCCCAGCATCTCATTCTCGCCTGTCATCGCTGCTGTTGCCTTTCACAGTAACTTCTTTTTAGAAGCTCTACTGCCGATAGTCGCTTGCACAAAAGTCTCTTTAGATTTTTTGTGTATTACGTAGAATCTTTTTAGATCCTCGTAATTCATAATCCTCCAGGATCTCTGTTGCACATCTTCTTTAAGGTGTTGCATTTGAAACGTTGTCTTTACAATTGTTTCAGTTTCAGAATTTTCTATCGAAAATTGTGCCTCGGCACTAACATAGACTGAATTAGGGTGGGCTGGTGTGGGCCAAGTCCTAAAAAAATTTCCAATAAAAAACATCATATAGAAAAAAAAAGAAAAAGAAATTTTTTTGGGGTGGGCTGGAGCCCACCCCACTCAAAGCCTAGATCCGCCCATGTCTGCTGCAATGCTTCACGTCGTCAACCAAGCTCCTAGCTTCAACCGAGTCCCGACGTCTCATCACCCCTCGAGCGAACTCCACACCTGCGAGGATCTAGTGGGGGATCAGTACATAGAAATGTACTAGCGAGTGGCCTCTCACCCACTCAACAGAACCAACACATTCATTATGTGAGTCCAAGCAAAATTATGTGGTCTTTCTAATTTTTCCTTACTCTGTGTTTGGGAACTTTTGTAGGGAGGGAAAGAAAATTTTGAGGGAAAGGAAAATGGAGGAGAGTAAAGTGAAAGGAAAGTTAATTTTTCCTTCCTTTTTTGGATGGACAAAAAGTAGGAAAAGAAAAAGTTTAAAAATAATTTTTTGTTGTTTATGGATAGAAATATAATTACTATTTGGTCCTTGGTATTCTCAAATGATAATTTATCATTACCTTTATAAGGGGTGGTTGAGTAAATTCACTCAAATTTCTCTCATCTCTCTCCATTTTCCTTCCACTTTTAGGAGAATTTTTTTTAGTGGGATCCACCTATTTCTTTCCCTCAAATTCTCCTCCCCCATTTTCTTTCCTCTTTCCCAAACACCATAACTTTTAATTTTCCTCTCACTTTTCCCTCAACTTTTTCATTCCTTCCATTTTCCTCCCTTCCCAACAGTACCTTATGATCAGTTACATGGCATAGAAGAAACATAAAACATACTTGTATCGCAAGCATATAAGTGCCATGCAACAGAGTTTGGACTTACCAATACTTACCATTCTTCCATGCTCAGTACAATAATACTATTTCAGAAATCATAGCATGTTCACAAAAATCATCAACTCCTATGATATAAGGAATGTGTCATTATACGTGTTCCTGCATAAGACACTTGTTAGCCATTATGAAACTATAATCGTATTAAGTGCAAATTTTTCTTCAATACTAGACTTGTAAGTTGATAATGTTAATACGCAGCATAACTACATGAAGGTCAGTGGTACCATAAGCTATCCTGGACATAGCTGGGTTAGACGACGTTCCTTTTAGCACGAGTAGCGAGCCCCACTGAAACTTCTCCAAATTCTCGTGCTAGTACGTCAGCGCAGTTATCCATCTTCCTCCTAGGCCGACATGATCTCGATGTCCCGACGATTCGTTCAAGGAACTAAAAATCTTGTACACAAGTTGTCCATGAACATGCGAACGTTTAAACAGCTATTCTAAAACATAGGCATGGTACAAATTTGAAATAAGGAAATAACCGTCTACTGAGCATACAAATTAACATCTCATCCACATTACTATGTATATCTTGAGTCATCACTTGAGTCAAACTTTCAAGTCTAGAGACACTACCTTGACGAGCCGACAATCACAATCCATCCTTCTGAAACAGTAGGGCAATTAATATCATGTCTAAGGAATATAGAGCAACTCTCTACATAATACTCCACCGTAGTACTATAATCATAAGATATTGCAATATTACAAAATCCATTCTATAGAAGTAAGGCTAATTAGCCTATGTGGTAAGATCAAAAGCAATAATACTTTACACAAGTCTAAAAACATCAGTTTAGAGTTTCATGACTAAGTAGTAGTACGAAATTCTAACTCCAGCAGAAATTAATATTTCATGTTCTATGTAATATGATACAACGTTATATTATTCTCTTATCTATCTTGGTTCGTTTCTTTTATTGATATGCAACAATTTATATCATAGCAACATAAACTAGCAGCAAGTTTATTGTGTGAAGGGAAGGTAAATAAGGTTCATCGAAACCACCCATCTGAAGCAACATCGAGTCGCATCGACCGAGTAGATCTCTGCATCTATCTAAAGGAGCCCAAGTCCAAACGACGCTTCGCCAACAAACCATCTATTTGAACCAAGCGGGACAGGGTATTACATGTTCGACAATCTGATATCGGTTCATAATCATGGTTCAATTTTTGTGAAATATTTTTAATATTTATTCAGTCAATTTTTCTGTAGCGGTCGGTTTTTCGTAGTGGTCGGTATTTGTTCATCCATCTATAGCTAAACTCATGAAAACAGATTTACATAAACACCCCTGCGAATAACTATCGCTTACACATACACTCCGTCCGCACACCTCAGTGCCATTCCCGTAATTTATTCCCAACGCCATCCCTAATCATCCAAAAGAGCGTGATACCATTTAAAAGCTCAAGCAATGGCGAATCCAACCAAAAGCCTTCTCTCTCCAACAAAACCCTAACCCTAATTTTAGCTCACCCTCACGCCATGGCCGCGAGGGAGGCGACCCCGCCGCCCGTGATCGGAAAGGCTGGCCGTTACACCGTTTTCATCACCCCTCCGGCGACCCCGAGGCCGTCCGAGGCCCCCAGGTCCCACACTCCGAGCCCTAGGTTCAGTGCCAGCCCCAGCCCTAGGAATGCGCCATCGGAGCTCTCCAGAACATACAGCTCCAGTCCCAGAACCAACCTCAGTCCGGTTCAGGCGCCGCCGCCCCCACCGGCGGCGGTTCAGGCTCCTCTTCCGCCGCCGGTCCAGGTTCCGCCGCCGCAGTTCGCGAAGAGCTGCGGGAAGTCATCCGGGTCGGCTGGTGTGTTCGGGTTCTTCTGGGACGCTGTCGCCAAAGTGCAAGATGGTAGCATTTTTCCCCTTTTCTTCATCGCTTTGCTTGTTGTAGTTGGTTTGGAATCCTAGGTTTTTGAAAAAGAAAATGGCACTTTTTTTCTTAGAATTATAGAAGGATTTGATAATTGTGATTTGTGAAGGTTATTTGTTTGTAAAATTGAAGAATTTAATTGGATTATTTTTCTAATTTTGTTATTTTTAACTGCAATTAAGCAGATGCATGAAGCATTCCAAAATTTTGGGATTTTGCACTTTTGGTGAAAATTTGCTTACTTGGTTCTTCTAACTTAAAAAAATTGGGTTCCCCCAAATCAAGATGGTTGCTTTCTAATGATCGGACCCTTGGAAATGCTTAGAGCTAAAAACTATTTGAATCATTTATATTTTTTGCAAATGTTTCGTGAATTTGTTAAAATGTGTTTTTTATGACATTTGTAAAAAGACTGATTATTGCTTCTGTCATTTGTTCTTTTGCAGTGCATTCGAGCTTGGATGAGTACTTGGCTGATTGGCTTGGATTAAATCAGTCGAGGTATCAGTGGGCTTTAAATGATTACTATGAAAGCAATGGAGCGGTAATTGATTGATGCTTTTGCTAAGAATTACTAATTTGTTCACTCATTCGTTGATTGTTATATTTAATATTTAAAATTTAGAGCCACATGCACATATATCATTCAAACTAATAGTTTATTTCTTGTCTTTAGTTCTGTTTTTGATGGCACTGATTATTAGATGCATGCTCTTTTGGCCTAATCTGCTTTTGAAATGTCATGAAAGAGATGTTTTTCCTTTTTTTATTTTATTCAAGAACCCTTGCCAGTGTCTTGATTGCATTTGCACAGTGGTACCACTATCCCTTGTTTCTATTGGACACAGGGGCGGACACAGGAATTTAAGAGAGGGGGGTCGACTAAAAAAAATCCAAAAATAAAATTACTAAAAAAATAGCATATTTCACGTCTTACAAAAAACAGTATAACTAATCTCAATTACATTACTCTTCTCCGATTTCCTTCATGTCTGAGACATTGTTAATGCTATTCATAAAGCTATTAATAATAATTAATCATGTATGAAACCCTGTTTAGAATATACTGATCTCTTTTACTCTCAGGCATGAAGGAAACAAAACCCTTGCTCAATCTTAGTGTAGTTGGTGGCCTTTGTTCTTTACTTAAAGAATTAATTAAATCAGTGAAAGTACATGGAAATATAACTAAAGACAAATTGGTATGAGATAATAATTCACTTGTTACATGGTAATGCTAATGTCAAGCGTGCTAGAAAATTCCTTCTTAAGTTTGGAATACAATGACATGAAGAAAAGTGCATCAAGATGGAATACTTAGCATGTAAATTATCTTGTGTGAACTTAATCATATTAAAGAAAAATGGCTCAAGAATACTTTTTTAAAGTAGTTTTGTATTACCTAAATGTAAATGTATATATGAGAGAGAGAGAGAGAGAGAGAGAGAGAGAGAGGAAGGGGGGATGTAGATTTCATACCAGACACATTCATTAAACAGAATTAAAACCATAATATTAACTAGCTCACAAAATTAAAACAGGTAGACAATCAACATTAAACCATAAACAAACCATACCAGGACTAACTATTAGTCAACAACATATACAAAGTAAAATCACTACCAACTCCAAAATACTAACCTTTGAGCTAATATCCCAAATCCCAAGTTCAGGTTTGAAGTGTTAGAACTTGCTACCATGCATCTTTGACAAAATATCTGCAATCCTTTCTTCCTCAGTCATTTGTCTTTCTCTTTACAGATCAACCACAAAGGAATTCCAGATGACATGTCCATCAAACATGCTTACTCTGCAGTTCTTTGTTTCCTTTTCCTTTTCTCCATTTTTGAACCAAGAACGAAAGGAAAGACACAAGTGTACAGTATATGGAGTTGGGAATGGGTTGGAAGAGGGGGGATTAGGTCTGTCACCTATGCAGCTATGCTTTGCACATTATATGGAGTTGGAGATGACCCCTCCATAACTGCAGCAGCTGTGAGCCGTAGGTAGGCAGTAGCACAGTGTATAATGAACTGTGTAGGGTCAGTTCAGCTATGAGCATAGTGTGCAGTATTTTTTTTTTCTTTGAAAAGTCAGTGGGGTCAGCTGACCCCACATGCCCCATCGTGGGTCCGCCCCTGATTGGACATGAACATATGGGATAGTTTGGAAACTATGGTTAGAACAATTCTTTGTATATTGTAAAAAGTTAGAATATGTAGTCATCTTACCCAATTATGGACATTGGGGAACAATACAAGTGCTTGTCACTGTTCTCAATTTGTTCTATTTGTAATATATTGCATATAGTCAGTTTCAAGTACCGGTAGTTTAGGGATATAAACAAAATTGCTGATAAGTTTGATAAATGAATGGCTTATCCATGAAGGTTAAAATTTGAGAATGTATCATCATCCTAAGTAAGCCAATGAATCAATCCTAACTTATCAGGCAATTTAGGTTTTCTTGCTTTTTTATTGACGGTGCCTTGGATAACGCTCGGGACTTTTTGTGCACACTGCATTGTCAGCTTTTTGGGCCCACTGTCCCGCAACTCCCACTTTAAATGGAAGGAATAATACGCTCTTGTGGCTCGATCCACTGATCTTCCGCCACCGAGCTAGGGCTTTTATGCCCCTCCTTGCTGACCACAAGAGTCACCCGGGTTCATATTCTTGCAATTATGCATCTTTTATAACCAAAACCCCTTAATAATTACACTACTGTGATGTCTATTTTCTGTGGTGCAGATGAATATGGCCAGCGGTTATCGTTCCCCTTTCTCTTGTTATTTCCAGTAGTTTTACGAGTGTTGATATGCTAGGCTTAATCCATAATCTCATCTTCGTAGTTTATGGCTAACTGTTCTAGAGAATATGTAGTAGTGATCGAGCATCAACTTGAGGTTTTCTTTTAATGTTTTATAAAACCAACAAAGGCCTCAAATGTGTCCAACTTCGAGGTACTTCAAACTAATTATTTGTATATAAGAAGACTACTATACTTTACAACTTTCCACCTTGTATGATAACCTTTCGTGGTTGGAATACACTTCTTATTCCCCAAACCCCAACCCCCCCCCCCCCCCCCCCCCCCCTTCCCTTCTCTCACCACACATTAATTATAAAAATTATAAGGTGGGTTCATCGACCCACTTTCCTACCCATTCTATTTTGACGTTTGCCACCATTCATTTCTCTATTCTTACATGCATTAAGCATAAAATTATCTAGATCACACATAACTCCTCTATGTAATCCCACTATCGGCGTGAACACACCTTCGAACACTCATCTGGTCCTCTCCCTCCAAAGTTGCCATATCACGACTATATCACAAGTTCGAGGGCGAGTCTTACCTCCAATACTTCGGTAGACTTTGGCAATGCTCTGATAGTGCGTCTGTTTCCTCCATGAGTTTTTATGATGCCTTAGGTGCTAGTTGGAACCTGTGCTAGTTGGAACCTATCTCAGCACGAGTTCCACAACTATTCCACAACTACTATGACGTTGGGCACGCAAAGAAAAGATGCTCCAATGTCTCATCTAGTCTCATGACTCATCCTCGTAAGACACTGGGAATCTCAACTCCCAACCTTACTAATCTGTCCTTTGCCAAGAGTATGGCACACCGCATTGTACGCGCACAAACTCATTTCACAATAGCCTTTGAAATGTATTGCATCATACCAATAAACATGGGTAAACTTCTTGCGCTCCGCTTCCCACGCCTACTTGAATGAAAATAAACCGCTTCTACCAACCCATCTCCAATAATCTCTTCTTGTTGTTGTTGTTGTATCTATTTCAGTAGGATCCACCTACCCTGCAAACATGTAGGTTGCAATATTCAGATCGGTCTCCATATATGTCCCTTTATGATTTACTCCACTTGCCTATTACCCCCATTATATCTATGGCTGCTTCGACCAACCTGTTAATGATCCGGCCTCTAGGCAACTACGAATCGAACCATAAGCTAGTTTGTTCACAATTTGCTTTAGTCCGACGCGTTCGGCTGCACTCGTCTATATAGCTAGTAAATTGTTGAATGACACCAAAAAGTTATTATCCACCGCCATCTCCCAAAAATTAGCACTGCACAAATACCCCCCCCCCCCCCCCCCCCCCCCCCCCTTCTCATCCATTCAGCCCAAGATTTTTCCGAAAAATTCGCCAAATCATCGTCCGGAAAAACGTCAAACTCCTCAAAATCTCACTCTCTCCCTCTTTCTTTGTTTAACAAAGGTCGCCAACTAATTACATGAAATCCACCCTCCATATATATATATATATATATATATATATATATATATATATATATATATATATATACTTGTTGTATATATTAACTATAATTATTTTTTCTTGAAAATATAAAGAAAATTTATTAAGTAAGAGGTTTGAAAACAACATTTTAATTATTATGCTCCATAGATGGGAGAAAGCTTGGATGATGATGATTAGGAGGTGAAAATAGAGGATGCTCGGAGCTTATTAGCCACAATTACGGGGAAGTTTCTTTTGTTTAACTCTTAAACCAAGAAACGTTAATGTGTGCTAAATATCATTTCATCATCTCACAAACATTATTATGCTTTTTTTTCTCCTTTAACTCCTAGACACCCTTCGTTATAATAAATATTGTCTAAAAATACAGGATACTTTAGGAAGTTTATGGAGCACTAGAAAGCTCTATGTACAATGTGATAATATTCTTTGTATGTAAGGTTGATACATATTACGTTTTCAATGAGATTCTTAAAATGTAGCTTTGAGTGTGAAGACTTTTGATCTATTAGTAACCCCAACAGGTAAGTGTGATATGAGTTCGAAATAGAACATCCTTTATCCATGTACTTTGTTTTGAATAAGTTAGACCAAGTGGGTATTTCATGTCAACTTGTCATCTTTGGTAATGTTAACGCTACGGGATCCCCTAATGTCAATATCTCATAATATTCTGTAATGCCCATGCAAATAGGCAAGAGGGCATGAGATATTAGCCTTGAGAAATTGCCAAAATCTAATGCGCTCTTGCCTAGGCTATTTGCATTGGCATTATGGGGCATTACGAGATATTGGAATTAGGGATCCCGTTCCAAAGTTAAATTCTTGTTATGTAATGAAGAGTGAATTATATTACATTGGATGCGTGAACTCCATTTTATCTAGGATCATGGGGGAGGATTGGGGAATTATGGAAATGCGCCCGCCTCATACTGCTGCCAACTTATATGGGGAGCATCCAGGGAGAGTGAAAGCTTCTTAGAACCTTTCCTCCGTTCCTTTTTGCAATCTGCTATGATGGTCTTCCTAGTGGTGTTATGCAAGGACCCTAATTCCCATGTACTGCAACTGGTTTGGGCCTATAGGCATTTCAAATAATTGTATACATATAGTCATTTTTTGGTCCTTGTAGATGTTAGCTATCCATATAAGCGTGAATGTGTTAGAAGTTAGTTTGTGGATATGAAATAAAATGCCCCTGTAGATGTTAGTCGGGCTATCTATACGAGAAATGATGTTAGAATCAGTCCAGATGTTGGATGCAGTAAACATCTTTGCTTGTCATGTAGCTTGTCTTTTCTTCCTCTGGTATGCCTACACAGATAATAGGAGGGTTTTGCTACTGTTTTGGGCCTATATTCCACTTGATTTGGATCTGAATTCTCATGGTGGCGGTTCTGCTGTACATGGATTTTGCATATGTAAATATTTTGTTGGACTTAATTTATGTTCAGATGTGTCTGGTTTCACTAAATCCAGGAGGGACCTATTAGGGGCTCTGATACGGTCTCCGGCATCCAGCTTCCCTATCATATTTATATGACGCCAGTTTGAACTTACGTAATCACCCATTATACTTCATCTTTCTGTACTTGTAAACTATGAAAGGACTTGCAACACTGATATGCATGAAATCTGACATCTTTCCTTTTTGGTTGTTTTGGTGAGATTGTGTTGCATTTGTTAATACACAATCAAAACCTTTTATTCTACACCATCAAAATGGATTTCATTGTTTGCTATTATGAAAATTATACCAACTCTCTAAGAAAACTAATATACAAATCTGTGCTGCCTTTGTTTGATTGCAGGGTAAAGACGGTGGTAAGCTGAAAGAAACTGTTAGCAAAGGACAAGCTGTGTAATATTTAATGGGCAGGTAATCCCTTTAAAGCCAAATGAACTTTTTAGTTCTCATGTTACAGGCTTTATCTCAACTTTTGATGCCATAATTTTGCAGGACGCCTGCTTGTGATTATATATGTGGAATAGTAATAGTTTGCATGTAAGACTTCTGGGTCATTCCATGATAGTGCTGCAGTTGCAACTACAAGAGCTATAATGTGTTGACTAGTATTGCCATTCTAAATGCTGCTAGCTTCTTCTGTTCGTCCCTCCTTGCAATCAAGAACTATGGGGCCACAGTTCTATTTCGAGCATGGCAAGCATCAAGAACTATGTGTGGGAGTTTTTACTTTTATTTCTCTGTATCTGTTCTGATGCTAGCTATGGAATTCACATATGCTGAATATGACAGGCAACAACCATGTAAAGTAATTGAAATTTGTTTAATGGGAGTAGCGTTGGCTGGAGTTAATTATGAGTCCACAAAGTTGCAACATCCATTGTTGCATTTTTTTTTGCTTTTCCCTTTTACCCATTCCCTGACTTGAGCTTGTGATTATTTATGTTATGCTATCTACTATGATATTTCAGTTTTCTGATAGTTTGTTTCCGTTTTGGTACGGAATGCTTTGGTTCTGTATTGCTGCAATACTGTCGGAATCCATAAGTTGAGTGCTATGATCGGTCAAAATGTTTTATTTGGTCCAATTGCATGACCCTACCTATGTTTACTACTACGATGTACAAATTTTTTTTATTTGGTGGGAGGATCCACTTTCACTTCCTGATGTGTATGTATTGCAAAAGGGTAAGTATAAAAAGAGGTTAAATAAATGAAAGTACCCACTTGATGTTGCGAGTTGAACCAAGGAGCTAAAAGTAAACTTGTTTATACATTATATAATAGGCTTAATTGTACTTTGATACCCTCAACTATTCCGCTTTTTCAAGTTGATACCTTAACTATTTTTTTTCAACTTGATACCCTAAATTTTTTTTGGACAATAATGCTCTTACCCCAAAATTAAAACTACTACTCAATCCCTCCCCCCTCCCCTAGCCCCCCCCCCCCCCCCCGCCCCCCCCCCCCCCCCCCCTTCCGGCCACCACCCCTGCTCCCGCCCCCTCCCGCCCCGCCTGCACCCCCCCCTCCCGTCCCGCCTGCACCCTCCCCCTCCGCTCACCCCCCCCCCCCCCCTCCCCCCTCCCGTCTCCCCTCTACCCTCCGGCCACCCGCACCCCTCCCTCCCCTCCCTCTCCCGCTGCCCTCCTTTCCCGACTCTACCATCGCCGGAGAGGAGGAGGAGGAGGGGGAGGGGGGGGGGGGGGGGAGGTGGTCGCCGGAGTGGGGGACGGGGGGGGGGGGGGGGGGGAGGGGAGAAGGGGAGAGGGAAGGGATAAGGACATTTTGGAAATTTTTAAAAATTTAGGTATCAAGTTGAAAAAAAAAATAGTTGAGGTATTAAGTTGTTGAGTAAAAAAGTTTATGGTATCAACTTGAAAAAGCGGAATAGTTGAGGGTATCAAAGTACAATTTAGCCTATATAATAAAAAAATTTATACCTTAAATTTATTATTATTATTATTATTATTATTATTATTATTATTATTATTATTATTATATATATATATATATATATATATATATATATATATATATATATATATATATATATATATATATATATATATATATATATAATAAAATTTAAGGTATATATATAAGGTATAAATTTATACCTTATATATATATATATATATATATATATATATATATATATATATATATATATATATATATATATATATATATATATATATATATATATAATAAAATTTAAGGTATATATATAAGGTATAAATTTATACCTTTTATATATATATATATATATATATATATATATATATATATATATATATATATATATATATATATATATACACACGATCGAGATCCCGACCCTAGCTCTGCTAGGACATCCAAGTACCTGCTCGCGACGGCGGCGACGGCTCCTCCCCCCCGCCCCCCCGACCCCCTTGATGGCCGGCGGAAAGGTGGGAAGGGGGGGGGGGGGAGGGCGGCTCCTGCAGAAGGGCGGCGGAGGGGGGGCGACCCCCCCAGGCGGTGGAGGGGGGTCGGGCGACCCTAGAAGGGGGGGTGCCACCCCCCAAGGCGGTGGCGGCGGCAAAGCAACCCCCCCCCCCCGGCGGAGGAGGGGGGTCGGACGAACCCAGCGGGGAGGGGGCGGACCTCCCAGGAGGCGGCGGCTACGGGGAGACCCCCCCAGACGGAGGGGGGGTCGGACGACATCGGCAGGGAGGGGGCGGCCCGCCCTAATGGCGGCGGTAGCAGGGAGACCCCCCCAGGCGGAGGGGGGGGATCGGGCGGCGGCGGCGGGGCGCTCCACGGTGGGAGAGGGTCGGTTGGATTTATCGGAGTGAGTACTGGTCCGGCACCGACGTTCGAATTCGGGTCGGGGCCTCCTATGGGGGCGGACGGGACTGGAGAGGCAGGCTGGCAGACGGTGGTGAGACGTCGGGCCGGGGGACGACGGGGGGTTCAGAACCTAGGGACTTCTGGGAGTCGACCCATGAGAGGTACTGCTGATCCGCATCGCCGAGGGGGGAATATGGTTCGCACAGTGTCTGGTTGGCGGCCAAAGGCGACGGCGGCGGAGAAGGGAAAGGGTGTTGTAGTTGATGCTGGTAGACAAGCCCCGGCTACTGCTACTCCTCCAACCAGGACCCCCTCTGCGGTGCAGAGGCCTAGGTCTTGGAAGGAGGTCTGCACCCCAGTGGAGTCGCAGAGTCCGATGTCTATGGAATATGTTACCCCTATGGCGGTTGTTGGAGGACACAGGGCTTACTTCCCCGCAGAGGAAATAGCAAAGGTCGCCGATTTCTGGAAGAACACATTAGTGCTATATGTGTTAGGGAATAAGCCGTTCTTTGGACAAATCAGGGGTTACGCGGAGAGAGTCTGGAGGCCTAAGGGCAGCATGGAATTCTTCTCCCGGGAGAATGGATTCTACTATGTCAAGTTTGGGCTGGCGGAGGATGTGACCAGGATTGTTCAGGGAGGGCCATGGTCGTTCGATGGGAGACTCATTATTCTGAAAGAATGGACACCGGAGCTGAGGTGTGAGAAGGAAGTGTTGAATGCCATCCCCGTCTGGATCCGGTTCCCTGAATTCCCTGTCCAATATTGGAGCATCCCGCTTCTCATGAGACTCGCCAGCCTCGTGGGGAAGCCGATCAAGGCAGATGAGGCCACTACTTTCCGAACTAGAATAATGTACGCCAGAGTCTTTGTGGAGATCAAGGCAGGTTCGGAGCTCCCGAGCATGCTCGAGTATCAGGTTCCATCTGGAGAGATTCTGACGCAGGCTGTGGAGTATGATTGGGTCCCACCCATGTGTTCGAATTGCGAGTGCTTTGGACACATTACCAGTGCGTACAACTATAAGGGAAAAGAGTCCGCCGGGCCTCATGCGGGCCAGACAGAGACATCCCGGCCGGAGTCGGTTCAGACGGAGGCACCAGAGAGGGAGGCGGCCCCTAGTCACTCGCCTGAGGAGACGGCGCCAGTGAGACACATGGAGGAAGACACGGTTATGGAGATTGATAGGAGACTGGAGACAGGATTGACATCGAGACAGGAGAGCATGCAGGGTGCGCTGGTCCCGTTCAGGCCTCAGAGGACTATGATGACTAGGGGGATGAGTGCGGCGGAGAGTAGTCAGAGGGGGGCGGAGGCCTCCACGGCACTGATGGTTTACACCAGCAGGAAGAGACACGCCCCTGCCACTCTGGAGGATATTCCTCAGATGAGGGAGATGGATGATCAGACCGAGCCCAATCCCGACTGGACACTTACTCTTAGCCGGATTCAGGCTCATCTTGCCCCTTCCTCTATGGTAGATGCAGTTCTGGAGCAGACGGATGAGACACTTCCCTCGAGTGTCGATCCAGAGGAGTTACAGGGGGACCCAACATCTTTTATTTAGATGTCGGTCCTAGCATGGAACATTAGGGGGGGTGTTCCATTGGCCGATGGAGGGAGATCAGAGGGGTGCTGAGGAGAGAGGCATGTGATATTGCTATTCTGCTGGAGACGAAGATTCGAGGGACCGCTATGCTCTCACGTCGGACTCCGGCAACCTGGGATCACATCCATAACTTAGATCTTTACGGTATGGCAAGGATCTGGGTTAGGTGGAACACAGGTGGTTGGGTGGGGGCCCAGATTCACAAGTCTGAGCAACTCATCGGTGTTACTTTTGAGAATAAAGGTGGATTCAGATTCATTCTGGGGGCTGTTTATGGGCACAACGACCGAAGACTCCGGGAGGCTCTGTGGGAGGATATTGTGCTTATGGGTCGGATGGCGGACAACATGCATCTTCCCCTACTCATCATGGGGGACTTCAATGCTATGTTGCTTCGTCAAGAGAAGGTTGGGGGTCGGCCTGTTCCGGATCCGATTTTATATGACTTCCAGAGGTGCCTTCTTATGTCTGGCATGCGGGGGCTGGAGCGAACTGGACATATCTGGACCTGGCACAACAAGGCTACTCAGAATCGTATTGCTTGTCAGCTGGATCGGGCCTTGGGCAACAGCGAGTGGTTCAGGTGTTTCCCGAACTCGGTGGCGGAAGGTCTGGCTGCGGGTACTAGCGATCATTCTCCTATCCGGGTGGGCCTATGTGAGAGACCCGCTCTGCGGGCGAGGCCGTTCCGGTACAACAACAGCTGGTACCTTTCACCAGGTTATGAGGAGGTAGTTATGAGAGAGATGCAGCACTTTCGGGATGGCACGGCCCAATTTCGCATAGTTCACAAGCTCAAACAACTCAAGAGGGCTATCAGGGGGTGGGTGAAGACGAGACCGCGGACTACCCTGACTGAGAAGGAAGAAGAGCTGCGGGTCACTCAGGTGGCCCTCCAATCTGACATTATGAATGGGGAACTGGCGGCTAAGGAGAAGGCCCTGATTGAGGAGGTGAGCATCATGAGACTTCAGGAGGAAATCAGTACGGCACAGAGGGCTAAATGCACCTGGCTCAAAGATGGAGACCGGTGCACCAAATTCTTTTATGATGTGATCCGCACCCGTCAGCATCGGAACAGCATCCCCAGACTTCTGAATGCTGAGGGACGTCTTGTAGGAGACCCGGTGGAGATCCAGGAGGAGGCCGTCAGATTCTACACTGACTTATATCAGCAGACGGACTACTCCAGCATGTTCCCGGCCCTGGTTACGAAGAGACTGGTGTCCCGACATGGGAACAGTCTGCTTTTGGCTCCGGTGAGGATGGAGGAGGTGGAAGATATTGTGAAGAAGGCTAATCCCAACAAAGCTCCTGGGCCTGATGGCTTCTCTGCGGGGTTCTTTAAGCGGCACTGGGGTGTGCTTAAGGCACCTGTTCTGGCAGCTGTTCAGGAGTTCTTTGTTGAGGGCCGGCTGCTGAAGGAGTTGAACCACACGTTCCTGACTCTGGTCCCTAAGAAGGAAGGAGCGACCTTACTTACAGACTTTAGACCCATAGCTTGCTGTAACTTCCTTTACAAGATTATCACTCATCTTATGTGCAGGCGTATGGAGGGGATTATGCAGGGTCTGGTGTCCCAGAACCAAGCAGCGTTCATCAAGGGTCGGTCGATTGCGGAGCACAGTCTGCTTGCTCATGAGATGGTACGGGAGTTCAGCAAACCGGGGGGAATGAAGGCTTGTGTGAAGCTTGACCTTCAGAAAGCATATGACACGGTCAATCGGGACTTCCTGTGCCACTTGATGCTTGCTATGGGGTTTGACGAGAGATGGGTTGCGAGGGTGAGGGAGTGCATCTGCTCCCCTACCTTCTCTGTCCTCATCCAGGGCACGCCACATGGTTATTTTAGTAGCAACAGGGGGTTGAGGCAGGGTGACCCCCTCTCCCCGTATCTCTTTACCTTGGTGATGGAGTACTTCACGAGTATGATGGATATAGCAGTGCATAGCGGGAGGATTGTTCCCCTCTTCCGGTTGGTGAGTCCTGTTGTATCTCATTTGATTTATGCTGATGATTTATTGGTGTTACTCCAGCCTTCCATGAGGGGTATGAGAGCGCTCTCTGACATTCTGGAGGAGTTCGGGCGGCTATCAGGACTCCAGTTAAACCGGGAGAAGAGCAGAGTCTACTTCAGCTCCCGGTGTACACTACAGGAGGAGAGAGCTTTCGCCTTAGGTGTGGACAGAGGCGAGCTTCCAGTGAAATACCTGGGGATCCCGCTCACGGTCAACTATGCCCGCGAGCAGGATTGTCATAGCTTGGTGGACTTTGCTCAGAAGAGAGTGGAGGGCTGGCAAGCGGCGGGACTTTCATTTGGGGGACGGATTGAGTTGGTGCGGTCGGTCATTGCGGGCATCACTATGTTCTGGCTCCAGTCGATCCAGATCCCTACAGCTACTATTCGGAAGGTGGAGGCTATTTGCGCTAACTTCATCTGGAGGGGAGGGATACATGCGATATCTTGGGATCAGTTATGTCGGCCTCGGGAGGAAGGAGGAGTTGGGTTGAGGCCTCTTCATGCGGTTCGGAAGGCAGCTTGTGTGAAGATGGCCTGGAAATTCATCAAGGGAGGGTCGCTCTGGGCGGACTGGATGGCTAGCAGATACTTACGGAGGACCAACTTCTGGACCTGCAGGATAGACAACAATTTCTCGGTCACATTCAAGGCCATCCTGAGATGTAGACCGGTACTCCAGACAGCTATCTGCAGGCGCATGAAGGATGGGACGACTACCGACCTTTGGCTAGACCCTTGGTTGGGTTCCAGATCCCTGCTCGAGATATTGGGAGGACAGCTGGACAGGGAAGCGAGAAGGGGGCTCACATGCAGCCGGATCATTAGGGACGGAGTTTGGAGGCCAAAGGGTTACCCATTTACTGGCCAGCTTGCAGCCGAGATTCACCTCATTCCCATAGACGCTGACCAGACGGAGGATTCATGGAGCTGGGCCGGCCCAGGTACGGGGGGAGGTTTAGGTCTATTCTGCTTTCGTAGCTGCTATAATTTGGTTCGGACCCACCACGACCAGGCTGAGGAGGTGGACTTCATTTGGGGCAAGGGAGTTGCACGAAAAATGCAACTATGTGCTTATCGCCTCCTCTGGGGTAGATTGATGACGAGAGACAGACTCCTCCGGTTTGGGATGCAGATCCCGGATGCCAAATGTGTGCTATGTACTGATGCAGATGAATCAATGGGGCATCTCTTCTTTGGTTGCCCGGTGACCTGGCACATTTGGACTGAGCAATGTGCACAGCTGAGAGGAGGAGTGGGGATGGATCGAGATATTCGGAGCATCCTCAGCTGGATCCGAGATCACAGAGGACGGGATCCCAGGTGGGCTAGAAGAGCCAGAGTCCGTCTTGCTGCGTCTGTTTGGCACATCTGGAAGGAGCGGAACAGACGTATCTTTGAGGGCTTGACTACCCCCCTATTGGAATTCTACATAATATAGAATTCGATGTATCTGTAATGGCCCCATAATAGTTTTTTGGGGCATGGAAAGTTGTGATGTTGTACTCTAATACCTTTTTCGCTACATGCGAGGAATAAATTCACCCTTATTCCAAAAAAAAATATACACACGGGAATGATTTACGGAATATATTTACGAGATGGGTGTAAAAGAACCAAATCTTAGCAAAAGAAAATAAAATAGTATAACCCAGTAAACCCATACGGAGCATACAGTGATATTCTTTTCCAAGACAGTATTCTGTGCAGCGGTCGTAGCAGTTAGTCGTTGGCGCTGAGCAAACTCTGCACGTCGGAGAAGACTTGACAGTCGACACGAGAGAGGAGTTGGGTTGAATATTTGGAGAAGACTTGTATAGAAAAATGTTAGCCTCTTAGAGCATCATTAGTAGTTGGGACTCTCCAACGCAATTTGGAGTCCAAAATTTAAAAAAAAGGTAAATATAGAATGGGTTGGATTTGTATGAGAATAGTAGGAAATGATAAAGTAGGCTCCGGTCCCAAAAATTGTGTGATCAAAAATTAATGTAGGAAAAAAATAATATAAAGTTTAGAATCTAGAAAGTTGGGCTCCAAATTAGAACTTACTATTCTACAAAACGAGTTTCTACAATCTAGAATCTAGAAATTGGGAGGCCAAACCCTTAGCACCCATGGATGGGTTGGGACCGAAATTGTAGAAATTGGAATTAGGGATGAGACTTATTATTCTACAAAATGAGTTCCTACATTCTAAATCTAGAATCTAGAAAATGGAATGGGCCTTACTAATGATGCTCTTAGGAAATAAAAAATGTGGTGTTAAGTAAATAGGAGATGGCATAGGAGGGTGGTTGCGGAAAAGGTGGAAGTGGTTCTGGAAACCCCTACGAATCCAGCTCCTAAAGAGAGAACTTCTTCTCTGTTGAATAATTCAATATAAGAAAAAAATATATGCAAAGAGTAGCAGTATAGTGGTTTATTGTAAAATGGTTTCCTTTCTCACCACTTACATGTAGGAGAGGAAGAAGGAAGTATAGTTTTTTTTTTTTTTTCATACAACAACCCCCCCTAAAAGAACAAGTTACGAAACAAAGTTAACAAGATATAGGAAAAAGTATAGCAGAGAATTTATAGGCAAATGAATATTATGCAATAGGTGAGACAGACTGTAGTCTTGAATCACTTAGGGTGTGTTTGGTAGGAGGGAAAAGTGGGAGGAAGGAAAATAGAGGAGGGAAAGTGAAGGGAAAGATTCAATTTCTCTTGTTTGGTATGGAAGGAAAATAGGAATGAAGGAAAAGTGGAGGGATTACTTTTCCCTCGTAACCTAAGGGCCTGTTTGGTTGCACGAAAGTGTATGAAAGTGCGAAAGTGGAAAAACGAAACTTGCGCACGCGATGCGTACGCATAAATTTTGAGTTTCCAAAAGTTGTTTGGTTGATGGAATTGAAAAATATGAAAGTGGAGGAATAAGGAGTTTCGTTGTTTGGATGGTTGTTGAAAGTGGAAAAAAAGGAGTTTGGTTGGAGGTATGGTAAACCTAGGTATGGTTACCCCATTTTCATTTAGTTAGTAAATATGATTTATTTTCTTTCATGCAATTAATTGATATAATTAGTAAATATAATTGTGTGTAGAGATTAAAAATTACACACTAATAAAGTTTTAATTAACATAAAAAAAATTACAGAATATAAATCAGTCTCTCCCTCTCCTCTCTCTCCAGCCCACAGAAAGAAAACCCCCGCCCCCCTCTTCCGTCATCTCCCTTTCCCTCTCTCCACTCTCTCTCTCGTCATGGATCGGACAGCCGCCATTCGCTTCACCCACCGAGGATGCTCCCTCTCTCCACTCTCCTCCGCCTGTGTCGTCGCCGTCGTCCACTGTCACGCCCCAGAACCAGAATACTGGAGAGCGGGGGCAGACATAGCCAGCTACGTATAACGGAATGGAATCCACACCGCTATACGGTTACGGCTGTCTAGATATGTGAGGGTTTCACTACAATCCATCAGTCTCTTAAGGTCATAAAATAGCCTATTGTCTCAATCTCAACCAACTAATAATAATCACAAGATATCAGATCTCCAAATACACAATTGTAAGGCGTCCCAAACATTATATATCCAGATGATCATGAAGCTAGTCGTTACAAAATGTGAGGACTAGCAAGAGTTCAGTCATACATGATCAACCCCCGGGGCTTGTCAATCATGTTACAGCCCGTAGGCAGACAGTAAGTAAGTACAATCGAGCTAACACTTGCTCGTCGGCTAAACGCCTCAAAAGAATAATTTACAATATTACAGTGGGAGAACAAAAGAAACCCACTCGAAGCCCTGGTTACGCCTGGTGACCACCATCGGACTGGAAGATAGGTAGATCCTTTGCTGCTGCTCTGGTATCTGGCCATACAAAACCAGCTGGGTCAGACCCCAGGAAGAGCAAGTGCCACAAAGGAGGCCACAAAATAAGAACCAAAGCCAGCAGTTAGCACAATAATATAATTACATTATAAGAGACAGAAATTTAAGAAAAAGCATGATGAGTAATTATAAAAGACAATCTTGCATAGAATCACTAAAAGACAAGACATATGGAAAAGCATGACAGGATGATATACGATGAGATAACCATGGGACTATTCAGATAGCTAGGTTACAACCCGTAAACCAAACAAGGACCGGGGTTGTAACCCTTCGTCTGAACGGAACTTGGTTTCTCTCACAATTTATCGGCAAGATAAATATAAGAAATCAGGTCAAGTAACAATCTGGAGTGACAATCATTATAGTGACAATCTGGAGTGACAATCATTATAGTGACAATCTGGAGTGACAATCCTTCAATCATTATGGTACAATCCTACAATCAATCAATTCTAGACAATACTATACTGGACCAAACTCCATCCAAGCAATCACGGCCAATCATTGCCTACGGCTTTCTACATTAACTAACTAGGGTTATCACAATCCTAATTACTAGCAAGATGCAATGAGATGCTCCAAGTAGTCACAGGCCCTGCAGCTATCCAGGTTATCCAGGCAATCATTATAGTGACAATCTAGAGAGTACAATGCATTATAGTGACAATAGAGTTCAATCATTAAGTGACAATGGAGGGTGTCCCACATAACAGTGGGCTGGAAATGTGTCCTACTCGTCGGCAGGCTACAAGTCCAATCATTTGCGGCCGGGATAACGGGATCGCCTGTAACTGGGGAACATCTCTTCATGACTAGTGAATTATACTAATTATTAACCTTAGTCCAATTTCGTAGGTACTCCTGACCGTGGTACTCAGGAGTCCCCTCCTAGACATGATGCAAGACAGGACAAGTAGATTATTTGTACAAGCACAATCGCCCACGGTGTCAGGATTAATTATACAGGTCATGTCATGTCAGGTAGCCGTCGCAACAGCTATTCAAGATGTATCAGGTCAGGTTATCATATCAAGTGTACTAGTCAGGAATGCGCCACGACGGGCCACTTATCAGGTCATGCTCAATTATCAATTCCAAACATATCCAGTAAATTCGTGATTATCAAGTTCAGGACAAAAGGCGTAAGGATATAAAATGGACGTAAAATATCTAATAAAATATCAATATACAGGGCTATAGAAGAGCCATGCTTAAAGAATTAAGACCAAAACTCCAAGAGCCAATGGGTTAAGCAAGGGGTCAGGGGGGGCAGCGTACACAAAAGTTACGCACGCTCAAGGGGAGCAGCGTACGCGAAAAGTCACGCACGCTCAGGGGGAGCAGCGTACATGAAAAGTCACGCACGCTCCAGGGAAGCAGCGTACATGAAAAGTCACGCACGCTCAAGGGAGCAGCGTACATGAAAAGTCACGCACGCTTAAGGGGGCAGCGTACATGAAAAGTCACGCACACTCAAGGGAGCAGCGTACATGAAAAGTCACGCACGCTCAAGGGAGCAGCGTACATGAAAAGTCACGCACGCTCAAGGGGGCAGCGTACATGAAAAGTCACGCACGCTCAAGGGAGCAGTGTACATGAAAAGTCACGCACGCTCAAGGGAGCAGCGTACATGAAAACTCACGCACGCTCAAGGGGGCAGCGTACATGAAAAGTCACGCACGCTCAAGGGAGCAGCGTACATGAAAAGTCACGTACGCTCAAGTCTGCGTACGCATAAAAGCACGCACGCAGGAGACACGCTTCCAACAGAAAGCGTATCCAAGGCTCATTGGCGTAAGCTAAGAAGCTCTGCACACTGCTCACTGTCTTCTCCAAACAGCAAGAACACCATGATGAACCCAAAGCTTCAAAGCATCACAACTTAGCCATCCGAACTCCAAATCCGGATTTTCAAGGTTCCAACTGGAGTGAAACTGAATGCTCTTCCACATGGAAACATCAAAACCCATAAACATCCAACTAAAATAGATCAAACCATACAAAATCCGAAAATAGGAAAACTTAGATCTAGAGCAATGGAGACACCAAATCACAAAAAGCCAAGAACTAATGTTGATCACCACGTCCTAATCTAGCTAATGGACCAAAAAAATAGGGTTCTCATGTAGTGGCAAGATGCACTTGCCTATGGGTGAAGAGTTGTGGAGGAAGGAGAAGAAGAAGAAAATAAATGGTGGTGGTAATGAAAAGAGAGAGTGGTAGGTGGGGATTATAAAGAAGGAGGGGATGTGGTGTGTTGAGGGTGAAGCATATGCTAAGGTGATCCAATCATATAGAACCAAACCAAACCAACTCAAACCAATTAAAACCGAGCCAGGACAAAATCCAAAATACGAGAAATACCGAAATTCCACAAGTCGAGAAAAATAAAAATACATGCCAAAAATACAGATACGAGTATAAATACGAAATACGGGAAATACGAGAAATGAGGGTAACAACTCTACCCACCTTAAAAGAATTCCGTCCTCAGAATTTAATCAAGGAGCTAGAGATTGTCACGACAAGCTACACTAAGCACCAACAACTACACTAAGCAATTCAATCATACAATCATACAATACAAGCAAGGAAGGGAAAACGTAAGGCATAAGGAAGACATTACACCTCACGAGTCAAACAAGTCGGGATATCGCGATCGGATATCATCCTCACACTCCCACGTTTGACTCTCCCAAGGAGCGATGAACTCAAGCAACATGAACTAAACTGATAGTCTTGCGCTCGAGGTCTTTCCCCTTGGTCAAACAGGGACACGGGCCTTTTCTCATACGAAAAGGTTGGTACCAATAACCGTTTCGAATGACCTAGGATATGGCTCGGGTCCGGAATGTACCGTTGTAATTAGGATACATGAAATACGTCATTCACCCCGCATAATGACGGTAGAAAAGCAAGATGAGAGGACACATATACCTCTCGGTCGATTCTGAACCTGAGCCTGGGCTAGGGCAAACTGTCGCGGGTTCTGTTGCTGGAAAGTCTGGGCCTGAGTCGACAATGGCCTCGGAGGCTGGTACTGCTGCTGAAACACTTGGGCCTGAGGCGACAATGGCCTCGGCAACGGAAACTGCTGTTGCTGGTGAACTGGAGCTGGTGCTGGTCCCCTAACCGAGGGACTAGATACTGTTGATGCTGAATCGACTCTGAATGGGCAGGACCCCACCCTATGGTCCGGTGCCCCACACAACAAGCATAATCCCAGCGCCTTGCGACACTCCACTACCACGTGTCCAGGCTTCCCACAATAAGAACAGCCTACGGCGGAAGACTGCGCTCGCTTCTGTTTCTGCTGAAGGTACGTCGGGGTCGAGTACTGGACCGACGTAACTGAGGTCGCTTGCCTCGGAGTTCCAATAGTCAAAGCCCTAGCTGTCGGGGCTGGTGCTGAAGACTGATTCATCTGACTATGGGACCGCTTCCGACCTCCAGTCCTGTCCACTATTCTCTGGAAGGTATACTCGTGCCTCCTTGCTGCTCGCAACACCGCATCATAGGTCTGATGCTCGAACTGTTTTACTGCCAATATAATCTCTAGGTGAAGTCCCTGCTGGAACCTCTGTGCTCTGTCAAACTCGGTGCCACCATGGTGGGAGCAAACCGACTGAGTCTGGAAAACTCGGCCGCATATCCGTCGACCGTCCTCCCCATCTGCCTAAGATTACTGAACCTGGTCTGCAAGTCATACCGAGCCACTGCATCATAATACTTGGTCTAGAACCTTTCGCTGAACACTGCCCAGGGGACAGGTATTGTCAATCCCACTGCTTGTGCGGCCCACCAACTGCGGGCTAGATCCAATAACTGTAGGTGCACCACAGCCACCTTCTCTTCTTCTGGAGTCTTCGCGGCTTCGAGAATTACCTCTATATCTTGTAGCCAAGCATCGGCAGCAATGGCATCCTCGCTACCATCGAAGAATGGAGGGTTCAGGCGCTTAAAACTGTTGACCGCACTGTTCCCTCGGGGTCCACTTCTATTCAGAGTATCTTCCACTGCCTGGTGCAAGGCATCGCCTCTACGATCTTGGGAAGCTAACAATGATCTGATGAGACCCACCAAAGTGCCATCATCAGGATCTGCAGGCTGGACTGGCTGAACTGGCGTCTCTCCTCCAGTGGGTACGACTCGGGAGGCTGCTCCTGAGTGCTGGGCCTGATCTTCTGGTTGCTGCTGGTCCACGGGAGGTGATCCGCCTTGCTGATCGGCAGGTCCAGGTTCAATGCCACTGAAGAAGACGACACAGGGAAACAATAAGGAAGGACCAGGACAGATCAACGATTACAAGCATGTGATCAGGACAAGAATTTTCAGGAATCAAGAGGATACGAGCAGAGATCAAGGGCGAGTACCGATTGAGACATCTATTCGGTAAACCCTCACACATCTTGATTAACAAGACCTGCATGGGCCACCACTTAAACCATGTCACGCCCCAGAACCAGAATACTGGAGAGCGGGGGCAGACATAGCCAGCTACGTATAACGGAATGGAATCCACACCGCTATACGGTCACGGCTGTCTAGATATGTGAGGGTTTCACTACAATCCATCAGTCTCTTAAGGTCATAAAATAGCCTATTGTCTCAATCTCAACAAACTAATAATAATCACAAGATATCAGATCTCCAAATACACAATTGTAAGGCGTCTCAAACATTACATATCCAGATGATCATGAAGCTAGTCGTTACAAAATGTGAGGACTAGCAAGAGTTCAGTCATACATGATCAACCCCCGGGGCTTGTCAATCATGTTACAGCCCGTAGGCAGACAGTAAGTAAGTACAATCGAGCTAACACTTGCTCGTCGGCTAAACGCCTCAAAAGAATAATTTATAATATTACAGTGGGAGAACAAAAGAAACCCACTCAAAGCCCTGGTTACGCCTGGTGACCACCATCGGGCGGGAAGACAGGTGGATCCTTTGCTGCTGCTCCGGTATCTGGCCATACAAAACCAGCTGGGTCAGACCCCAGGAAGAGCAAGTGCCACAAAGGAGGCCACAAAATAAGAACCAAAGCCAGCAATTAGCACAATAATATAATTACATTATAAGAGACAGAAATTTAAGAAAAAGCATGATGAGTAATTATAAAAGATAATCTTGCATAGAATCACTAAAAGACAAGACATATGGAAAAGCATGACAGGATGATATACGATGAGATAACCATGGGACTATTCAGATAGCTAGGTTACAACCCGTAAACCAAACAAGGACCGGGGTTGTAACCCTTCGTCTGAACGGAACTTGGTTTCTCTCACCATTTATCGGCAAGATAAATATAAGAAATCAGGTCAAGTAACAATCTGGAGTGACAATCATTATAGTGACAATCTGGAGTGACAATCATTATAGTGACAATCTGGAGTGACAATCCTTCAATCATTCTGGTACAATCCTACAATCAATCAATTCTAGACAATACTATACTGGACCAAACTCCATCCAAGCAATCACGGCCAATCATTGCCTACGGCTTTCTACATTAACTAACTAGGGTTATCACAATCCTAATTACTAGCAAGATGCAATGAGATGCTCCAAGTAGTCACAGGCCCTGCAGCTATCCAGGTTATCCAGGCAATCATTATAGTGACAATCTAGAGAGTACAATGCATTATAGTGACAATAGAGTTCAATCATTAAGTGACAATGGAGGGTGCCCCACATAACAGTGGACTGGAAATGTGCCCTACTCGTCGGCAGGCTACAAGTCCAATCATTTGCGGCCGAGATAACGGGATCGTCTGTAACTGGGGAACATCTCTTCATGACTAGTGAATTATACTAATTATTAACCTTAGTCCAATTTCCTAGGTACTCCTGACCGTGGTACTCAGGAGTCCCCTCCTAGACATGATGCAAGACAGGACAAGTGGATTATTTGTACAAGCACAATCGCCTACGGTGTCAGAATTAATTATACAGGTCATGTCATGTCAGGTAGCCGTCGCAACAGCTATTCAAGATGTATCAGGTCAGGTTATCATATCAAGTGTACTAGTCAGGAGTGCGTCACGACGGGCCACTTATCAGGTCATGCTCAATTATTAATTCCAAACATATCCAGCAAATTCGTGATTATCAAGTTCAGGACAAAAGGCGTAAGGATATAAAATAGACGTAAAATATCTAATAAAATATCAATATACAGGGCTATAGAAGAGCCATGCTTAAAGAATTAAGACCAAAACTCCAAGAGCCAATGGGTTAAACAAGGGGTCAGGGGGGGCAGCGTACACAAAAGTCACGCACGTTCAAGGGGAGCAGCGTACGCGAAAAGTCACGCACGCTCAGGGGGAGCAGCGTACATGAAAAGTCACACACGCTCCAGGGAAGCAGCGTACATAAAAAGTCACGCACGCTCAAGGGAGCAGCGTACATGAAAGTCACGCACGCTCAAGGGGGCAGCGTACATGAAAAGTCACGCACGCTCAAGGGAGCAGCGTACATGAAAAGTCACGCACGCTCAAGGGAGCAGCATACATGAAAAGTCACGCACGCTCAAGGGGGCAGCGTACATGAAAAGTCACGCACGCTCAAGGGAGCAGCGTACATGAAAAGTCACGCACGCTCAAGGGAGCAGCGTACATAAAAAGTCACGCACGCTCAAGGGGGCAGCGTACATGAAAAGTCACGCACGCTCAAGGGAGCAGCGTACATGAAAAGTCACGCACGCTCAAGTCTGCGTACGCACAAAAGCACGCACGCATTAGACGCACTTCCAACAGGAAGCATATCCAAGGCTCAGTGGCGTAAGCTAAGAAGCTCTGCACACTGCTCACTGTCTTCTCCAAACAGCAAGAACACCATGATGAACCCAAAGCTTCAAAGCATCACAACTTAGCCATCCGAACTCCAAATCCGAATTTCCAAGGTTCCAACTGGAGTGAAACTGAATGCTCTTCCACATGGAAACATCAAAACCCATAAACATCCAACTAAAATAGATCAAACCATGCAAAATCCGAAAATAGGAAAACTTAGATCTAGAGCAATGGAGACACCAAATCACAAAAAGCCATGAACTAATGTTGATCACCATGTCCTAATCTAGCTAATGGACCAAGAAAATAGGGTTCTCATGTAGTGGCAAGATGCACTTGCCTATGGGTGGAGAGTTGTGGAGGAAGGAGAAGAAGAAGAAAATAAATGGTGGTGGTAATGAAGAGAGAGTGTCACTCCCCGATCCTGGAATACGTATTTTAATACGTAAACCGATAAATTATATTTTCCTTGTATTTTTACTATATTTATTATGCTATATTTCTTCATGCATTTTCCAAAAATATTCGACAACATATTATTTTCTAATTTATTTTCTGCAATTGGGCCTACAGTTTTGGCTCATTAGGGTAACCTATTCTTGGTTCACCTTGGTTCATCATGAACCCATGGGTTCAAGATTCTATTTAATAACCCAACTCATTTACTTCCTCTCATTTACTTTCCTCCACCAACCAAGGCAAGTACCAACTTGCTCAAGAGATGGATCCCTAAATGTTGTTGATGTTTTCTTACAAAATTATTTGTCAAAATATGTTCTTCTCCTTATTCTATACTAGTTTAGAACTTGAAGTTTTCCATTTTGAAGCTTTAATCTTTGTAGATCTAGGTTTTAACCATTTTCGGATTTTCTTGGTTTTGATCTAGCAAACTTCATTATTTTTCAAGTTTTGATGGTTCCATGTTGTAGAAAATTTTATTCTACCCCATTTTGACCTAAGGAAGTTCCGATTTGGGCTCCGGATGAAGGTTTTGTGTAGCTTGGAAGCCATGGTTGCTTGGCTCCTCTTCTCGGACAAGTGGAGAAGAAGAGCAGTACTTGACCGCATGAATCCTCATGCGGCAAGCCTCTGGCCGCATGGCCTTTCCAGCCGCATGAGACTCGTTCGAGCTCAGCCGCATGGAAAGTCCTTCCTAGCCGCATAAGACTAGCTTGAGTACTTGACCGCATGAATCTTCATGCGGCAAGTAATTGAGCCGCATAGCCTTGTTCAGACTCAGCCGCATGAGCCCCTATCGCATGGACTTCATGCGGCTAGCCTTCGCAGCCGCATGAGTTCTTTTGCACCCAGCCGCATATGCGCCACTGTTTTGGGCCGCATAAGGCCCATCCATCATCCAGCCGCATATGTATCGCTCATGCTCAGCCGCATAGGACTTCGTCTGATCGTAGCCGCATACGCTGACACCCCTTCGTCCGCATGAACCCGCCTTTCCAGCCGCATGTGCCTTGGGGCTCCCTGAGCCGCATGAGCGTGTAGTCCCAGCCGCATGAACCAGTATTGACCCGGCCGCATGGACTCACTCTCCCTGAGCCGCATGGACCTTTGTGCCCTAAATTGTTACCTTATTATTATTATTATTATATATATATATATATATATATATATATAGTATATGCCCATTTTATATCCTTACGCCTTTTGTCTCGAGCATGATATGAGCACTAATGCGACCCGGAGAACAAAGTGTTCCTACCTGATACATGTACCTGAATGTCCCAGTTCTTGTTCATGCTCGACAAATGACTCGTAACTCCACGTGGCGTATTTGCAATGATGCATTACACTAAGGAGGGTAGAACATGTTGACATTCTGATTGACATGAATCCTCTTTGGGGTACTCGTACTATTGTACGACTTTAGGAGGATAATCATGCAGGCCACAGCATGAAAGTCCAAGATTTCACCTAGGGTTAAATTAGGCAACTAAATATACTAGATGCATGGGGAGGACAAAATCCCGAGATCGTGTTACACCAGCCGCCTTGAGATGCTGTCTTGACGCGCCGGCTGGTCTCCATGGATACTGCGTCATCTGCAACGAGTGGATGACTGTATCCGATTAATTCCTGCTATATATTATATGTTTTAGCAAGGTGGCCTTACGAGGGACCTGTGCTCAATCATACCTGTCTACGCGAACCCCTGGGTTGGCTAGCCTTGCTGGAAGGATACGATCTGAGGATTTCTACATAACATGATGCGAGGATAACCTCGTCCCACTAGAAACTCGTAGATTTGATTGGCCGTGAAAACGACTTGCTTGTATCCTATTATCTTCCATGAGTAACTGAGGGAAGCGGACTGTCATGGTACGTGATCCAACCCATGTTCTTGTTTGATTGTTGGGTTGGTTATCGTACTATGATAGGCTGTGGACCGAAGTTATGAACGGAAGACTTATTCTGGTTGTGAAGTGCTACTTCTGTGAATGACTGAGGAACATGGACTGTCATGGTACGTGATCCAACCCATGTTCTTGTTTGATTGTTGGGTTGGTTATCGTACTATGATAGGCTGTGGACCGAAGCCACGATCAGAAGATTTTATTGTTTATACCCTTTAACTTATGCGAAGTTATAGAGTACGACGCGTCCCGACCCCATGCGGCACCTTTTGTCCTTGTTTGCTTGTAAGGGTGCCATATGGGTTCGAGGATGTGGCGTTACCCTATAATGGTAGCATAAGTATTACTATTATCAATCATTCTATTAACTGGGTTTTTAGTCTTAACTCTTGTGCCCCTTTGGCGGTACTTGCTATTCGGGGCTGACCCCGCTGGTTTTGTTTGGCCAGATTCCGTAGCAGAGCCTGAGGACACGATCTTCCTCTCTGACATCCATGGTGCATACTAGGAGCATGGCAGTTCGGGGACTCGAGTGGGTTTCTTCTCCACCACTCCTGCTTATACTTTTGCGGCATTTAGCCACCGGCACCTGTTAGCCGAATTACTCGATATTTTGTGTCAGTACATAATTGTAATTAAACAGACTGCAGTTGTGTATAATTTTGTACTTCTGACTCTCCGAGATAGCTAAATTATGAAGCTAGTCTCTCATGATCATTTTGATACAGCGTCGGGGACGCCTTACAGCTTTATCTTTAATGTTCATCTATTTGCTGATGTGATTTGATTGATTGAGACATAGAACTCTGTGGGACCATAGGAGACTTGATTGTAGCATGTACCCCCTAGTCTCTCGACAGCCACGATCGCCATATGACGTTACGTACCTCATATGGTGTAGCTGGCCTAGTCCGTCTCCGTATTTCGGTACTGGGGCGTGACAAGGTTTTTGTGGTAGCCCATGCAGGTCTGATTTTCAGACTTGTGGGGTATTGCGAATTATTAGGAGTCTCAATCAAAACCTGTTCCCCTTGAAATTATGTTTCGAATTCTCTGTCCTTGCCTTGATCCCTAACCTGACTTGCATCCTCGAAATCTTCCTCGTCCGGACTTGATAATCTTATATTCTTCTCCATAGGGGTGCTTCATTCTCAGTAGCGGGAGAGGCCCATGAGGAAGAGCAGCAAGAGCATGGCTCGACTGGACAGCAACAGGGGAGAGAACCTTCTCCAGTACAGGCACGAGCAGAAAGGGAACCAGAGGCAGTGCAGCCGCAGGTTATTGAAACTCCTGCAGCACCAGCAGCGACGGCCGTACCAGACGCCGTAGCACTCCTGGAGATCATCCGGGGGTTTCTTGTCACTAACCAACAGCAACAGACTCGGCAGCAGGAGCAGAACGTGTTGCTGAACCAAGGGATTCAGTTAGCTCTTGAGAGGAGTGCCGGAGTTGACTCGGGAGCATCAGGAAGGTTCCGTCGCTTGAACCCGAGGTATTTTGATGGCACAGAGGATGCCATCACTACGGATGCATGGATTCAAGACATCGAAGCCATTCTTGTGGCAGCCAAGGTTCCAGATGATGAGAAGGTTGATCAGGTCAAACTGGTACTTCAGGATCTTGCCCGCGACTGGTGGGCATCAGAAGAAGTTGGTACAAGACGCCCTGTTCGTTGGACCACCTTCAGTGACAGATTCAAGGCCAAGTATTTTGGCGTAGTAGCTCGATATGAGCTCCAGCAGAAGTTTATCAATCTCAAGCAAGCAGGCAAGACCGTAGATGGGTATGCAGCAGAGTTCTGCAGATTGTGCCGTTTCGCACCATCAATGGTGGCAACGGAGCCAGAGAAAGCTATGAGGTTCCAGCAGGGACTTCATTTGGAACTACTACAGCTTGTGGAGGGACACGACTACCAGACGTTTGACGCTGTCTTGACGGCAGCCCGGAGGCACGAGCTTACCCAGCAGAGGTTGGCATCGAGGGCAGGAGGTCAGAAGAGATCTCATTCCCAGGTTGGAGGAGGAGCAATGCAGCGAACATCGGCACCAGCACCCGGTGTACGTATTCATGATGCGGAAGCGCCGCGGAGGACGGCCGTGTCAACTAATACAGTGCCAGTTCGGCATCAGCAGCCGAGGAACCAACAACAGCGTCAGGGAGCACCCCAGGGCTGTACATTCTGTGGGAAGGCAGGGCACACGAGGGAGGTGTGCCGGTCAGCGAATGGCTTATGCTTGAGGTGTGGTAGTTCAGACCACCGTATTTTTACTTGTCCTATGATGCAGAGGCCAGGAGGGCCAGCTCAGCAGTTTCCAGCGTTGCCAGCTCCAGTGGCAACCCCGAGTGGAGGGCCAGTATTAGCAGTAAGGCCCCTAGCCCAGCGTCTACCAACGTAGGCTCAGATGTTCCGCCAGGCACAGGAAGCCGAAGGCCCTCAGAGGCAGCAACAGCATGGTCGAGGAAGGCCGCAACAAGGGGCTCCGCGGGGCCAGGCTCTCATATTAACCTTGGAAGAGGCTCTAGCGTCCAGTGACGTGGTGGCAGGTAAAATTCTTGTCACCTCATTTCCCGCTGTAGCATTATTTTGATTCAGGCGCTACTCATTCATTCATCTCTGCACGATATGCTACACGGATTGGACTAGTGTTTGAGGCATTGCCGGAGAGGATGGATATACTCACCGGCAATGGGCTCGTAGAAGTGAGCAGAGTGCGCTTTTCATGTCCGGTAGAGGTGTGTGGGCATTTATTGCCCGCATCATTGATTGAATTCCCTATGGGGAATTTTGATGTTGTTCTTGGCATGGACTGGTTGAGAGACAGTCATGCGACCATTGATTGTAGAGGAGGTAGGGTCATATTCAGCATTCCTGGGATGGAGCAGTTCATCTTTACTCGAACCTTGAAGAATCAGGCCGGAGGCGTCATCTCAGCAGCAGTGTCAGAGCCAGGACAGATTTCGAGAGTGGTCGAAGATTTTCTCGACGTCTTCCCTGATGAGCTCCCAGGGATACCCCCAGTCAGAGAGGTAGAATTTAGCATTGAGTTAAACCCTGGAACGAGGCCTATTGCGGACAGAGTTTACAGAATGTCGCCATCAGAACAGGATAAGTTGTATCGACATGAAGAAGAGTTGAAGTCTAAGGGATTCATCCGAGACAGTAAATCGCCCTGGGCCGCGCCAGTGATTCTAGTTCCCAAGAAGGATGGGTCGACGAGGATGTGCATCGACTACCGTAAGCTGAATGCAGTAACAGTGAAGAATAAGTACCCGCTACCAAGGATTGATGACCTGTTTGACCAGTTGAGCAAGGCCAGCGTCTTTTCCAAGATCGATCTTCGGTCGGGATACTATCAAGTAAGAGTCCGGGAGCAAGACATACCGAAGACAGCATTCAGATCTAGATATGGGCATTATGAGTTTTTAGTAATGCCCTTTGGACTAACCAACGCCCCCGCAGTATTCATGGATTTAATGAACCGCATCTTTCTGCCGTACTTGGATAAATTTGTGGTGGTGTTCATAGATGACATTCTTGTCTATTCCAGCAGTGAAGAGGAGCATGAGAAACATCTTAGGACTGTCTTACAGACATTGAGGGAGCATCAACTTTATGCGAAGCTCGATAAGTGTGAATTCTGGTTAGATCACATTTCGTTCCTGGGGCATGTAATTTCTGGGGCAGGAGTGTCAGTGGATCCGAAGAAGATAGAGGCCGTAGAGCATTGGCCAGTCCCGAGAACGGTTGCAGAAGTGCGAAGTTTCTTGGGATTAGCTGGTTACTACAGAAGGTTCGTGGCAGACTTTGCCAAGATCTCTGCGCCCTTAACGCATTTGACGCACAAGGATGTAGAGTTTGTTTGGTCAGCTAGCTGTCAGGCATCATTTGAAGAATTGAAGAAGAGATTGATCTCAGCCCCGATCTTGACGCTTCCAGTAGGAGCAGGAGGCTTTACAGTATATTGTGACGCATCTGGGAAGGGCTTTGGATGTGTATTGATGCAGCACGGAAAGGTGATAGCATATGCGTCTCGACAGCTTCGAGACCATGAGAAGAATTACCCGACTCACGATTTGGAGTTAGCAGCTGTGGTGTTTTCACTCAAGTTGTGGAGGCATTATTTGTACGGGGATCGGGTAGAGATCTATACTGATCATAAGAGTTTGAAATACGTGTTCACGCAACGAGATTTGAACATGAGGCAAAGAAGATGGTTAGAACTGCTGAAGGATTTTGATTTAGATCTTCAGTATCATCCAGGCAAGGCGAATATAGTTGCAGATGCACTGAGTAGGAGAAAAGTGCCTTTATCTTGACCTCGCAGAAGCATATTTTAGAAGACCTTCAGAGTATGGGAATCGAAGTAGTTTTGCCAAGGGATATAGGAAGAATGACCAGTATACAGATTCAGTCAACCTTAGTAGAGAGGATAAGGGCAGCACAAGCAGGAGATCCACAGATTCAGAAGTTGCGGTCGGAGTGTGAATCAGGCCGTAGGAAGGAGTTAGTGATTCATGAAGATGGTACGCTCAGGTTTGGAAACAGACTCTGTGTACCGAGTGAAGACCTTTGGCAAGAAGTTATGTCCGAAGCTCATAGTTCTATTTACTCCATTTATCCAGGAGGAACGAAGATGTATCGAGATATCAGGCAGTACTTTTGGTGGAATGGCATAAAAAGAGAGATAGCGAGATTTGTATCCAAGTGTCTGGTATGTCAGCAGGTGAAAGCCGAGCAGCAGAGACCAGCAGGGTTGCTACAGCCGCTTCCTATCCCAGAATGGAAATGGGAGCACATCACGATGGACTTTGTGACCGGTTTACCTAGATCCCCGGCTGGCAAGAATGCAGTCTGGGTAATAGTAGATCGACTCACGAAGGTCGCTCATTTCCTTCCCTTTCGAGTTGGACAGACTACTGAACAGCTAGCAGAAATGTACATGAAGCAGATAGTAAGGCAACATGGTGTTCCAGTTAGTATAGTATCAGATCGGGATACGCGGTTTACTTCCTATTTTTGGCGGAGCTTACACCAAAGTTTGGGAACCAAGTTAAGATTCAGTACTGCTTATCATCCACAAATCGACGGGCAATCAGAAAGAACCATTCAGACGTTAGAAGATATGCTACGGGCGTGTACCTTAGATTTTGGCAGATCTTGGGAGGATCACCTTCATCTAGTGGAGTTCTCCTATAATAATAGCTACCAGGCTAGCATTCAGATGGCCCCGTTCGAAGCATTGTACGGAAGGAAGTGCAGGTCCCCTTTGGCATGGGACGACGTCGAAGAACGAAAGTTGTTGGGGCCAGAGATGATCACGCAGACTGTGGAGATAGTTAAGTTGGTCAGAGAGCGCCTTCGAGTTGCACAGGACCGACATCGTCATTGGGCAGATCAGCATCGTAGGCCTCTAGAGTTCAGAGTTGGCGACCAAGTGTTTCTGCGGATTTCGCCAACTCGGGGTATCATTAGGTTTGGAACCCGAGGAAAGCTTAGTCCAAGATATGTTGGTCCTTTTAAGATTCTCGCTCGGGTAGACGATGTGGCTTATCGACTTGCCCTTCCGCCTTCGTTAACTGGCATACATGATGTGTTTTATGTGTCCCAATTACGTGGGTATGTCCCGGATCTGAGTCATGTCCTTGATCATTCTGAGTTAGTTGTTGGTACCGACCTAACTTACGAGGAACAACCCGTATCTTTTTAGACCGGCGAGAGAAGGTACTCAAGAATCGGATGATAAGCCTTGTCCGTGTTTTTTGGAATCATCACTCTCCGGAAGAGTCAACCTGGGAGCGCGAGGACGAGATCAGATCTCGGTATCCGCATTTGTTTGACTGATAAGGTATACTTTTGCACCTTATTGACACGATTCCATGCTTATCTGCACCTGCTTGTTTTGCACTTTGTGATATATGATAATAACTGCTATGATAGTTAACTTGTATGTGATTGAGCCTTGCTTGCCCTAATTTTACTATCCTGTCTTGGCTGGAATTTCGAGGACGGAATTTTTCTAAGAAGGGTAGAGATGTCACTCCCCGATCCTGGAATACGTATTTTAATACGTAAACCGATAAATTATATTTTCTTTGTATTTTTACTATATTTATTATGCTATATTTCTTCATGCATTTTCCAAAAATATTCGACAACATATTATTTCCTAATTTATTTCCTGCATTTGGGCCTACAGTTTTGGCTCATTAGGGTAACCTATTCTTGGTTCACCTTGGTTCATCATGAACCCATGGGTTCAAGATTCTATATAATAACCCAACTCATTTACTTCCTCTCATTTACTTCCTCTCATTTACTTTCCTCCACCAACCAAGGCAAGTACCAACTTGCTCAAGAGATGGATCCCTAAATGTTGTTGATGTTTTCTTACAAAATTATTTGTCAAAATATGTTCTTCTCCTTATTCTATACTAGTTTAGAACTTGAAGTTTTCCATTTTGAAGCTTTAATCTTTGTAGATCTAGGTTTTAACCATTTTCGGATTTTCTTGGTTTTGATCTAGCAAACTTCATTATTTTTCAAGTTTTGATGGTTCCATGTTGTAGAGAATTTTATTCTACCCCATTTTGACCTAAGGAAGTTCCGATTTGGGCTCCGGATGAAGGTTTTATGTAGCTTGGAAGCCATGGTTGCTTGGCTCCTCTTCTCGGACAAGTGGAGAAGAAGAGCAGTACTTGACCGCATGAATCCTCATACGGCAAGCCTCTGGCCGCATGGCCTTTCCAGCCGCATGAGACTCGTTCGAGCTCAGCCGCATGGAAAGTCCTTCCTAGCCGCATAAGACTTGCTTGAGTACTTGACCGCATGAATCTTCATGCGGCAAGTAATTGAGCCGCATAGCCTTGTTCAGACTCAGCCGCATGAGCCCCTGTCGCATGGACTTCATGCGGCTAGCCTTCGCAGCCGCATGAGTTCTTTTGCACCCAGCCGCATATGCACCACTGTTTTGGGCCGCATAAGGCCCATCCATCATCCAGCCGCATATGTATCGCTCATGCTCAGCCGCATAGGACTTCGTCTGATCGTAGCCGCATATGCTGACACCCCTTCGTCCGCATGAACCCGCCTTTCCAGCCGCATGCGCCTTGGGGCTCCCTGAGCCGCATGAGCGTGTAGTCCCAGCCGCATGAACCAGTATTGACCCGGCCGCATGGACTCACTCTCCCTGAGCCGCATGGACCTTTGTGCCCTAAATTGTTACCTTATTATTATTATTATTAATATATATATATATATATATAGTATATGCCTATTTTATATCCTTACGCCTTTTGTTCCGAGCATGATATGAGCACTAATGCGACCCGGAGAACAAAGTGTTCCTACCTGATACATGTACCTGAATGTCCCAGTTCTTGTTCATGCTCGACAAATGACTCGTAACTCCACGTGGCGTATTTGCAATGATGCATTACACTAAGGAGGGTAGAACATGTTGACATACTAATTGACATGAATCCTCTTTGGGGTACTCGTACTAAGGTACGACTTTAGGAGGATAATCATACAGGCCACAGCATGAAAGTCCAAGATTTCACCTAGGGTTAAATTAGGCAACTAAATATACTAGATGCATGGGGAGGGCAAAATCCCGAGATCGTGTTACACCAGCCGCCTTGAGATGCTGTCTTGACGCGCCGGCTGGTCTCCACGGATACTGCGTCATCTGCAACGAGTGGATGACTGTATCCGATTAATTCCTGCTACATATTATATGTTTTAGCAAGATGGACTTACGAGGGACCTGTGCTCAATCATACCTGTCTACGCGAACCCCTGGGTTGGCTAGCCTTGCTGGAAGGATACGATCTGAGGATTTCTACATAACATGATGCGAGGATAACCTCGTCCCACTAGAAACTCGTAGATTTGATTGGCCGTGAAAATGACTTGCTTGTATCCTATTACCTTCCGTGAGTAACTGAGGGAAGCGGACTGTCATGGTACGTGATCCAACCCATGTTCTTGTTTGATTGTTGGGTTGGTTATCGTACTATGATAGGCTGTGGACCGAAGTTATGAACGGAAGACTTATTCTGGTTGTGAAGTGCTACTTCTGTGAATGACTGAGGAACATGGACTGTCATGGTACGTGATCCAACCCATGTTCTTGTTTGATTGTTGGGTTGGTTATCGTACTATGATAGGCTGTGGACCGAAGCCACGATCAGGAGATTTTATTGTTTATACCCTTTAACTTATGCGAAGTTATAGAGTACGATGCGTCCCGACCCCATGCGGCACCTTTTGTCCTTGTTTGGTTGTAAGGGTGCCATATGGGTTCGAGGATGTGGCGTTACCCTATAATGGTAGCATAAGTATTACTATTATCAATCATTCTATTAACTGGGTTTTTAGTCTTAACTCTTGTGCCCCTTTGGCGGTACTTGCTATTCGGGGCTGACCCCGCTGGTTTTGTTTGGCCAGATTCCGTAGCAGAGTCTGAGGACACGATCTTCCTCCCTGACATCCATGGTGCATACTAGGAGCATGGCAGTTCGGGGACTCGAGTGGGTTTCTTCTCCACCACTCCTGCTTATACTTTTGCGGCATTTAGCCACCGGCACCTGTTAGCCGAATTACTCGATATTTTGTGTCAGTACATAATTGTAATTAAACAGACTGCAGCTGTGTATAATTTTGTACTCCTGACTCTCCGAGATAGCTAAATTATGAAGCTAGTCTCTCATGATCATTTTGATACAGCGTCGGGGACGCCTTACAGCTTTATCTTTAATGTTCATCTATTTGCTGATGTGATTTGATTGATTGAGACATAGAACTCTGTGGGACCATAGGAGACTTGATTGTAGCATGTACCCCTAGTCTCTCGACAGCCACGATCGTCGTATGACGTTACGTACCTCATATGGTGTAGCTGGCCTAGTCCGTCTCCGTATTTCGGTACTGGGGCGTGACAGAGAGAGTGGTAGGTGGGGATTATAAAGAAGGAGGGGATGTGGTGTGTTGAGGGTGAAGCACATGCTAAGGTGATCCAATCATATAGAACCAAACCAAACCAACTCAAACCAATTAAAACCGAGCCAGGACAAAACCCAAAATACGAGAAATACCGAAATTCCACAAGTCGAGAAAAATAAAAATACATGCCAAAATACAGATACGAGTATAAATACGAAATACGGGAAATACGAGAAATGAGGGTGACATCCACCCCGACACCTCGGCAAGTACACCTCGGCAGGTACCTCGGGAGAGCGGCGGTCGTCCACCCCGCGTCGCTAGCGTCGCCGCGTCCAGCGCCCAGGTCCAAGGTGGTCACCGGCCCCGCGTCCAGCGCCTCTGTCCAAGGTGGCCGCCGGCCTCGCGTCGCCCAGTGCCGCCGCGTCCAGCGCCCCGCGTTAAGGTGGTCACCGGCCCCACGTCGCCCAGCGCCGCCACGTCCAACGTCCCGCGTCTCTTCCTCAAATTGACTTTCATGGAGTTTCCTAAAAAAAGTTAGGATGTGAAACTGAAAAAAATTTGGGGGGACAGGAACTGCAACATGTCAATTCAATTCACTTTTATGGAGTTTCCTTGTAGCAACCAAACACTTGAACTGATTCAAGTTTCGTGCAGTTGCAAATTTTTGAGTAGTTTCAGCCGAGTTTCGGCTAACCAAACAGCCCCTAAGAAATCCAATCCCCCCAAAAGTGGGAGGAAAAGTGGAAGGAAAAGTGGAGGCTTGTATTAATTAACAATTATACCCCCATATAAATGTATTATTTAAAAATTATTTATGAAGTCAAATGGTAAATAAGTGTTTTTAGTTGAGGGTAGAATTGGTAAACCCTATATTTTTTACTTTCTTTCCTTCCACTTTTTCTTTCATACCAAACAAAGGAAAATGAATCTCTTATCTTTTCCATCCTTGCTACCAAACACAAAGGAAGGAAATGTTCTTTCCTTTCCATGTGGAAGGAAAATATATTCCTCTATTTTTCCTTCCTTCCACTTTTCCATCCTTCCTACCAAACACAGCTTTAGTGATTATTGTCTTTATATGAAGAAGTACATAATAGACTATATATTGAATCAGATTAAAAATATCATATATAGTACCTAGAGGTTCTTGGGTCTATTGGGTGCCATTTTTTATTTATTTGTAATGTACAGTTTTTCTTGTGCATGAGAGTTGTCTGGGATCGCCTTGTCCTATAGTCGCAACCTTCATGGCCTCTCATATAGGCAAGTCCTCAAATGTTGGTGAGATGGTGTCAATCCTTCATAATCATGCTTGGACATATGAAGAATTTTTAAAACTCATCATAACTATATCACACTAGAACACTATCATCATAGGGATGTGAGTATCAATGTACAACTTCGTACAACCACTTGGGCATTATTTTTGTGAATTTAATCTCAGAGTCAGTGTTCTATATTAGTCACCTAAGTCCAACTTATTTCTACCTATTGAACCAGCTTATTGGATTTTCACTGTTGGTAACTTACTTATGAGCTTAACTCCACCCCCTCGACGATTCTATGATTTAATCTCCTAGACAGACTCTTTGTCAAAAGGTCTACAAATTTTCCTGACTTTATGTATTCAAGAATTATAACATCACAAATTATAACGTCACAGTTGCAGGGCAAATTTTTCTTTCTCACCACTTACATCATAGAATTTGCAATATCACTAAACTATTTTCTTTTAACTAAATTGTTTGAATGTATCAAAAGAATTATAACATCACAAATTATATGCAAAACAATATCTGTCTAACAGAATGTAAATATTGTGATAGAACAATATTGAGAGAGCTTTGTGTGACTGGAATTCTAATATTATGACACTATGGTCAGTTATGGTTCAAACACAAACCAACCTATGAATAGTATCATCCAACATTACCTTAATACAATAATGTACAATACTATATATAAAAATAAAGAAAATGAGCTCACAAATTTTAACAATATATTTGTTCAACTAAACTTAGGAATCAGAAAATGGCTAGAATATGCAGGTTATAAATATGAAAATTACATTCCCAAATAATCGTAGCACTTTAGCATTTGTAGTCTTAATTTTGGTTTAGAAATAGCAAATCAGAAGATATGTCATTTTATACATCATTTTAGATAGTTTTTATTATTCTTGCTAAACATCCATTAGTTTCCAAGAATTTAGAAAATAAATTTACAAACACCAAATTTATAATAATAGAGTGAAGAACTTTGTATTTCTTACCAAGAATTTAGTAAGTTTATGCATTCCATAACAAGTCACAATCTCTAATGCTTATGACTTGAAGAAATAACATACATGATCATGTTTAAAAATAATGGGTACAAAATAAATTTTATTATCGTCACCACTAACATGTTGCTCCTTTCCTAAAAATTAAAATTCTCTAATGATTTTGCCTTCAAGAAAGCATAGGTTAGTAGCGAAGATCTTAACCATATATAACAATGAGGTGTTAAATCCATATTCATATCAAATACTTTGACACTCCAACATAAGGATAGTAGTGAAAAATCTTCAAGTATTGTTCAATCTTAGCAGTAATTGGACGATAGGCAAGTATACCTTGCCAATTTGTACAATATATTCTTGCATGTTTCTATATTCGACTATTGCTTCTTTTTTAGTATATTCATTTTGATGCTCAACTTAATTTATTCATGTTGTTCTAGTTGTTTTTCGTTTTATATGTACGTATATTATTTTACATTATATTTCATTGCTTCTTATATTGGCCTCCTTCGTGTTCACATGCGTTTGTGATAGAGTTGCTTAGTCCTATGCCAGTATGCGACATGACTTGACTTGACCCATAGCTTTTAGGCGAGGATATTGTTATTAGGCGTTGACTTACTTGACCAATCTCGTTATGAGCTCCCATTGAGTGCGAATGAGACTTATTATAGATTGGGAGTCTCCATTGACCTACTTCCTACAGGACTATGAACTCCATGAGTGCGATTATTTTCGATTTACTTATAGTCACGTTTTATAGCACGATTCTTGATGGCATGCCACCTTCTTGATTGACGTTCTTTCCTTGTGTTTATTTTTTTTGTGTATCTTGCATATTTATTTACTGTACAATCGCAATCGGTATGTATATATGTATCTTGTTATGTCCCTCTGAGGACTTGGTGATCTTTCCAAGTTATTGCTAAGCTGGTAGAATAGATGGATGGTTATGATTATATTTGTAGGATCCAGGTATCGCTACTGATATTACATTATTGTTCTCTCGTACTTATTTCCTTATCATGGTACATTCTACTTGTTAGCCTAGTTTTGATAAACTCATATTATTAACTCGAGTCTACTCGAACATATATGCTAGTGGACTGTAGTCCTGACACATATTGTTCATTCTGTTATATATTTTTATGTGGATTGAGATATAGTTTGACTTGCTATAATAAGGTACATATTCGAGTTGGGCGGAGTCCACGTAGCTGACCATTGCCACGTACTTCGTCCTACATATTTTGGGACTGGGACATGACAGCAATGACGTGCAAATCCATATTCCTATCAAATAGTTTGGCACTCCAAACAAAAGGATAGTAGTGAAAAATCTCCAAGTATTGTTCAATCTTAACAATTTGTTTACTCGCAAGTGATGGCACATTGGCAAAATCTAGCAAATTAAAATACTTGTAATGTGCAATAATAGTAATACTAGTAAAGTCAATTCTTTAGCAATAAAATTAGAACTAAGAAATAGATGAAAGAAATTGTGACATATATCATACTCATATGTAGACTCAGGTGGAAAAACATTAAACTATACTAAGAATTATATTTTTATGCTAAAGTTGACCTGCTAAAAAGAAGAATATAAATGTTTTAGAACATTACTAGTAAGCAATGACTATTCATGAAAGAAGTTTATAAAAAGGGTATGTCTTCAGTTGTAATCTAACATAAATCTTTGCTTAGAAGAACAATATATAGATGTTGAGAACCATGACATAGCAGTACA